>CAEMYA010000179.1:13424866-13451675 GCA_903131615.1 Diplodus sargus | reverse complement strand
AGAGAGAGAGAGAGAGAGAGAGAGAGAGAGAGAGATAGATAGATAGATATACATATATATATATATATATAAAAATTAAATAAAAAATATATAAAATATTAAAAATGTATGTTGACTTTAACCGGTAATGTATTTTAATTTTCACATGTACTTTTCTCTTTGTTTTCACATCATCTGTCAAAAACAGTAGAGAGACTGTGGCTGTCAGTAGAACAGGATGTTACTGACCAATCACAGGTCAGAATGTTTTATTTATTTTTTATGCCTCATTATCGATGACTGCACAATACAATCATAACAGGTAATCATCAAGATACTAGCAGACACAAAATAAACATCCACATCCCATTACTTTCATATGAAATGTATTATAAGCAGGATTTTTTTTTTTTTAAAGATTTGATTTCTGTGTGAAAATTGCAGTTTGTGTGTGTTTGGCTGCTGTTTACAAAGCCATACATGGAGACTTATACAGTACATATGCAGAAGAGGAAAGAAAAGGAAAAAAAATGGCAAAACAAAGCCAATGACACGAATCACTCCTGAGCGACAGTCATATTAACAGTAGTGTTGTTGCATGTGGCCATAAGCACATATCATGAACCCATTTTCCCATCCAGAAAATCAAATGTTACATTCTTAATTTACCACTTAATCAATCAAAGCAGCAATAAACGATAGACAAAAATATGTGTATATAGTCTGAACTATTGACAGAATATATTACATACACTGCATGTATATATACACTTATATATAAATATAAATATATCTTATCTTCTCTTCAAAATGAGCACCTATCATTACTTTCTCAGCAGTAACTTGTACAGTCATACTAATAATAAGCAGCCTCACTCCCACGACTGGAGCTTTGTCCTCTTTTTTTTCCATAAAGCCTTTTTGTAGTTGGTTTTGGAGAATTTAAAGTGAAGAAATGATCTATTTCAGGCATGGACGCCGGAAAAGCGGTGAAGAAACAAGGCATTATGAAAAACAAAACGAAAAATGATAATAAAGAGGGACCAGATCATTAATAATTTGTCGAGGTTGATAAAGTTTCGGCCTGCTCTCGTGCAAAAAGGTCATGTTAATGAATGTTTTCACCCTGGCCAGCAGGGGGTGCTGCAGCCCCCTCAACCACTTCCTTCCTGCACTATTGGCTTTAAGTGTTCTACAGGGAGCAGAGAAAACACACAGATACAAAAATTGACACAGAATACAAACATTTGATGTTTGAGCTTTCGGTGATTAAGATTTGTTTTACATAAATCATTTTTCGACAGTATAGATAAATACATTTTCAATATAAAAGTTCACCACATGAAAAGTGTGATTTATGACAGACCTGTAAATAATCGTAACGACGGCATCAAATACCAAATAACTTATACAATCGATCACATGCTGTGTAAAGAGTGTTTTTCAGATCATTCAAATGCTTTTGGATTCTCAACATCAGAGCGTCACCGCTGTGCAGTATCTCTCTAACACGATGCGAGATAAACAAAGGTAGTTCTGTGACAGCCACGTATTGTCTTTGCAACCACTTTTCACATCCAGCGTTAATGTTTTTTCCGTCTGGTTCCCGTCCTCAAACAGGTTTTGCAATGTCCCAGACCTGCCGGTTGGGGGCACCTAGTAAGTAGGCAGTGTGCAAACGGTGGCGGTGTCAACGTAACCGTTAACACCCAGGACCACTTCGCCCTCGACCGGCATGGCAGAGTGAATGCAGGCTGTAGGCTTCTGTGTTGTGGTGACCGCGGACGATGTGTCGCAGTTCTCTGTCTCCTCTCTCACCTCTCTCTGGAGCAGCAGCATGTTGTCCGTGTCCACCCCCTTCACCCTGCTGTAGTCCTCTCCGTAGGGCGTCTGGGGGTAGCCCTCCACATCGCCGCATCGGCCCGACACGGGCTGGAGAAGCACCATGTCCTCCTCGTTGACCCTCTGGACCTCCACGTACACGGTGGACCGGAGAGCGGGCGAGTGCAGCCCGGCGGGCGTCTCCTTGCGGCCGATGCTGGAGATGTTGTTGTCGCTGTGGGCCTGGAGCTGTCTGTGAGCCTGCGCCTGGGGATGGAGCAGGTGAGGCTGCTTGTTGCTCAGGCCACACTCCCAGTAGCTCGGCCCGTGAGCCTCTGCGGCGCCGTGGCCGGGCTGGGTGTGGTAGGAGGACGTGGAGCTCGGGGGGAAGAGGCTGTCGGAGAGGTAGTGCTGTCTGGCCATCTCGAGCGAGCCCTGCTGGATGGAGCTGTACCGGGGCAGCGGCGAAAACACAGACGGCCAGGTCTTCACCCTCCCACTGGACATGTCAGGGCTGACGTCTACATGAGCGTAGGTCGAGGCTTCATCCTTCCAGTCCTTCTGATGCCTCCGTGCGTCCTCCGTTTGCCTCTCTTCTTCTTCTTTCACCCCTTCACACTTGTGCATCAGCAGAGTGTGGCTGTCGCAGCTGCCCCGGCCGGAGTCGCTGTCGGACGCGGAGCCCTCAGATTTCAGGCAACCGACGTCTAGATCCATGCTTTTCTCCAGCATCAGCTCCTGCTCCTCGGGGATATACACCTCCAAGTACTCCACCAGCAAGTCCTCGTAGTTAGATGGCTTCGGGGGGAAGTCAGACACCACCAGTGCACTGAAGATCTCCTCAGACTTGCCGTTCTGCACAAAAAGATGGAAAATTCAGTTGTAGACTGCAAAAAACTAAATCCTGCTCAATGCTGCTCTCTATCTTTGTCTGTCTTTATTCTTAAATTGACCATGAATTTGTCTTTTGTGGCACAATTATTCAGGAAATGTATGATTTACAATTCAAAACAACTGAAAATACACAAACATTGCATTTTTAATTTCTCTTGCACTAAAAGAAACTTGTTTCAAGCAACAGCATTAACACACTCCACCAGTATTGTGTCATTTTCCACTCATATCAGTGTTTTGTGTCTCATTTTTTGGTTTTTATTTTACTGTTTTACCCCCAAAAATGGCATTTTCTTTATTTCTCTTGCAGGATAAAAATAAACGTCATTAAAGTAACCGCAAAAATCCAGATTTGTCCAAAATTTGTGATTTTCTTCTCTTTTTTTTCACTTAAAAATGCATTTTTATTTTTTTCTTGCACTGAAAGACACTTGTTCCAACAAACAGGACAATAAAACTCCAATTGCATGAAGTCACTTCCCACTTAATTGTTGTTTTTTTTCTCATTCTTTGCCTTTTTCTCAGTTTTCAAAACTAAAACTGCAAAAAGATGTATTCAGTGTATTTCACTTATCCCTGTGCCGTCTGTCTGGTTATTTGATCCCCCCAAAAAGCATTTCTGGCTTAATTTAAACCTTTTACACTCATCTTATTTTAAGATTTCTTGTTGAAAAAGATTGTCTTGCTGAATGGACAGATAATGTAGTTAGTGTAACATTTTCTCCTCAACTTCAGTGTTAATTTCCTGTAATTTAGCTTTTCTTTTTTTCTTTTTCTAGTGATGAAACATCAGGACATTTTTCTTGTTCAAATGATCTGGAGAGATTTTGAGTGAATCAGAGCTCTGTCCCACGAGTTGTCGCTTTACCTTGAGCAGCTGCTTGTCAAATCCTTTGATTTTTGGCCCGGGGACTGGTGGCAGGAAGAAATGCTTCAGACTTCACACATGAAAGAAAAAAACAGAAAAGCATGTCAGGATAAGATGATACTTGAATATCTAATTTTTGTATTCCTATTATCTATGTACGTGAAAACTGCAGCTCAACAATCAACAATATGAGGTGAGGGGGTTCATGATCGCTGTCTCACCTGCGGCTGTTCATGTGTAGCAACCAGGTGAGGATGAGGAAGATGAAGGCACAGAAGACCGTGATGAGGATCCACACGGACTTCTCCCGATGGAAATCTGTAAGACACAACGTGGACGATGACGACGTGTCTGGATGAAAAAAGTTTTATGTGTGTGCTGTGCAGTGGACTGTGCTGTAGGTGTCTTACAGTCGGGGACTTTGACGTAGGAAGAGGAACTCCACTCGCTCCAGAAGCCGTGATCGGGCTTACAGCGCACCTGAACGAGGTACTTGCCACCTGACCGCAGGCTGAAGATGTTAAACATCTTCTGCTGGCCGGCGAGGTGCATCTGGAAACACAACACAGTCAGCACAACACGAGTGAGACAGCATGATGTGCGTTAATTTACGCTACGACTGACTTCAGATCAGCGCGTCATGTCAACGTACCTCCCAGTCGTTTTCCTCCTCCAGCTTGACGCGGATCTCGTAGATGAGCGTGATCCAACCGGAGCGGGTGTCGGCCTTATGCGGCGGCTCCCATGACACCCGGATGAAGGGCCAGCCCTTGTCCTCCATCACAGTCACTGCTACCTTCTCTGGAGAGTTGGGCTTGACTGAGGAAGGAGAGAGAAATGATCAGATATTGTATTGTGTGTCTTTTTTTTCTCTCAGTGACACTAAACCACAGCACATCTCCAGCTGATGGACACTGTCACTGCAGCGGGTGGTTGAGATGATTGGTAATGTTTAGGCTTTGAATTATCTTCTTGGAGACACGTAGTTGACAGTTGTGAAGGTAAAACAAAGATACTGCTCAGGACTGATAAGCAAATGGGGTCAATGCAACTATCAGAGTCACAAGGAGAGAGGAGCACATTCAGATAAGCAGCCTCGAGGGCAACCTGGATACTGTAAGTCATCGGTTTATACTTCCCCCTTTTAGATATTTGATGAGCAAAACAACATGCTTTAATGTTTAACATCATGTTAGAGTCGGACTACTTCCACGTCTCATATAATATTTATACATTGTTATGTAATATAAAGTAGATCTGACCAGTATTTATTTTTAATCGGATGACATAAGAAAGGAATTGCTCCACAATTCACTCGCTGTCAATAAATCCCATGAAAACATCTCTCAGGAACACTTCTCTCTCCTGTCTGTCACTCCAAAGCTTAAATTGTCACTACTTTTATTACAGGGGTATGTTTTTTTGTTTTTAGAAAAAGCGATTTCGTAAAGCAGGTCACTGTAGATTTTTAGAAAACAAGAAGAAGAGAGAATGTTGCAGTTGTTGGGGACTATTTTCAGTCATGGATTAATACGTAGCTGGTGTCCTAGTGAGGATTTGGTTTGGTTTTAAAGGTGCACTGTGTAGTTTTGAAGAAGAATTGATTGCTTGTTGTTGTTTATGCCTAAAAAAAAACAAAATAAACAAACCTTTTAATGCCATGGGTGAACAAGCTGAGTAAGCAAACACAATTTCATCCTGTTTTACTTTGTTTATATGTGGCGGACCCTGCCACCTTTCTCGCTTCAAACAGTGTCCTGTGGACTTTACATTACTCTGAGAACAGCTTGTTTATTCCGTTTTGAGTTTCAATCTCTTCTCCGAAACTACAAAGTGCCCCTTTAACGTATTTCTATGCCCCTGTAAATCACTATTGCCTTTAGCCTGAACGCTTTATGAGCAAACTTGCTTTCAGGATCAAGTTTATTGTCGGTTTTTATGTCACTCGACTCTCTCAGGTCTGGTACTATCACAATCAACCTTTGCTCAGCAGGGTTATATTTTACTTTTTTTTTTTTACGGCATTTTATTTTTACTTCACTGCGTTAACACAAGGACAGTTGCAGCAGGACGGAGGGTGAGTACACTCCGAGAGCATTAGCCCGGCTGTAACACAGTGTGCCACGAGCAGCTGTGTGAGTGTGCATTAAAAATACCCTTTTATAATCCTCATGGGGGAAACAACGAGAACGAAAAAGAAAAAAGAAAAAAGCCACATAGTCCCTCACCGATGTACACCACGTCTATATCCACGGGGTCGGAGAAGGTGCTTCCCAGCGCGTTGGTGGCCACCACGGTGATGTTGTAGTTGACCCAGATGGACGTGTCGTTCTTGTTAAAGAAGCAGGAGTTCTCTCCGGCCGTGCGGTAGTCGGGACATTCGTACACCGTATCGGAGCTGCGAGAGAGGCGGGAGAACAGCGTGTTATCACTTCTGTCTGCACGGGTGCTTTTCTGAAGAACAGCCTGCATTCTTTGTATATTTCATGAAACTGAGGAGCGGGTGGCTGGAGGACAGCAAGTCAGCATCGAGTTGAGAGTGCAGGGACGACGGCTGTGCTTAAAGGATGATTACTGTGTTTTCTACTTTCTCTTTTCTTTCTCACTCAAGTTTTTATTGAGTTTCATGTCACAAAACACATTAAGATAGCCTCCATAAACAATTGAAATTAGGAAAAGAGAATGAGCAACCTGTCCTTCCCTGTACCTTCTTTCATCCTGTCCTATCTGCCTGCACCGCCTGTTTTTTTTTCATTTTCTTGGCACTGTAAGAAGCTCCTGCTCAACTGAAGCCTATTTCCTGCCGCGGGTTTGACTCATCTCCAGGATCTCTTTTCAAAACGACACCGAAAAATTACATGCTGCTGTTGCAGCAGCAGTGACTGATACTGATTGGTCAGAGGATCTGATCAGCGCAGGGTAGACCTTGGATACAGAGTGAGCTTCAGCATTTATTAAGGCCCCCACACACCAGGGCTTAGTGTCCTTGTCGGTGGCCCTTTGGCTGATTCAACATGTAGAATAAGAGGAGGATGGTGCGTCTACAACCCGCCCAGGACAGCGGCGGGAGTACGGCAAATAAAGTTGGCTTTGTTTCCAAAAGAAGGCGAGAAAACAGCTCCTACACATACATCTGCACTGAGCTGTGTAAAGCATCATGTTAAGGAGCAAAATGAAACACACTTTGCACACATTTCAGAGGAGTTGACTACAGTTCTTGGGGGTGAAAACACGCGTTCCGCTTCCGACCTTCTTCTTCTGCATCTGCTCCTCATCAACCTTACACGGTTTTTAAACCGGAAAGCGTTGGCACAGCCAGAGCCATCTTTATCCTCTTACACATGTCTGCTGCCCTCAATGCTGCCAAACCAGCAGGTAGGTCGCTCACGAGGACTGTGCCGAACCTTGGGAATGTAAAGACATCTCATCGAGCTGCTGCTGCCACTGCCGTGCCGACGTCAAGCTCTGTTTTTCTACCACTTTTGTTGCTGTGACATTCTCATCATTGGCTACATTCTTTACAAAATGGAACATGCGAGTGCATCTTCCTCCACCCACCTTTCTTTGCGATAGTACAGGCCGTATGTGGTGGGCAGCCCCCCGTCAGATCCCGGCTCCCACCAGCAGGTGAAGGTCTCTTTTTCAGGAGAACGACATCTGGTCAGTGCAGGCTTCCCCGGGGGGCTGTAGCCTGAAGAAAGACAGGGAAAAGAAGAAATATAAGCAAATGCACGACAAACTATTCAGTGTTTATTGAGGGAAAAAAATACAATGTAAATTATGAGTGATAATAAACCACAAAAACTATACTTTTACAGAATACCAGCCACAGAAATGACTGAATTTGTTGCCAGAATCTTAAAGCGATGGTGAAGCTTTGGTTCAAGGCTGCGACCAAACACTTACGCGTTCCCTTTGCATGTGTGACGACGAGCAGCAACAGCAGCAGGATAACTTCAAGGACTTTCTTCATCGTGGCACCACAAAGCCTTCGGCTGTGGAATGGAAAAGAAATAAACAGAGGTGAGTTGACTAATCACATGACCCGCTGCCGCCTGCCAAACGCTTGGTATTGTCACAACATTCCTGCTCGACTGAGGAGAACCGGCCTCAGCAGCTGAGATAGTTTCTTATTTTCAGACACCCTGCTTTAGAGTATAGTCACTACTTATGTCACTTTAGGAGGAGATTAGAGCCAGACCAGTCAACAGATAAAGGTGCAACATGTAAGAATTGACAACCTGCCAGATTCATCCTTAAAACAAACAAGGGGCACCACATCAGTAACTGCTAACTGCAGCTAACGTCTGTTCACTGCAGCTGCCGTTAGCTGGTTAGCTCAGGATTGGACTGAGAGCTCTGGGATCAGGGGAGGGTTAATATTTACAGTGCTGGGGGGAATATTGAACTGTGACAGGCTAGCTGGTCAGCGATCTCTGCGACACAATATCACTGACATCATAATATCAAAACTGCTATTTATGCACATTTCTGTTCAAAACTTTTGGAATATTTGCTACAAAAATGTTGATATATTGCCAATTAAATGATACAGAAAAAAAGTTGAAAAAAATATTTTAAGAACTCATAACAGAAGTAATAAATTACCCTTTAAATTTTCTGAACGGATTATCTATGAAACAAAATCGATTTTCTCTAAGAAATAATAATTTTTCATGGTCATTCACAGTAACAGGTTTTCCATTTCATTTTTCAAAAGACGTGTACATTTTCAATATTTTTTGTAATTTCATTGTAATTTTGTATATTCCAAAAATAAAGGAGAAATCTGGAAAATAAACTGGAAAAATTCTCTAAAATTAAAGATTTAAAAAAAAAAGAAATACCGTGTATTATTGGCTGGCCTATCAAAAATAAATATGTGGACTCACATGAAAAAACCGGAACGGTAAATGTGATGAACTGGAAGGAAAAATGTATGCTGTCTCACAAAGGATTAAAAAAACATCCTCTCTGTGTCCGTCCACCTCCACCAGCTGGCACATCACTGATTGCGTAATCTGGGTCCAGGCTTTTGCCTCTACGACACAGACGCACGCAGCGGGGGGAGGCTGGTTGCATCCAGGCTTTGAAAATCTGCATTTCTGCAGCCATGCGCAGATGTTCCAGTTATTAGTGGGCATGACCCTTTATCTCTGAACCCTTGGGGAGGGCAGGGAGCGACGGAGGGAGAATGGAAGGAGATGGAGGAACATGATATAGATGACGCTGCATCAGAGGAAACTGACAGCTGGCAGAGAGTCGATCCCGTCACATGCTCTCTCACATGCTGTCGACCTTTCTTCTGATTACTGATGACGGATTGTTGCCGTCAGCTGAGGATTTGACATGACACATGGACGGCTCGGAGTTTAGTCTATTGCATGCAAATTACTTCTGCATGCAACACCCCGAAAGCTTTCACCCAGTCGGCATGATAAAATGTTGATGGTTGTGATGGTGGCGGAGTTATGGGCATGTGTGTGAAGCCACTGCAGGTTTCTGACGGGGGGACTGTGGCGTTTCAGCTTTTCTAAGCGTGACACAGCTGGACCTTTTTTAAGGAGACCTCAAAACGATCTCCAGCCGTGTCTGTGGCTTCAAAACCAGATATTTTTGGCTGGAACTCTGGACATCTGGACCAGGTTTTGCAGCGAACAAAACGGGTATTTTGATGGAGATATATTATGCTCATTTTCAGGGTTACTAGCAGAATAAGTTTGCTGTTTTAGCTCCTGTCTCTTTAAAGTCCCCCTCTCGGATATCTAGTCTCCTCTGATTGGTCAGCCCACACACAGCTTAGCCAGCACGGCTAACAACAACAACAGAGCGAATCAATACTTATGTGCCAAAATAGCCGCTAGGCTAAGTCACGGGATTAAAGGCGGGACTACTGACGAGGTGTTTCAGGAGCAGTGTTTTCTGCGGGAGAGATGAGCTTCTGTTGGTGACTTTTAACTTTCATGATAAAAAAATCAAAAAGTATGTCTCCTCTAAGCAAAAATACAAACCTCTCCTGGACTTCACCAAACCAAAAGCACAGCGTTGTCACAGGTAGCAATAGAAAACTGAATCTAAAGTGGTAATATAAAGTAAAACGTGGTGTTGCAGAGTTGCAAATACATTTTGCCAAAAACAAATGCTCAACAATTGAGATGCGTTATTAGAAGTAGATTTACAACCAGAAGTTTCAAGTCAGAGACTGTTAAGTAACTGTCATTTTCTTATTAAAGCCAGCGAGTAATCAATGTTCTTTAGAGATGTTTTAGGAAACCATTCTAACAGCCTGACATTCTAAATATTCCTAAAAATGTCAACACAAAAGACATCTTTCGGTTTGCTTTTGAATTTTTGCCGGGTATTTTGTTCAGGCTTCATTTAACAAGACGATGAAGCCCCGCAGGTAAACTATACATTCTAACATTATGACTTCCTGCCAGACTGCTCAGCTGTGTGGCCACCTTCATATTGTAATTTGCTAACTTAAATCTAACTGATGTAACATTCATTTTATGCCGCATGATGATTTAAAACTAGAGCTTTTTTTGCTTTTCCATGGAGGCAGTCACGCCACCTTAGCATCACAAAGACTCTCCCGGCTGGCGGCTGTTACCCACTCTTCTTCATGGTGCCTTCATTTCAATAACGTCACCATGATCTGATAATTGGCATTAAGGTCAAGGCTTGGATTAGCCTCCTGCTCCTGCATATAGCCGTCTTACGTAACCGGTAGCCCAAACTGAATAAGCTGCTAAGCTGGGAAAGTGCAGGCAAACAGAGCTGAGCTCTCACTCACAGATAACACTCGCCTGAATGTTACATTTAAAGCATATTATGTAGATTCTAAACAGAATTTCTATTGTTAGTCACTCTTCTGTAAGTCTTACCTTAGGAGCACTATGCCCCTCGTCCAACTGCTGACCCGCAGCTGCATCAGTTGTAAATATACATGTTGGTCTAAATGAGTCAGTCAGGTCATCGTGTGGCCAACACTCGTGAATATGAATCATTCATGTGCGTCTGTAAGTAGCATCTCGATATCAAGAGGGTGAGAGGAGGACGTGTCGAATGGCGTGTCGAGGTAAAAATGTGAGCAGTGAAGCAAGACGATCCCCGCGGGAACGTCTGTACAACAGGCCGCCTCTCCAGAGGTGATGAATAAGTCATGTTTGTCTCTCACGCAGGGTCACCGACAGACCGAGCCGAGCAGCACGGCAGCACAGCCGCAGCACACATGTTCTCCGGACGTCTGCAGAGAACAATATGTGTCCTCCATTATGTGATGCACAGTCACTATTTCTGTTCTGTACGTCAAACTTGATTTTTACAGCCAAAAATTGCAATACTACTGTGCCAAATGATGTTTTATGTAAAGGTGCGCTGCTGAGTTTAGGCGAAGAAATTGTAATCAGAGGAGAAAGACTGTTGTGTTTAAACAAACAAAATAATCAAACTCTCTTCCTTTTCTTAACTGAATAAACAAACCGACGGTGAAGGACAACGCAATTTCACACTGCTTCACTTTGTTTGTATGTGGCGGACCCTGCCACCTTTCTAGGTTCAAACAGTGTCCTGGAGACCTTATTTTCCGTCTGAGAACAGCTTGTTTATTCAGTTATGGAAAGAATTAATATTAGTACCTCATTAATATAGTAAATATTGAAATATGAATTTGACTTTCTTCTACAAATACTACAGAGTGCCCCTTTAACTTATTTTTATGCCACAGTAAATCACATTTGCCTTTAGCCTGAACGCTTTATGAAGAAACTTTGCTTTGACGATCTCTTACATTTGGTACGATCACAATCAACCTTTGCTCAGCAGGCTGGCGAGGCATGCTATTTTTTATTTCGCCGCCTTAACACGGTGACAGTTACAGCAGGAAGAAGCTATATGCCAGGAAGCGTATTCACTAAACACTCAGAAATCTGTGTGTAGTCCACATCACGGTTTGTCAGTGTGGCCGTGAGTTGTGGTTCAGGAACGTGTACAAATATCACCTCTCACACCCTTGACCTGCACTCATGCTCAGAGCAGACTAAACATTTCCCCGCACTGTCCAAACCAGTTTCATTCTAAACACAAACATCTCTCTCTCTAGGAGCTTTTTCTTTCACGTGGGGGGTAATCGAGGACAGAGAGCAACTGGAGAAACAAGACGTACAGCTCTGAGTAAAGTCGAATGAAAACTGCTCCCGAGGAGACGAACACTTGCTTTGTAAAGACCCTCAGGGCCCTAGTATAGTCATACTCAGGGTGAGAATGTGCTGCAGCTGTAATAAATGTCAGTTTAATGACACTGCAGATTGTCGTTGCTGCAGGTAGGGATTTAGACTGTTTAGTAAATCCATCCATCCAGCAGCATAAAGCGTCGGTAGAGCTGATATTTGCACACTTAATCAAAACGGATGCAGTCGACTGACACAAGCAACACAACAATATAAGGTCCTGGTTGAATACCAGTTATTAAGCTGTTCTCGACATATTTATCTCTTCAACTTTCACTCCACCGAATAGAATTTCACCTCATCGACTGATTCAATTTATAATTCAGGGTTCATGATGCACATGGAAACTAAGCATCATGTACAAGGCTGGAGCGTAATAATAATAACAAAGTACAACCTTTCAAAGAGTGATGAACTTTCTTGAATCTTACTTAACATTTACTCATCGGAATTGGCCTGTGATGAGAAAATCAGGGTACTGAATAAATCAAACCACACAGCCAAAACAATACAATAAGTGTGAATAAACGCTGAGCTGCTGTACCCAAGTGTTGTAACGGAAGGGAAAAATGTTTTGGCATCACGTTGCCGACATTTTTATGTAAACAAACGCGCTTGCAAAACGCACCGGGCGACATCAGGAGCCAGCAAAAAAGGATCAAGGTCATGTGCATACAACAAATACTCTGTTAGATAAGAAATGCACAATAAGCCGATACCGTCATCCGGGTATTATGAGAATAAAGTTGCCGTGACACCTTTAACGACGCAGCTCTCACTCTCAACCACAACAAGCCTCAAAAACACCTCAAACAATCACGATCCTGTGTCGCCTGCCTCCGGACTGTTTCAGCCGAATGCAACACAATCTGCTGTAAAATGATTTGCTTTGGAAACTGCACTTCCTCTTTTCACTTGGCTAACCTCTTGACAAAGGTGGCTCTGCCGGGGTTTTCGATTGCAGCTGGAGGCATGTTGACATCCCGGCTCTCCTCCCACGTGGTGTCAAATGGAAAGATTGAGTGAACTAGCCGGGAAATGGAAATGGCAAAACAGCACTGTTCCTGCTGTGAAGATAATTTATTTTATAGATTTATCTATTAGAATATCAAATGACTGGAATTAATTATCAATTTATTATCATGAGTTTATATCAGGGGCCGACCGATATGGCTTTTTCAGGGCCGATACTGATGCTAAATATGAGCGATTGTGTCAGAACGTACACAATTGCCTCAAGTATTGTTCTTAAGTACAATCTACTTTATTCTTCCTCTCAGTTACATTTATCTGATAGATTTAGCTACTAGTGTCTTTACAGATTTGGATTTTTTAGTGTTTATGGGCTATTACTTACCCGTTTAATCAAATGATTGGTTAATACAATGTCAATAAAGCTCGCAGGTTCTATTCAAGCCAATTATAACCCGGAATCACATCATATACGTCATTAGACTCCGACTGACTGACTGACAAGTTTTTGGGAGACACAGATTTTAGAAAGTAACATCTAGATGTATCAGCCAATAGACACAAATTTTCCTTTCTGCATATAACTCAAATGTGGTTATCCAACAGCTGTGCACTATGGAGGCACATTGTACGGTTAAACAATAACCTTTATTGTCTAGAACAACATCAAACATACAACAATACTGCTGTATCTGTGAAAGGCCAATCGCAGCAGATAAATCGGTCACACGGACACGTTAGTCAGGCTCTATTTGTCTTATGATAGGAGTAATCTCTGTACAGAGAACGCTCATATCATAGCGAACGTTCTGTTATATCAAATTAGCCTTTGTTATGTTTTCAGCAGCAGTGACAAAAGCCCGAGGCCGGCGCCACCTCTCTGATCTGATCGAAACGATACGCGCTACCCAGAACTGGGCCCTTAAAAGGTAACCAATTCGTTATTAATGATAAACTTAAATGTCAGAAAAAGACTTTTAAAAAGACTGACTTTGCAAACACTCGCTGTATAAAGCCTCGCTGCAGCACTGACGGTGGAAAAAGTCAGTAAGCTGCAGGCACCCATGATTGTAATCCAGTATTGAGTTGATCAGCTTGGTGCTATAAAGGCACACAGCCTCTTTCCCCCACCTCCTGACCTGGCTGAAGGCCTGCGGCTGAGGAGCAGATCATGACCATGGAAATCCCGTTATGCACCGGCGACACCCCGGCATCAGCAGCCTCCCACGCGGAAGGAAATAACCTGCTGAGACGTCACCTGTCAGGCTGGCTTTACATCTTCATCCAAAGCCATACAGAAAGAGAGTTATCACTGTCACATGTTCTTATTTCAGGCTGTGGGCGTCATTTAACAACGCCGCTTCCCTGTTATTTGTCATGGAGGATGTTACGTAACGTGTGAGCGCATTCAGAGTGAAGTTATTGTAGTAAAGTCATCACAGCTGATGTTACTGATGCTGTTTCTCCTCTGATTTAAGTTAGTAGTTACTCACATTCACTCGCTGTTAACAAACAGGGGAAAATGCTGGCAGGTAACGTTTCTGGAAACCACAGATACGCTTGTACGTGTCATAGGCTGCGTGCCATATTCACGTTTCAACAATTTTCATTACCTGACTTTCCTATGGGGAGGTGGAGGAGATGGTTGTGGGATTAAGCAAAATGGCTGCCAAGTCAGTGACTGCAACTCGTGCCTGCATTTCAACATTTGTAGGTGTGACGCCACTGGATATTTTCAAGGCAACTTAGGAACAACTTGCAGCCGTGTTTGTGGTTTTTAACAACTGAATATTTCTGAGGGAAAGTCTGGGGCAGTGTTTGTGGCGACAAAAACAGGTATTTTAAGCCAAAACATGACATTTTCCTAACCTAGCCTAAAATTGAGCCTAAAGAAATATAAAGTTGCAACAGAAAGAACGTTTTAACATTATTATTAATGAATCGCTCTTTTCTAGACACTGAGGGATGCCTAAACTTATCAGTGGTTTTGTAGCGATGGGGTTGTAACAAACAATGAAATGCTCTATAAACTATTCACTAGGCATTTTTTTATATTGTTAAGTTAAACAGATGTTTATAGTACTTTGTAAATTGTAAAAAAATACTGTGTCGTTCATCTATAAACATTATTTGGGCGGGCATTTTCGAAGTTGCTATCTATGATTTTATAAGCATTCCATTGTCTGTTAGCAGTGAATTAACTATTAACTAAGGTTAATTAAATATACATTTAGCATCTTTCTTAATGATGGTTTTTATAGTGTTAACTATGTTTTGAAAAACATTCAAAGATGTTCATTTATCAATTAACCATTATTCTCAAACTGTGAAATGATTTAGCATTTTACTGATCAACTGATTTATATCAATTACAAGTTTGATTTCCTTTTTTTTTGTATTTATCCATACTGTGCCATATTTTCCTCTTATTTCTTTAACATATAAAGGTCATTTAAAATCAATTATATTAAGACATGCTCCTTCACCAGTCAGTTTGGACTTATTAACGTAATCTTTTGAGCAAACACATGACATTAGATGAGAATAACTGGACCGGACAGTCGCTCCCTGCCTCCGGCTTCATTCCCCCCGGTCCTGATGATGCAGCCTGCAGCCTACTGACAAGTAAAAGTGCGTCTCACCTTCAGCTCACAGGAGTTTTCAGTCTCTCCCTCCGTGTTCTGGCCGTGCTGAGTCCACTGGCGGCTCCCAAGAGAACGAACTGAAGTCACAGACTTGTGTAACCGGTTCACCGGGCTGGTGGGACGAGGGTTCACTCATCAGCGGCTGCCAGAAGAAGTCGGAACATCCACCGCCTCTCTGTGCGCCCGCTCTATCATTCAGAGGGGGGCGGGGCGCGGAACAGACTCCTCCCATCTCCCATTTAAACCACGCCCACGACGTGAGCAGTCATGCTGCATGAGCATGTCTTCAAAGAAAAGAGAAACATGGAAAGAGGACTTTTAGCTGTGGTTCAGTTGAGCTTTACATTAGTTAATCTGTGTGTGTGTGTGTGTGTGTGTGTGTGTGTGTGTGTGTGTGTGTGTGTGTTTTACTGATGTTGGTATCCAAGTAAGAGTTTGCCTTTACCAACACTGTGTTATGTAGCATTTTTTTTATATATAAAACATTACATTTGAAATAAACGATCAGTCACAAAATAGTAACTTACCACTCTGGGGCTTCCTGAAGCAGTGTTGGTTAAGAAGGTGGTCAGTTTTTTTTTTCTGCCTCTATTTCGGTATCAGAATCGGGCTTGAACATGAAATATTTACATTCGCTGATTATTTCCTGCAGTAATCGATTGATTGTTTGGTTTGTAAAATACACAGTGCTTGTTGTGTCCAACCAACCAAACATTATTGCAAGAATATTTTTAGAACACAATTTAAAAGAAATTTGTCTCAATTTTCATTTGTGAAGCTGGAGCTATGAAATGTATTTAGATTCAAGATTACTTAAACGATCATTGATTAATTGGCTAATGGCTGAGATGTAATGGAGTAGAAGTAGAAAGACACAAATAAAGAACAAGTATGTATAAGTAATGGAATGTAACTACAACAAGTACGTTTACTAAAATATATCCATTTTCTGTTACTTTATACTTCCACTACATTTTGGAGGGGTAATATTTACTAACTGGATACCTTTAGTTACTAGTTACTTTGCTGATTACATGCTGCATCAGAGCCACAAAAAGGACCTTTTAAAAATAATTTATTTAATCATCAATTAGATTTACACTTTCGTTCTGATGATCAGTGAAAGCTGATGTAATTACTTAGTAACATCACAGATTAAAAGTCAAATTTCAAAACTGTAAATGTGAAGCTTAAAGGTTATACGATCATAAATGTTGCCCAAAACAAAAGACTTATAATAATATACTTTATAATAATACAACAAATTCAACTCTCCTCTCCTCAGGACATCACATGGTCGTTCCTGCGCTGCTACCTTAGCGACTTTTACTCGCTTTGCATATGAACAAATATCGTAAAACACGATGTGACGATCAGAACGCCCTGACCTCCTTACACAGTGTTTAAGTGTTTACTGGTTCCTCTTACTGGGAGCTGTAAACATAGTGAGGTCTCCCAGTATATGACATCCCTTTCTCCCTCCCCTGCCCTCCATAAAGTGTCCCTGACTTGAAATCTCTTATTTATCCATAAGTATACGTGAGTGAGTTTATCTCTGCTTAAAATGTTTGGTACATACAGGATTAATGCACACTTTTATGCAGGCTCTAATTCTCTAAAAGTAGAAAAAAAAAATCATAATATTATAAAGAGTCAGACAAATCCTCTGGAGAGAACGTAGAGCCAGAGCCAGTGTTTGATTTACAGCAGGTTGTAACCCCGATGTTCCCACCGAGAAGACTGCATGTACTTAAGTGTGTGTCCATCTAAATAGCACAAAGCTAGAAGGTAGTGCACTTTTTGGGCTTGAGTAAACACAATGAGTAAGCTGTAAACTATGGAAAGTCATAAAGCTGAATGAATTTTAGATTCCTTCTGGGATCTTAAGGGATCTGTTTCTGTGTCCGATCATTGTGTCCTGAACTGAACTTCCCTTTCTCTCATTGTGTTCACTTTTCTTGGAAGCCACACCTATGGAGATATTGCAGACACAGACGCAAAAACCCACATATGCATTCAAAGATGCGGGCTGAGGGACTGGAAATTCCTGGAAAGTGGTAATTGGACGGACATCAGTGGTGGACTCCGGACGTTTCAGGGCAGGGGCAAAAAAATAAAGAAATAAAGAAGGGCACCAGCATGCATACGGGACAGGCATTGCTATAAAATAGCAAAATGTACTAAAATCATCACAAGTAAAAGTATTCAAATGGAGGAAACTGTATCAGCTGTCATACAATTATTATATGACTGATGCATTAAAGGATAAATTCACCCAAAAAAGAAAATTCAGTAATTATCCACTCAACCCCATGTGGATTGGAAAGTCAGGTTAAGTTTCGTAGTCCGCACAACATTTCTGGTGCTTCACAGCAAAACTGAGCTGCGGCGTTCTCCTAAACATCTCAGGAAGATGGTGACAAACAATAAAAAAACAAAAAACATAGAATGGCTCTTTACGGCCTTCATCTACACTCTTTGTAAAGATAAAATCCGTACTTTAGTGGCATTGCTAAAAGTGTTGGGGCTTCCAGAGACTTGAGTTACGCCAGAGTTATTTTTAACAACTGTACATATCATTATCATCATCTCTAACATAGGTATCCAATTTTTATAACATCATAATATGTTTTTGCTGTGTGTTAAAACTTGTTATGAAAAGAAACTCATAACTACGGCCGTCAGATAAATGTAGTGCTCATTTTATGTGTGTATGAAGACGATGATGATGACCCAACACAACATTTTTGATAAATATCCTCATTAATGTCTGTAGTAAATATTTAACTGCAAGCATAGAAAGAGTTTTAGTTGAAACAATCCTTCGCACAGAGTGAATGACGGCCTTGTGTGGCTTGGGAAATCTGTGCCTCCCCCCCACCCCCTCTTGTCAGCTCTGCTTTAGAAGCAATAATGTTACATAATATGGCCATCTGCTCTTCACATTGATTTAAAAGTCCCATTATGCCACTAACGGTGCTGACTGCCAGTGGACATTTAAGCAGGCGCACATTTGATGGATGCCCTCTCATAGATGAGGTTCAGGGGTGCACATTTATTGTCGTTTATATCATTTTCTCTGTCAGTCATGGTAACACGTTGTTGTGTTGGTGGATGCGCTGTGAGGTTCTGGTGTGACGGCCTGCATGTCTGTGCTTGCTGCATGCTATCACTGAGGCACAACCTGCAGTCAGGAGGTGGAGGAGGTCCGCCTCTTCCTCACTGCAACAGTTTACAGACTTCAGTGTGTGTCCATATGGCGTTTGTTCTCTCTGTCACTGCACATCTGGAGTCAGCAGGCCGCAGGGACAAACAGGGACACACCATGAAGCAATCATGGATACGTAGCGACATCTAGCGGCGCTTTCAGGAACTGGTTTGACAATCTGACGACTAAAGCGATGATGGAATGTAAAGTACATTTACTCAAGTACTGCACAGTTTTGAGGAACTTGTACTTTACCTGTGTATTGCTATTTATACTTCCACACCACCACATTTTGGAGGCAAATATTATACGCTTTACTCCTCTACAGTAGATAGATAGATAGATAGATGTCAGAATCAGAATTGGAATCAGAATTCCTTTATTTTTTCACAAACGGGGAAATTTCTGTGTCACCGCAGCCAAAGGACAGTAATGTTACAATAAACAATAATAATCATATACATTGTATATACATAACATGTACAATATCAATATAGATGGATAGATAGATAGATAGATAGATAGATAGAGTTATACATATATATATCTCAGTATATAGCCTATGTAATATAAAGATATTATATAATTTGTAAATATGTGTATAGTTAACTTTTACTTGGGCTTTTCATACTTACATATGTACATATATTGCCAGAAAATATGTTTTAAATATCAGATACTTTAATACTTTTAGAAAAAAAACAAAGGAAATTGGACTTTATTTTTTATTGAAGGCTGATAAATGATTGGAATTAAAAGAAAGAAAGAAAGAAAGAAAGAAAGAAAGAAAGAAAGAAAGAAAGAAATCTGATGTTTTACATATTTGCAAATGTTTTCTCAGTGTCTTCGGATTTTAGTGTGGTACTCTACATAGGTGGCAGTAAAGGACCGGTGATGGTTGTGACAGTGATTTAAAGGGTCATTCCACCACCATATGTAAAAAAAAAAGTAGTAGTATAAAGCTTTGCTGGCTCCAGAGGAAGCTGCATGTAATCTGATAAACTCCCTCCAGTGATGTCACTCAGTGGCTAAATGGCACCAGATTTTGAAAAGCACTCCACTGGTCTGGCATTGCTCTCCTATAACACTGTAATTATGGACACTTGAGCCAAATCATTAGCACACATATCGCCTGTTTAATTCCACTCTTCTTTCTGTATTCTACGTTGCCCTTTAACAAACAAACATTACAAACACTAGACATGTCTCTTGATATGAAAGCCAGCTATGACTGAATGGTAAATGAATGAAAAAAAAGCATTATAAGTATGAGTCATCCTGTATTTACTACACAGACAATAGCCTGACCTAATAGCCTAATAGCTGAGTTTATTTTAAATGACACAGCAATGAAATTGTGTAAGAGGACAGCCTCTGAGAATAGAAACCCTTCATACAAAAGAAAGGTAACATAACAACAACAACTAATATAAACTTAAATACTACACATATTTATTAGATATACAGTATTTCCACAGATGTAAAAAAAATAAAAAGAAAAGAAAAGAAAAAAGAAAAGAAAAAAAAGCTATCCACGGAGGAGTATAATTCACCAGAACACTGTTTGGAGCTGGAAAGGTGGCTGACCAAGAAGAGTGAATATAAACAAATTCAAACAGGTCACATTTTTTGGAAATTGGGACAGTTTTTCATTCATAAAAATCAGTTTTTACTCATGAGATTAAAATGTCTCCCCTCAAACTACATACTGCACCTTTAAGGTTTAGTAAGCAATGTCTCTAAGCCATTAATCTCATATCAACACATTCAGTGGCTTTGACCTCACAATACAAACCCACTTTAGTACATTGTGGTTTTGTTAATAAGTCAATAATCATTGTAATTTGTCACTGGTCAAATATTGCACATAAAATAATGAATGATGGGCGAGAGAAAGCGAGAGTGGATTCATTTTCCCACGGTGACTTCTCTAACTTCTGCCACCGCGTCGACCTCAATTCGTGATGCGGATCAGTAGTTTTATCCAATCTGACTCTTTCTGTGGATGTGGCCTGTGATTGGCTGTCTTGTTGCAAGCCCCGCCCCCGACACGAACGCGCTCAGGGCTGAATGGTAATGACCAGCGCGAGTAACCACCTTCACGAGACTAGTTAGCCGGAAATGGTGACGTTAATTATTGTACAAATGTCTAGGAAAATCCCGAGAGTGTTAATCTTTGATGCTTTGCGAGACACAGCCTCACACACCCCGAAGAAAGGAGGAAAAAAACACACAGAGACGACACACCCCATCTCCACGCCTACTGTGTATTTAATTGGTTGTTGGGGAGCTTTGGGGAATTCGCGACGCCCGTGATTGGTTGACGTCGACTGCAATCACGTCCAATCGGCGCTTGATTGGTTGAGCTGTTAGGAGGAAGTCAAGTGTCAAAACGTTTCGGGGGATAAGCTCGGAGTTGACAAAAGCGATCTGTCTCAGTTGAAACATTTTTGACACAGTTTTCTAAAATTGCCAAGTCGTGTCCTGGACGGACCACGCTGGCGAGGATTAAGATATTCGGCGGCGAACCGAACCCCCCGTGCCCAGCGAAGGACTCGGTCTCTCCGCGGACTTGACCACCACCGCACGGCAGAGAGAGGAAAGTGGGACTTTATTGTTCAAGGCTAGCTAGCTAGCTTTGCCAAGCGGCTTGTTTTTGTGTGTATAGCGTGGACCGCAGGCTATATGGCTGCGACGTACGAGCCAATATATGGACTTTCGGAAGACGAGGTAAGCCTTACTGTCAACAAAGCCTTGTTTCATAGACGGCAGTCCAAAATGGGTGTCTCTCACAGGGGGTTCAGTATGAGGTAGCGACGCTAGCCGCGAAGCTAACAAGCCCTCACCCACGGCAACATTCCATAGTAATGTTCAGGTAGCTGTCAATTTTACTGCGCCCCGCCTGCGTGTCCTTTAGTTTACTCTCCTTAATTTCACGAGCAACTGCACCACTTGATATTAACCGTTATGTAGGACCGAAGCTTAACAGCTTCACATCCTCTCCTTAAATGAATGTATGAACGACTTGTAGCTCGACTCGTACCCCCAAAGTGCTATTCTGAAACCCAGATATTGAGAGGAGAGAGATGTCATTAATGTATGGAGGGCTGGGTGTCATGACCGGCCAACGGCTGTCAGACTTAAACACCCGAACACACAGTCGCTGCCTCTTGTCTGCGATCGGAGCTGTTTTGATGGTGAGCTTGACCACTAAACGAGTTTAGAGGACTTGAAGCTGAGGAATTTAACGTCGATATTCAGTTTCGCGCTGAACTCTGGTGTCACGTTCAACCCCGATGAAGTGATGCTAACGTCACGTTCCAACCGTTGTTTAACTCGGCAGCACGACTGTCACGAGTCACCACACAGTGAGTGACAAACAAAATAATTTGCTAACCGAGCAGCTGTCATATCAGCCCAACTACCAATCAGGCATTACTAACACAGTCATAAATAGTAACGGTGGGAATTTTTTTTTTTTCTTTACGGGGGATGTTCCGGAGCGATGGCTAAAAATACTGCCTTCATATGTTCATTCAAGGTTCTGATGGCTGTTGTGTTGAATGTTGAGGTTGTCCTCTGCTTTCATCACCATGCAGGAGAAATTTGCATGTGGTCTATTTATACCAAGAGCACACATTTGTTAGGGATATTGGGATATTTTATTATATCTTAATTTTTATTTTGTGTTTTGTGAATATTTGTGACACATTCCTTTTTATAACAATAATGACATTTATAACATATCAATGCACATGCATATAAGCACCCATATCCCAATATCCCTAACAAATCTTGAGCTTCAAAGTAGGGATGCGTGATATATATCAGACCATTAAATTATTGGACCGATATTGGGAAATTCATATTATAGGATATTTATCAGCGTCATTGAAATTCTGACTGATGAATGGAGATGATAATATGAAGCCAAATTGCTTTTTTACTCAACAAATGCAGCATTTACTAACACAGATACTGTCCGATGGCTGTTTGCACATTGAAAGTTGGTTTGCAGGTGTGATCCACTGAGAAACGATGGAATGAGATATGATCTTTTACAGTTTCATGGGAGGAAAACACAATTTCAATTTGTAAGGATTCAGAGGGCAAGAAAAAATTTCAAGTTTTAGCACAACAAACATTAGTAGAGCTGTAGAACCATCCACCATCATTATCATCCACCTTAACGTCTTTTCTCACTGAATCTGAGCTTCACACCCCCTGATGTGCTTAAACTTCAGGTTAGGAACTTATTTTTAAACCGCCAAAATGTGAATTTATTGGTTTATTTTATCGGTATTTCTGTCGGCTGAGAAATATCCATACTGAGATATTCCAAAACACAGTAAATTCACATTTCTGCTGTTTAAAATGTCTTAAGATAAGCACTAATGTAATGATAAACTTTATTTCACGGGTTGTGAGCAGTCTTAACTGTTTGTTTTCTTGAGGAGGTCAACGATTTCACTTTCATAGCTTAGTGGAGCTTTGTTGTCTGTCAGTCATTATGGGAGGGGAGGTATGCTTGTAACAAAATTCCACACGCAGACGCTTCGCCAGTTATTGCTTAACGTTCACCATATGACAAACTTGAAATCACGTCGTGTAATCTTCACAAATCAAGGTTTTAAGAGAATTGTGGGTCTGTAAAACATGAAACACTGTGATAATGAGCTAAACGCTCAGTAATGCTACACCCTCTGAACAAGGCCATGGCCTAAGATAACAACTCTGGGGCTTTTCCATACACATGTGCTGGCTCAGCTTGAGTTGGTTCAACACAGCACATCAGCCCAGCGTGGCAGGCATTGGCATTTTCACTACAGCAAGGCTACCTGCTCGAAGATGTGTCTTTAATTGATGACATGCTTGTTTTAAAAAGTGGTTAACGGAGAGGCTGAAAATGCTCTTTCCCCCTGCAGTGCTATTGAAGAATCGCTGCTAACAAAGCGTAATTTAATGTTTGATTTAACGTTTGATTTCCTATAAATTCTTCACAGTTAAAGTCCCCCGTTTTTAAATGATTTAAAAGCTTTTATTGTGCTTAAAGCTTTCATTATTATTAAAAAGCTTTTACATGAACTAACATGATAATCATAAAATGCAGGTGTGGTTTAAGTAAGATTAATGAGCAAGTCCGCCAGTCTACAGTCTACACGTTTTGAATTGTTGTAATGCTTTCTATATATTTTCTCAGCAACATTTCGGTGTAGCTTATGTCATCTGCCGACTTCTAAATGTTGCTATGACTCATGAATCAAAGCTCTGCAGATACAACTCACTTCTTATCTAGGTCAGATTATTGACATAAAAGAAGGCAGGTTAATGCAGCCAGCAGCTTGTAACGTTTGAAGTGGCATGGTCATGAGGTTATTTGATCATTTTATCCCATGACTTGATTAAATGTTTTGATCCATCATCTCTGTCTTCTGCAGCATGAAACGAGAGTGCTGCGGGTTAAGGTCATTGCAGGAATTGATCTGGCGAAGAAAGACATCATCGGAGCCAGGTGAGCATCACAGGGTTTTCTTTTTGGAGGCGACACAGTAGGAGATGATGTTATCATCAGGAGGTTCTTAGCAGTTACATCACTTACATCATTGGACTTTCTGTGAACTGTCCCCTGTCATATCACATGTTTTGTCAGTTTTATGACTATTTTGCAACACACAACATTTAAGCAAAGCACTTTAGTCAACGATCGTGATTTGTCAGGGATTTTCATACAGGGAAAGCCAAACATACAGAGCCTTTATTTATTATTGCACTTAGCATCTGGCTCTTTGATTTAGAACGCCTCCTTCAATTCTGTCCTTTCGACCTTGTACAGCAGTTTCATGCTTTCACTACATTCCTTTTACTTACAAACACCTTGAACTCCAAGTGTTAATCAATGATTACCTACGTGCCTCTCCTGTCCTCTTCCATACCCACCTCCATAACAGGTTTTCCAGATAAAAGCGTTTGACAAAAAATTATACATACCACAAACTTTCTCCCATGTAGGAAGACTCGGACGTTAAACTTAAACCTTTGAGAGTCTTCAAAGTGTCGGTTTCATCAAGGAGCCTCTTTTGTCTTGTGTCGTCAGACGTCCTTTCCCCATGTGTGATTCTGTGATGAAGTTTAACTCGACTGTTATCACAACTTTTATGTGACGTTGCATAATACCTCTCTACGGAGATGCATTTGAAGTTGTTTTGCACGGCTGAGCGCTGTGACTTCTACCCTCTATCCCCAATTTTAATTACCTACGTCTGTTTACCTGCAGTGCTGGAACGATGTGATCACTTAATGATACACAGACCATCAATCACTGCCTGCTCGTTATCATTTTTTAATGCGCTAAACGGGCACTCTAATGAACTTGCTCCTTCTTTGTGTAAACTACATGCATCATTTTGTCAGGCTTGGGCAGAACTAGAAGGTTCTACCTGTTTATTTGAATGGGCTAAATAGAACGAGTGAACCCATTCATGTTCATGCTTCATCAGATTAGGGATGTCTTGATTTTTATCCTGCATTGATCGAAATAAACTTTAAATTTTGATCATTGAAATCTATATTTCTTTTGTCTCTTCTCAGTCTTTAAATGTGCCCATGTGTGCGTCAACAATTCAAAGGTGTTATAGCAAGTTTACTGGTAGCCAGACATAATAAGTGACTTCCAGAACAACTGACTGGTACTGAAACGAACTCCGACAGTGTGCTAAGGAGAGTTTGGGTTTATTTCTATTGGTTCGTTTGGGATGAGGACTGATCTTTGCAACAAACTGAATATTATCCTTTTTAGTTTATTCTTGTATCCCTAAAGGGTGGTATTTTTTGTTGAACTTTGTTGTTAAAAAACAAGAAACGAACATAAAAAACAGCTTATTATTTAAAAAGTGTAATCCATATGCATGAGAAATGCACTACTGTTGTCTTAGGAAAGGCTGAGAACAGGTTGCCTCATTGAAGATTGTGATTTGTCATTCTTTAACGGCATGCTCATCAGTAACTTCTGCGGCTGAACAACAAGCACGAGAAGGTCCAAGAATAGTCTAGATTAGACAACACCCACTTCCAGCAAAGCTTTACTCATACAATCAGGAATGGATGATTTTATTCCACCTACAGTTATGAAAAAAACCAACAACTGAAATTAGTATTTTCTGAGTGCACTTTGCATCCGGCTGAAATATGACGGGTTTTAAGCCTCATTTAAAATTAAACACTGCTCCCACTGTTGTAAATAGTAACGCTTTTGTACATGAGCAATGAGAAAGGCGACATTGTCGGAGAGAGAGCCTGGCATGTTTAGCACTGTGTGAATGCTACTCACATGCCAGAGTGCATGTGTTCGCATCCTGATGCCCTGCTGGCAGGACAGTTCAGCCTGGCTCAGGAGAAATCTGAACTGTAATGAAGAAACACTGAATGAGGTCTCGATGTGTGGATAGCTACCACAGGAGACAGTGCTGACTTGGCAGACTGTCACTTCATAAGTTGCTCAAACAGTGCTGGCTTGTTCTTTTCTTCTTTTTGCTCCAAACCTGTTCCTGTTACTGCTGTATTCTTTAATACAGCAGGTTTGTTCTATTGTGTTCTGCTCTCCGGACTAAACGAAACACACCTAGGTTTTGTTTTTGTTGCTCTTGTGAGGTGTTGATAGAAAGTCGAGGAATTCACGTCTAGTCAAACAACAAGTGGACCAAGTTGCCATTTGAATCCAGCAGCCCATGCTAGCTTTCATCTCCTGGTGTTGACCTGAAGTAGCCTGGCTCCCTCAGCAGGATTTTGTTGATAGAGGGAAGGAGACAAGAAGGAGTCTCAGTGCAATCAAGATACAGAAGGCCCATTGTTTCTGTTTAGTCACAGAACTGCGCAAACACACAATTAGAGGCTGTGGGGTTCTGGGAGACATTAATTAGCAATCAAGCTAAAGCGGTTTTGGTTGGGGTAAGTTTGCAGCTCATTTTTTAATATTTCCCCTTCCTTCTGCCTTTTTCCTCGGTTCCCTCTCGGCTGCATCGGTAAAATCAATGTAAGGCTGAGCTCCAACAGGCAGGCTAAATCTAATTTTGGGTACATCCATACTGGAATTAGACGGGTGCTTGTATCAATTCTGGATGGCCAAAAAAAAAAAATCCCATGCAAACTGATTAAGGCAAATCAGATTTAAAACACATTCGTAGATGGTTTGAAA
>CAEMYA010000179.1:13404985-13416202 GCA_903131615.1 Diplodus sargus | reverse complement strand
GAGGGAGTGGAAGAAAAAAAAAAGAGGGGATCAGTCATCTAGCCAGCCAAAGGAGAGAAGTGGGCGACACTAAGAGACCGAGACTGGAGCCAGAGGAGAGAACCAAACAGCCAGTCAGAGCAAAAGTGAGGGGGAACAGAAGCTGTGGGACGAGAGGTGAAAATGGCACAACGTCTGCGTTTGTACTTTGGCTCAGGCCGCAGTAACACAGCCCCGGAGATCCTGGAAGGAGACTCCGAGGAGCAGCAGGGAGACATGGATGTGGTCACACCGCTCCGCATGCAGCCTTCTCCTGTATCGAGGCCTTCTCAGGAGCCAGTCCCGCCGAGAGCTTTTGGTTCGCGGTCGGAGCCTTCGCTTAAACGCAGCTCCTCCATGTTCATACCTCAGCTCGCCGCCTACGCCGAGCCGCGGCCCACGAAGAGCTCCTCCATGCACATCTCGCTCCAGCGCTCCAATGGATCAAGTAATGGAGATGCCCGCGGTCATGCCGATAATGTCCCGCCACCCTGTTATACTCCTCCAGGACCCGCACCTGCATATACCGAACAGATCGGAGATGATGTTCCGAGACATCCGCCTCCTCCATACGACAGTCCGGAGTCTTTAAATTCGCAAACTTTTCTGACAGAACCGGACCTGCCCAAACGCAGGGTCTTTAGCATTGGTTCCAATGGCCATACTGTGTATAGCAGAGGCCAACCTGGTATCACTGTTGGTGGTATTTGTATCCAGAGGAACTCTCCTGATGGTTCTGACATCCAGCATTTCAGAATCCTCCCATATGGTGGTACCGGTTGGTCCGTCCAGCAGCCGAGCTTGGACCAGTGCTCCGTTGTTAATGGTGGAACGCAGAGACTTGTGTTTCAGCTCCAGCAAAATCAGAACCAGGATCAGAGCCAGGGCAGGCAACAAGCTGCTGCATCCCAGGAAGAATGCACAGATGCTGGATTTGCCAGAATGGTGCGTTACCCCAGAATTCGACTGGAGAGAAGCTCGTCTCATCAGAGGCTGCTGCTGGAGAATCAACACCAGAAAACTGGTACCGATAGCCAAGCTATAGAGGAGAACCAAACAGACCTGGAAGCAAGAAACAGATCTAATGGCTGTACTTTCAAAATCAGTGGGGAGACTTCAAGAAGGCAGCCTCATTTCAAGATATATTTCACTCCAGGCGGAGGTGGAGATCAGGATGTGTGTCTTGGCAATGATGGAAGGAATAATCCCAAGGTAAATAATTGGAAAACTTTAGCAGGAACAATGATATTAACGCTGTTTTTGTTTTGATGATAGATAAATTAACAAATAGTAAACGGTCACAACAAATATTGGATGGGTCGTCTCGCTCATATGACATTTAGTTGAACACATGATAGTGTGTAGTGAAGCCAGAAGAAGGGGGGCATCTTCGGAGGAACATGCACATAACAACTGAGAATCGGGGTAAAAAGAGTCAAGCCTGTCTATCTAAATGATGCAGACTTTGTGGAATTTTTAAGTATTTCACATAAAATTTGCATAGTTCCTCGTATTTTAGTTATTTCAGTTGCTGAATCCACCCCAGACAAGCAGAGATCCGTATGGTGCTGGAAGAGGGTGGTGACATTCTGGGAAGTGAACAGCACAGACATGGTTGCTGAATTAAAACACACACACTGGCTTTCTTTCACTTCACGACCACAGGCATTTGAATTTTTTACACACATCGGCCAATCATGAAAGGAAAACAGGAACAGGGATGGATCATTTCTTTCCCAGTGCACTTGTCGCCTTCTGTTTCATAGAAATGTGACACTTAAGTTTGGTAATACCCTTAACTGCAGCCAGTGCTCTTTGAGAGTTGGATGTTTCTATCTTTAGTCTGTTTCGAGCACGGTTGTTGATTTTGAGTGCGGGCAGGCGGCGTGTCTTCTTTGACTCGAGGCTGGTATGGATCCGTAACCTCGCAGCTGCTGCATGAGTGATTAAGACTTAAGACATCGTTATGGCCCAAATGATGATCAGGAAGTTTAACAAGCTATCAGTATCCTGAATCCTTGAGTCTTTTGATGTTGCTGTCTGAACTACATGAATGTATAGCTCAAGCTTTGGAAGCAAAACAAAAAACCTTACTGTTGATATTTATTTAAATTATGGGTCTGCTGTTGATTATATAAGGATTACTCCCAGTAGTTTCCACATGAAGGTTCTTCTGCCAGGAGTCAGCAGGGATTGCCTAAAACAGATGCTTAAATATTGTGCTCGCCTCTGACTTTTACAATGTATACAACCGTGACATATTGAAGCACAGTTATGATGTCTTGTCACACGTTGTAAGTATACCAGTCTTTACAAGTAACTGTTATTTTTTCACATTGATTTTTGAAGGCTTCAGCCAAGTCTTACTTTCTGCTTTCCCATTCTCTTTGATTATTTCATGAGTCATGGCCACTGTACTATGCTGATGAATGATAATGGATCAAATTGTACTCTGTGGTGTACTTGACTTCTAGTACTGCTATTAAGCAGTTTATTATGAGTCGTTCCCCGTATTGGTTGCCTCGCGTGTGAGGATGCTCATGTAAGCACGTACACAGTCCTGCCAATTATTCCACATTATTCCACTGATCAATTGGTGATAGTGAGGCGCCAAGATACACAACATTGCACCGCTGAAGGCGTGTTAACTGCTAGCAAATTGATATGGATGTAAAGTATAGTGTGGCTCAGGCAGCATTTTTCTGTCCAAACCAGAGTGAGTTAGAAAAAGTTCAAAGTGAGTCCTCTCAAACTTCACAGGCATTGTTTTTACTTCAGCCCACCATTGTCATTGTAAGTGAGTCTGTGAGTTTGTGCAACCCTGTCTTGCAGTTGTTACCATGGTTACAAGTTGCCTGGTTACCTTGATAACAGTCATTTACAGTGTAGATGACCGTAAGAAGGCAATGTTCTAAGCACAGCACATACACGTAAAATGAAAAAGATATGCATATAGATGTTGACGTGAGTAATGAATTGTTTAATTCAGGATTATTGCTTAACCCGAATGTTATGAATACAAGATGGTGTATGATTTGCTGATTTATTTCTGGTTTTGGATCTACAACCGCAACATATTTTTAGTCAGAGTTTTGACAGCACTTAGGCTACACTTGAATGCATTTTTCACACCTTCTCCTTTCCTTTTTTTTTAAAGACACATGGTGTTGTGTTACCCCAGGGCTTCCTGTTTCTCATGCAACAAGGAAATCCTCATTTAGACCATAATGACAGGTCTTCCCCAACTGCTCGCCTGGAGTCAGAGTGCACCTTTTTAAAGCCCTGCATGATGGGATACTACGAGTGTGTGTGTGTGCCAGCTAGACTATCTGCAGACAGCTATGCCACCGTGCCATGGCCTTGTTACAGCCCTGCCTGGACGCTCACCCCCAGTTGCCATTCACAAAGAGCTCTTTCAGGCCACTGGGTTTGCTATATTTACCTGAGACGGGATTGTGGACGGATGTTTATTTTGGTCCAGTAGCATGTGAGAGGAATTGCTATTGCTATTGTTGTAAAGGGCTTTTCTCTGTCAGCTCTGATCTCTCAGAGGTGCATGGCGGTGTAATTCAGTTGTGTCAGCACAGAGACTGTTGAGTAGGTGAGACAACCTTTTCACACTTCACCGCCAGTCTGGACCTTTTCCAAGTTGCTCTATATCATAAACTCCAAGTCTGCAAGCACCTCTTCATGCATAGCAGATAAGTGCAACCACCGTTAGCAGTGCCCATTGTTATTATTCCCTCTTGTGGCATTCAGACATGTTGATAGATTTGGTTTTATTTGTTAAGGTTTTTTTGTTCCATATTATGACGGTGGCAACTGGTGCGAAGGTACATTAGCACTGCCCATTATCACAAGGCAAGAACAGAAAGAAACAGATGTTATTTAAGAACTGGAGGATTTTTTCACTGTATTACCACATGTGTATCTTAAACACAATATCAATATTTCATTTTTACTATCAAGACTATCATCAATATCTGGATATTCTTTAATCTTAGTTTACAGAAAAAATCTTTTTGCATTCTCAGGCAGCTCCCCTCAAGAAATGTGTACACAGGTTAATCATAGTTAGACATATGACATCAGTCAAATAGAAAATACAGTCGTACATATCACAATTTGTCTTCCGGGTTCAGATCTCAGTTGGGAGCGTACAGACTTGGTTTTATCATCAGCACAGACTGATGTATGAAAGAACTCCCCAGTCTGTTGCATCTAAACAGAAGGATACTAAATTGTTTATTTGAGGGCAGAAGTTGTTGTGTGGGAAGAGATGCTACTTTTTTTTTTTGAAGATGGCTTCACAGGCCTTCATCTGCCTCATGCCTCTTTAACTGATCGTCCCTCCTCCTCCTCTGGGTCATCCGTGGCGCCCTCCCTTCCTCTCTGAGTGTAACCTGGCCCTGGGAGGCAGCTGCAGGCTCAACTGTGACCCTTTGATGACTCTGCAATTATATCCCCTTGCATACTCATACCCACAGCTTAAAATGCTTGTTATTGTTAAGGACAGAAAAAACAGCCGTTTGTCCCATGATACACACTGCCGTTGCCACAGACTATCTCATGGGCTACAAGCTACAGAGCCACTATTCATTATAGGTTCATTTGGAATGGTAGCGAAGGTGAAGCAAGTGCTCGTTGCAACATTGATTGTAAGTCTAAACTTTATTTACACCGAACAAGGTTAAACAAAAGTGTTTCACAAATTCTCATTGTCGCTGACAGATCAACACATGTGAAAGAGTGTAATATGACACTGTCACACTCACAGTGCGGCCCAGGTTGCTTTTGTTGCTCTCGTCCAGTTCAGATAACGCTCACGATCCACTGTTTTGAATTACTCTAGAGTTGTGCAAAGCAGTAAATGAATCGTCGAGTTGGTCCGGGAAGTGCAAGCAGATACTGTTGTAATTTACACAGTCGTGGTTCTGGCTTTTCCAGGAAGAAATTATTTGAATAAAGTGTGTGTGAGTGTAGCTGTGTGTGTGTGTGTGTGTGTGTGAGAGAGAGAGAGTACACATGGATTCACCAGTGCTTGTTTTCGTGCCTGTACAATAATAACTGTACTTTTTAATGTGACACATTTGTAACCTTTCACCATTGAATTCCAGGTCTGTAGACTGCGGTGGGAGCCGAGTGCACTCACTTTCCAACACTTTTGCTTTTATTTTTTTTCCTTTTAATGCTCAGCATAAACCAGCGTGTCTTCGGTATACCTTAAACTTGTATGAAAACACGGGACTTGTCCAGCATAGTTTTAAGAAAGATCCAAAAGTGCAGGTTTTGTCTTGTTTTTACTACATGACTTAAATATTGACTTTGCAAAACCAGACTTGAACATATTTGAGGAAGTTCTAAGGACTGAAGAAGTGGTTTTAAATTTTCTTTCATGTGCACATTTTTTCAAAGTACATTTTTGCTGACTCAAAACTCGACGGCACCACAAATATTCTTACATTTCATTGTCAGATCAAGCTGATATAAAGAGTTTGCCACGTTTTAAGTTCAGCTGAAAATTGTTTTCACAACTCCATTTTGAATTTTTATGACTGCACTACTTGTGTGTAGTGCTGAAGCAACTTTTACAGATGACATTGAAAATATCTTCTGCACATAAAAGCTGGAGAAATTCATGACCATCCTCAAAATAAACATTGAGACTGCCAGGTTGCTCTTTTAGAAACAACAGCGGGTTAGGATTTTTTGTATTGTACACTTCATGACAACCTACAGGTGGATCAATACTCAAACTGGGAAACCAACAGTGTTTAGAAACAAACATTTTCAGATAATGCCTGTTGTCTAAATCAGTTGTGTCCCACACACAGGCTTCTTCCAAGAATGGCCTTTTCCATCTCGCACAGGTAATCACTGCTGGGCGCTGCTGCTGTGCAGCCCAGTCGTCCGTCCACTCCCTCTATTCCTCCCAGTCTGCATTAATTACGGCAAAAGGACGGATAAATCTACAGGCCTCTTAAATCTGAAACGCAAACCTTCCCTGGTTCTCCCCTGTCATCACATCTATCCTTCTCTCCCTCTGTTTGGCTGACTTGGCTTCAAATCTGGTGGCAGTGGATGTTATTTTCCTTGCTGGGTTCACGGGTTCTTCTCCTATTAAATGACACCAAAGGCCTGTCCAGAAATAAAACCCTAGACTGAGCCTCTCTGCATGGACACTTGTGGAAATCTTTGCTGATTGGCAGAAAAGATGAGCCACAACGAACGTGGAAGAAAACGCTCAAACATAATTGCACTTCACAGTTTTGCAACCATCTGAGATTTTCAGATCACAGGTGTCCGCAAAAATAGACTAGAGGTTATTTCTGGATGTGGCCGTCAATGAAATGAAAGTCTTTGTCTCTTTCACTCTGTGATAATAAACACAAAATGCTGCTGGACCTTCCGGTACATTAGGTAATTCATTACAACATTGTGGTTTTGCCCCTCTCTTCCCTCGCTGGAAATGTGGGTATTCCCCAGACACACAGAAAGCTGCTACTTCTAAAATTAAGCTACTGAAGGTGACCTTATTGTTTTCTCTCCTAGACCAGAGATGATTTCCTGGGACAAGTTGATGTTCCTCTCAGCCATTTGCCGGTGAGTTATTTGTGTGTGTGTGTGTGTGTGTGTGGTTGGTTGTGGCAAGACTGACTGTTTTGAATACTCAGCTGTTTCTTATCTTCAGTTTTTTTGCTCTGCCTGATCAACCTCTGTGAAGGTCGGGCAAAGAGTGCGCTTGTGGGCGCCTGTCTTGAGTGTGAGAAAGTGCTAGCCACACAAGTAGCGTGTTGTTGTGATCAAACAGCACACTCCTTGTTCGTGGAAGAGCGGGCTGTCTAGAATGTAAACAGAGCGTCCTGAGGGCGGGCTGCCCCCTGAATCAATGGAAAGAGCTACTTGATTCACATGTACTCGCTTGAAAACTGCAAACTGATGGGAGATAAAAATCTTTTGAAAACAAAAACATGCGAAACCAGTGTGCTGTTTGGCAGTTTTTACAGTTATGGTCTGATGTAGGCAAACAGGACCTGAAACTCAAACAAATAGACTTTGAGATCATTCTGAAGCAGCACCTCGGCGACTCGGTACAGAGCTGTGCTGTAAGACTGGTCGTGTCTCTCTAAAGTTCTCTCCCAAGTTGTAAACCTTTTAAAGCACATCAGTAAAAGGTGTTGGGGTTAATTATTAATGTCTTATTTGGCTCCCATAGGTCCAGGAAATTGGCAGCAGATAAAAGCTGAGTCATGTTGAGAGATGAAGCCAGGGGGGACGGGATAGAGAATATTTGGTCCTGGTGCCGCTTAGGCTGAAAAAGATTGAGCCGAGCATGAATAAGCTACAGCAATGCTTGTATAGCAGAGCTGCAATGATTAGCTGATTGAGTCAGTTGATTGGTTTTCATATTTCAAACGCATCAAACATTGGTCCCAGCTTCCTAAATGTGAGCATTTGCTGCTTTTTGTTGTTATTTATGACGGTAAATGAAAAGTATATGGTTTAGACAAAAGCAGCAATTTGAAACGATTAATCCAAAATGAAAATCGTAGTTGCAGCCTTATTGTATAAATGATGTGATCTGCGACTCATGTTTTATGCATGACTACATTTCTTTTTAAGAATTGCAGTCTCATTCATAGTTACCGGACATTACCTTAGTCATCACCTTTCACTCTGTACTAGCTTCTTCCAGACCTTTTCTTTTAAGTTCCTGACTCATCTGAATGAACCTGGTAGTCACATTTGCCTTGTGGAAGCTTGAAACTTTCTCCAAACACAGATTTCATTCACTGCAGAGTGCATAAGGTCTTGTGACAGCTCATGAACCGAGCCCTGTTTTGCATGAGTCACACATAAGACGGGGGTACATGCTACTTCAGGCTTTTTAGAGCAACGTTTTCAAATTTACAAAACCTGACATCAACTATTAAATATCTATGATGTCGAAGGTTAAATTCAGCCATTGTCTGCTCACCGTCATGCTGAAGTTTCGTGTTCCACAAAAGATTTCTTGAACTTCACAGCAAAAGAGAGTTGCAGCATTCTTCCAAATAACTGAAGTAGATTGGGACTTGTTGTGGCAAACCACAACTGGCTCCAGAAGCCCTCAGGTCCCAACCTGATTTAAGGCAATATTTTAACTGTAGCTACTAAGTTAAAAGCAGCTGTGCCAATCTGAAGTGGTATACGAGCTCGGCCATGTTGAGGTGTGTAAATTATGTCTTTTCATAACAATTTGGGAATTGCAATCAGGGCACCTGGAGACTTGGATTGAGCCGGATGAGCTTTAGGAAAACATTTTATGTTTCAGTTGTCCCCATTTACTTTAGTTGTGTAGGAGAAAGGCCACAACACTTCGCTGTGAAGCTCCAGAAATCTTTTGTGGACTATGATCCTCCCGCTGTCTTTCCATCTGCATGAGTCTGAGTAGATAAAGACTGAATTTTCATTCAGTTTGGTCCCTGAAGCTTCATCTCAAATTATTATTATTAGCATCATTTATGCAAAACTTGCAATCAAGCTTGTACCCTGATATGGAAACTGACAGTCTGATTTAGTAGTACATTACGGAGCAGTATGTGGTGAGCAGCCAGTCTGGACTGGTTTGGCCCAGTCAGTCAGACAGTAGTAGTGGGAGATTGCTGTGAATTACAAAAGACAATTTTGCTGTTCAATATGTAACAGGAGACGCTCACTGTTGCATAATATCCTGGGATGGCTGTGCAGAGAGTTCCAGCCGTGTTGTAAACTCATACCCTGCAACATGTGTATTTGTCTGTGTGTGCGATTGATTACTGTCAACAAATACCTCCCTTTTAATTCACAGACAGAGGACCCGGCTATGGAGCGGCCGTACACGTTTAAAGACTTCCTCCTGCGGCCCAGAAGGTCAGTTTCTACCAGGTGTGACAAGTAAACAGTGAAATCAGATAGCAGTAATTTAACCTCATAGGTTAAATTGTGTCTGGTTTTCCTCAATTAGCAAGTAGTTGGACATTGACAGATTATTAATCTCTCTGTGTATTTAATTGTGGTTTGCAATGCTATGTTGACTGGTGTCATATCACCCCTGTTGAGCAATAAGTTAATGTGACGGTCAGTTGAACACTGAAGGTGAAAGACCATCTGGTGCTAATAGGCGCTTTGGAAACTCCCCTGCATTTCTCAGCATTAGCCTACTAGAGGCCCTGAGGGTGCAGGACCACCTGGTTATGATGTGCTGTTTTCATGTGGGTCCTGTTTTTGCTGATGCTATCCTTGTAGCCACAAGTCCAGGGTGAAGGGTTACCTGCGCCTGAAGATGGCCTATCTGCCCAAACAAGGAGGACCAGAGGAGGAGGCCGGAGAGATGAGGGAGGAGGCCGAGGTAAGGGTTTAACTGTTGACTTAACATTAAGTCAAGATTCTAGTCTTATTCCTTCCTTCCACATAAAGAAAACACGGTTCTAAGCATGAAGATGAAAGCGAGTTTCACAATTTGTACCAATAGAAAATGTGAGAATGGGTTTTGAGAGTAAGAGGAGAAGGGATGGCTCTTCTTTGTATTCTTTTCTCTAAGAATTCAGGCAGCATCTCTGCCAGAATCTGGTGAAAGTCTTTTCCAGGTCAGCGTATGGAAAAACCATTTACAATGCTGCCTGTTATTTGGAGAAATCGGAGCTTCTTCCCCTTTTACTTTATGTGTGTTCTCGCATGTGTGTGTGTGTTCAAGTGTGGATTTCTTGTCAAGTGCAAGAGAGGTGCAATGAAAAAGAAAAAGTGAAAGGCTTCACAGATAAAGTGACATTTCACAGCCAACGTATTAAAAAACTTCAATGCCACACTGCTAACTTCCCTCAAGTGAAAATTCTCTCATTTTCACTGTCTGGATTTGAAATGAAATGTATTACATCAGCTTTACTGTTGTTCTTCGTGGTTTCTTCTCTGCAAACTTATCCTAAAAAAGAGAGTTCAAATGTGTTAATGATGATGTGGATATTAACGCCCATTAGCTCGGTCTTACATCCTGTGGTCGCAGGCACAGTGAGCAGCTTGTCAGACAAAAACATTTTAAACCACAACACAGTCCTCAAAAGGTTTTCACCAGCCTCGAGTGAATCATCGTTGATGCATTTCCAAGCTTGAATCCCGTCCTAAATCGCAACGATTTGCTAATGTGCATGCGTGTCTGACGAGCTGTCATCTCGCTGGAATATCTGTGACGACGGGATCCTTCAGTTACTCATAAAACCTGATGACAAAAAACTTTCTCTTTCAGGGATGGGATGAGTCTGCGGACTCGGGCTCCCAGCGACCTCAGCAGCTGCTGCCCCCACTGCCCCCAGGCTGGGAGGAGAAGGTGGACAACCTGGGACGCACATACTATGTCAACCACAACAACCGCTCTACACAGTGGAAAAGGCCTTCCAACATGTGTGTCTGATCTCCTTACTTGTGTTTTTAATTTTAAAATATATATTTTCCATTAAGAAGAAAAAAGAGAGAAAATCTGGCTATATGTGGGACTATTGTAGCTCAGCTGGCTGATTAAAAAAACCTCACAGTGATGAAAGAATCGATATCTGAAATAATCACACTTGTTTTGTCTGAACTCCCTCTTCCTCCTCTTCTTCAGGGATGTCATTTCAGAGACTGAGAGTGACAATCAGCAGCGGCAGATCCATCAGGAGGCACATCGCGTTTTCCGTTCGAGACGCCACATCAGTGAAGACCTTGAGAACGAACACCTGGAGCCCAGAGACCTGGACAATGTGAGAGAGAAGAATATACAAATACAAAAGCCACAAAAAAATACACATACCAACCCACATCTGTATCCAGAGATAAAACATGGCTATTGTTTCATGGCTGTGTCTCCTTGTTGCTCCTGTAGTCCTGGGAGCTCATCACAGAAGAGGATCCTGACAGTCAGTCTCTGCCCGGCCCCTCCTCCGCCTTGACACCACAACACCCGCCGCCGACGCCCGTCACCCAGGAGTTTTCTGAAGACTTAAATCTGAGGCTGTCACTCACTCCTGATACCAACGGCGAAGTGCCAGGGCCTAGCTCTGCTCTGGTGAGAGTGCAGTTTTTAAGTAGCAGTTTAAACCTGAACCTCTCCACATTCAAATGACTGGTGTAAATAAAACCAGACTAACTGATTTCCAGGTGGGACTTTTTGACCAAGTGCTCGCAGTAAAGTTGTTTCTTCTTTCC
>CAEMYA010000179.1:13394765-13404927 GCA_903131615.1 Diplodus sargus | reverse complement strand
CAGCTGTCAAACAGACTCCGATCCTCAAGTATGACGGATGGTGTCAGTGATCAGGCCCAGGCTCCTCCTCTAATGGTACATACATGTGAACCCCGACATTCCCCTCCATCTTGTTCTCTTTCTTCTTTGACTTCCTTCCTTTCCTTGTTGAACTGCTTCTAGCGTAGGGAACAGCCCTTTGTTTGTAAAGCAAGCCGGCATTGTTGTCCTAATTACCTGCTCTCTGTTGGCATGCCTCAGTGCTGTGGGTGTAGCACACATCAGATCACCACCTCTGCTCCTCCTTGCATTTAAAATTTCCACTTGTTCATACTAGGCAGGTGTTGCTTCCTCGTCACCTTTCCTTCCTGCGCTTTCATTTACCGTTGATTCCTTTTCTTCTCGCCTCTGTAGGGTTGCCATACCTCTTCCTCACCCTCCTCTTCCACTGCTTCTATGTGCTCTTTGTGATTCACTCCTAACATTATGGAGGTTGATGTACTGTAGAAATGTTGGCTGTGCAGCCGTGTGCCAGCAGAATGACCGTTCCATTAGAAAGCATCGGCTAGTAAGATGTGGGACAGAACATAGCGTCAGATCAAACCTTCCCCAGAGAGTCCTGAGTCATAGCATCAGTGGAGATTCAGCCCAACAGACTGTCACAAGATCTGAGTCAAATGTTTGTCACAAAGCTGAGTCACAGCAGAGAATGTGTCCAGCCAAGGAAAAGTACAGGTGCTGATGTCAGCCTTTCCCTTTAATGCCAGTCTCTAAGGACCGGACAACAGTAGGCTCATTAAGAAGCCATCAGAGGGAAACCGTATGTTTGAGCAGTTTCCCGTCACAGTGAAGGTTAATTCATTCCTAATGATATTAAATGTGAGCGTAGGTGGATGTGTGCTGTTTTTATCAATCACTGCAAATGAGATTGCTTCTCGGAAAAAGGTAGCCTCCACTTCTGATGAGACGAAAAGATAAGGCTGGCATTGTTCTGCATTGTCCTGTATTTCTCTTATAGTCATCAAATACCAAACAAAGACCAAAACCAACAATGTGTTACTCTGCCACTCTGCTTTATGACTTCCCTTTCCTTTCTGTGGAAAGCTGGACTAAAGCTCATTTGTTGCTACTGAGAATGAAATAAAAAAAAAAAATTCCTAATACATCTGGATGTTGTAGGTTTTAGTAAATGTTACTCAAACCGGAGGATGTGATGTATTTCTTAGGAACTATTTTCAGCCCTGGGCTTGGTCTATATGGAATTGGCTGTTATAAAGGAACATGTCAGCCAGTGCAACAGTTATGACTCCTTTAGGTATTTAGAATGTTATAAATATCACGTTATTCTGTTTAATATTTATTTTATTTATGCTATTTAAGATACATGAAATAATACTGTTTTGTTGTTTGTTGTTTTCGGTTATATTTTGATTTATTGGTGCTTGTTTTGGGATTTGTTGACGATAAGAAACGTCTTATCTTTTACAAGTAGCTTTTAATAGGAGGTCAGTCAAAATGGCTAAATAGATCTGAGAAATAGGTCTGTGTCTGCGTGCAACCCTCATTCCAAAAAAGTTGGGACGCTGTTTACAACTGACAACTTGCTAACACTTCCTGGCATATACGCAAATTAAAACAGTACAAAGACAGTATATTTAATGTGTAACTCCGTCAACTTCTCTATGTTTTGTTAATATAAGCTTATTTTGAATTTGATGTCAGCAAAAGGTTTCAAACACGTTGGGACAGGGTCACCAAAAGACTGGGAAAGTTGTGAAATGCTCCAAAACAAACTGTTTGGAACATTCCACAGGTGAACAGGCTCATTGGGAACAGGCGATACTATCATGATTGGCTGTGAAAGGGGCATAGTCATAAAGCGTCCCAGCTTTATATATTATATGGTTTTGACATCAGAAATTCCAATTCTGATTATTCTTTCCTGTAGTTAAAAGGCTGGTTGTTGGTTTTTGTTGGCAGTGCAAATCAGGCTGCAAACTATCCTCCAGGATTATGTCGTTTAGAGGAAGTAGAACAATATCTAGTGCGTGCCTTTATAAAGAATTGTCGTCTGAACTGCTATTGTCATCTTGCTCGTGGCACATCGTTTGGATTGCTTGGGTACAATTTCTATCTTTGGTTTTCTCCTCACTTGATCATATTCTTCTCGTCTGAGATTCAAACTCCTTTTGTGAACTTTCTCTGAACTTCAGCACAGTAATTCACATTCGCTGCTCTCACATTTTCAGGATGCAGAACTGTTTTCTCTGTCTGGTATTACTGTAGCTTTCACGTCATGGGTTGAGATTTAAGACGCTGCTCTGGTTGGGGGATTAAATTTACAGTCTAGAGGAAAAAAATGTGTGTCTTCCCTCCAACAGGGAAATGCGAGCTTGATAACTTCTGCGACTCAGACTGTCTTGATTTTTTTTTTTTTCGCTGTTTGTCTTAATATCACAGTTGATTTACTTACTTACTCACAATTCACTGACAGCATTGACCCACATTTTGTGGTGAATCGTGTAAACCAATCACGACTGCAGCTACTTTCCAAATTAAATGTGCTCCTTCCTGCTACCAATCAACCTCACAGCTTCAGTGGGTGTCCCCTCTCTTTTTTCTACTCTCACAATTACCACACTTTCCCACCGAGGCCCATAATCGCAAGAAATCTCCTCCCTTTCCGTCACTCCTCACTCCCTTTGAGAGTTAATTCCCTCCTTTTGTGCATTCAGTTTTTCCTCACTCAACCTGCACTGCTGCCCAATCACTCTCCCTTGCCCCTAACTTCCACTCTGTCATTGAAAACATTGTGAACTAAAGACCATCTTCCCCTGTTGTCTACCACCAGCAGAGTTCTCAGAGAAGAAGAACAAGAGCTCAAACAGTCTCAGGTGGTGAGGAGTCTATGGTAATATCACAGTTTATATACAGTTTAAACCCCATCAGTCACACACCTCGTAAACTCCCTGACATGTAGGATGGGCCACATGTTTCCCCTGACTAATTTTAATTAGATCCTACACTTGGGTAGAAAGCAACACAACAACATAATTGTTCATCTAGTTTAATTACATTCTTTTCAGAAGCTATCCTTTGTATCCAGGAAAGCAACATAGCAACATTTTCCTTCAGTATGACACATTCCCATGACACTAAATACATAAAAAAGAATACAGCAAACATTTCTTTCGACATAGAGTGAAGAAGTTCGTGTAAAAGCAAATCTTTGAACATCTCTGGTGTTGAAGAGTGCTATCTTTTTACAGCCAGATCTAAAATGTCAACACGGTTAAAGTTGTGATTGTTGGGTTTACTAGTCCAGTAATCTGTACTCTACAAATGGTTACAAAACGGTACAAATGATCCACTACATTCCCCATGTGCTGTTTATTTTAGCAGTGCTCTGTGTGTTATTGTGTTTTGTGTGTGAAGGTTCACATCACACGCAGCCACCTACTTTTCCATTTGATTTCATGTGTTGCTCTTAAACTGTTTCTGTTACGGTGCAGCTGAAATGGGAAAATATCTCGAAGCTCTTGTGTTGTTCTTGATAGATGTTGAGAAAAGAAAAAAAAACGCGTGGTATGTCGGAATAACTCAAAACTTGATTGAAAACATCAGCTTCTATCCACTTTCACAGACACACATTTGTTGCCCAAGCTCTCTTTCCATGCAGAGTCATTTAAAAGTAATTAAAGATTCCCTCCTCATGTCTCTCCACATGTCAGCCTGTACTGATTAGTTGTCTTTGCTCTCTCTCTGCACTCGGCCAGTCTCCCACGGCGACTGCTTACGCCTTGACCACCCCTGGCCTGCCCCCTGGATGGGAAGAGAGGAAGGACGGCAAGGGAAGAACTTATTACGTCAACCATAACAACCGCACCACTACCTGGACTAGGCCGATCGTGCAGGTACAGCAGGTCTGCAGGCGGGCTGGACTCTATGCATGGGACTGGACCTCACCTCGGTCACCTCGTGTGTCGGACCTCTTCCTCTATTCCCCCCATGTGTTTCTCCTCTGTGTTGCCATAGAGAATGACGGACAGAGAATCAGTCCCTCTCAGCTCTTTCTTTCTCTCTGTCCGGTTTCTTTCCGACTTTCTTGTATGTCTTACTTCTCCCCGTGTCTAGCGCTTTGTTTGATACTCTGGATGAAGTGCAACTCTTTATTGGTCTCGCCTTTCTAAACCCCCGGCATGGAACTGCAACCACCACTTTTCCCTTCCCTTTTTCTCCCATTTCTGCCCTGTTTTTTCCACTTGTCTTTCTGTCTGCAAATGAGGCAGCTCCACATAGTCTGAGCTCAGGGACAGACTGCTGCTTGGGACTGGGTGTATGTTTGATGCTCATGTCTCTCCTCTTTGAAATCCACCCTTTCATTTCTGCTTTTATCAGCACATCGCCGGTTATATTATACGTGTTTGTCTCTTGTTTCTCATCGCACAGACTTCTCTTTCTCTGACGCTCATCTGTTTTTTGTTATTGCTCAGAAGAAGAGGACACTGCCAGATGTTTGCATAACAATTTAATGGCATTGTCTTTGGTACATAGTTGTGGCCCATTGTAAATGTGAGTTAACCCCTTGTGTCAGTTGATTGGGTGAGAATGTCAGAAACACTAACTTTAATCTTTCTCAGTACCTTATCCTTTGGATCCTGTGCTCCATCATGAAAGGGGAATTCTGGTATTTTCAAACCTACGCCCTATATTTACATATTTCGGTGTGTAGATGATTCATACTTTCTAGAAGTTTTGGAATCTGTCCAGTTGATCGCCTCAGCTGACAGCCGTACGTAATACTTTCAATTTACCTCCCCCGACAGCCTGGTCCAGGAGCTTTGTGGATCCTGAAGATCAGCCCAGATTATCTGTTAATGTGTGCGAGCAGTTTCAGGAGGTTTAAGGCTGATCTCTACAGCCCAGAATCATCAGGGCCACCCGGATAAATAATAGGATTTACAATCTTCCGCACCACAACTGTCATTACATCAGTAACTTGACAGCCGCCGATGACAGCGATGTCCCGGAGCAGTTGATAGTGCTGTTGAGCAATGGTAAACATTCTTGCCCCTAAGGCTAATATTAGATTGCATATAATTGATTGAAGATAATAAAACCGGCAGTTAAAATCTCGCCTTTAGTTCTCAATGAAGAAAAGAGAAACCATGCAAACCCAAACAACGAAAGCGGAAATATTTTCTCATCCAGACTAATTTCTTCTGCTGTCCTTGTTTCTGACTGTACTAAGTGTGAACGGTGCTACTGTAGTTTCTTTTGCCAGTCTCCCTTTGTTTATATTTTCCTCCTCACGAGATCTGAAGACATCTCATGAGATGGCTCATCGCTCCCTCTGGCACGATAATCTCAATAATAGCCTTTCAGTGTGTGATGCGTCATTACTTTCAGATCTTGTAGCGTGTGCAGGTATAAGATTGGAGAGAAGAACATCTGTTAGATTATGTGCAAGATGCAGCCCGGTTTTTCAATCAGTTAATATTTAAAAAAACTCCTGTTGGCCTTAATGTGCTTGTTTTTTGCCACTGACAGTCTAAGGTGGTTGTTATTGTTAGAGATTATTCCTCTGGAGATAAACCTTTTGTTAAACAATAAGATCCTTTTTGTGACCAGAGACACAAGTCACTCTCAAGGAGAAGTCTCCGAAATCTCTCGAAGAAATTCATGGCTGAATAATTAGCTGATACGGACAATCTAGGTGAAGTAAAAACTGTAACAATTCACCTCTTGAGGTTTCAGAGCGAGGCTTCTTCTAGGGCAAGACTTGAGCAAGACGAGACTATCTCCTTAGGAATAATTTTTTAAATTTTGTCAGACACTGTCAGCAACTTTGACGGTTGCAGCCATTGCAGCCATGTTGCGGCTACCAGCTGAGGCCATCAACTGCGAAAACTACAGGTACAAACTACAAAAACCATGCTATGTCTGAAGCAATTACACAACAAAACATGTAAATATATGGCCCAGGTTTAAAAATCCATGAATTCCCCTGTAATAATATTTTTAATAAACGATAAAATGGTGGCCTTCTTTGGGCCTACATGAGCTTTTGACGTTTTACAAACTCTTTTTTTCCCTGAGAGAAAAGCTTGCATCCACACCTTTCCGGTGCCAGACAAGCGTCTCTGACAGCATGGCTTTTGATGAGAGCAAGTTCTTTTTTCACCCCTCTTAACCTCAAAGTGCTATTCTCACTGACAGCTGACTGAAGACGGAGCCAGCACCTCAGCAGCAGCAGCAGCAGCAGCATCAGGAGGAGCCTCGGCCCAGGCACCCGCATCCACCCCCTCCTCCTCTTCCACTGCCTCCAACAACCACCTCCATGAGCCCCAAGTCCGACGACCTCGTAGCCTCAGCTCCCCTACTGTCACCCTTTCCACCCCCTTGGAGGTGAGAATTAGCCACCATCTCCATATCCTTTCCTCTTTATCCAATCCTTGCCCTTCCACACTTTCTCCACTGTATCACCATTTCAGTCCCTTAAAACATGACCAAATCATGATCCTCACCCATCTACACCAGCCGGTCCTTAGTTTCCTTTAATCTTATCTCTCCTTCTTTTAGGTGAACTCTGTCTTGATGCTACTTCTCTTTCTTTTCATCCTTGCCAACCCTATGGAAATGTTAATCTGATCATTTAACCGCTCTTCTCTTCTCATTTCATCTCTTCTTTTCATCTCACCATGGAGGATTTTCCTTCTTCACACTACTCTTTTTTCCCCCATCTTCAACGGCGAATGAGCTGATTGCTTAGTGCCAAAACAGCTCTCCATTTAAAGATGATTGGTGCCATGAAATGGTCCGAGCTTTACTCCGGCTTTGTTATTCATGATGATGGGTTTGTTGTGAACAGTATGCACTCTTGGCACAGTCAGCGTCTCGTTCTGCTGCACAGTGTGTTTTAAAGCAAAGACGCTAACAGAATGAAGCTTGGTGAATCCAAGATGGCAGATCCAGTTACTGCCGGGTGAATCCATTATTTCAATTGATCACACATCCCAAATGATTGTTGTAATTTGCTTAAGCGAACCCTGGGACATCCAAATCAATGATATGGATCCAAAGGTCATTTTAGTAACACAAAGGCAGCCATAAAAGCAATCTGAAGATTAATTTGTGTGGCATGGCTTCCTTTATGAATATCTTGAAAGGAACTTCAAGAAATCGTTATCACTTATCTCTATAAACTCCTTGGATAATCACAAGGAGAAGAAGGTTGAATTTTTGAAGTCATCCTTTCATGTCTTTATAGCGACAAGAGTTATGACCTCCACAGTCAACATTACCAGAGACTCAGATATCAGACAGTAGACATTAGCCGCTGTTTTGTTGATGCAGTGTCTGATTCTTCAACAAAAATATAATATATAAAGTAGGTTTGGTCATGTGCCGTTCCAGCTCGACTGCATGTGTGTTAAGATATTCTGAAATTCGCTGAATGGATTTTTTAAAGACTTGACTTGTCACTCAAACTCTTGAGCTAATATATAATTTCTAATAAAAAAAATAAAAAATGCATGACATCCGGAACAAATACAAAACAGAAGTATTTTCAGACTTTTTGGTTCACATTCAGAGCAAACGCAGACACCTCATCTGCTCTAAATCCTGCACCCGCAGTTCTTCTACTGTAAAATCTTTCTACCCTTCAGAGATTTTAATGAAAGTAAGCCGTGGAGCAAGCTGGCATCAGTGGAGGGTTTTTACTGCAAAGCAGCTGCTGTGCATTTAAAGTATTCGACTCAGCTCTTGAATAGTTTCATTGTTTTAAAAGGAGACGAACATCATTTTACTGCCCTCAACAATCACTGAGCTTTCTTTATTTTATTGTGGAACGTTATGCAAATCTTTAATGTTTTTGTGTCTGATTCTGTTGCATCTCTCAGATTTGATGTACTCGACTTTATGTTGTTGCTACATGTGTGAAAATGATCTTGGTCGGACATTTTAGAAAACTTGTGAACCATTTTTGAATCTATGTTTTGTCTGAGCACATTTATCATCCAGGCTATGCAAAATGCATTTAAACTTAAACTTTAAATTATGCAGTGCAGCTATAAATAAAACTTGGCTAATTAAGATCAGCACAGTGTATCTTAAAAAGAACAGTCTCTCTTTGACCTCCTCCTGCATTTAATGGCTTTACTCTGTGGTGATGTTCCTGCGCTATACCAAGGGGAACAGACCTGCAGGAGGTTTAATTAAGGTGTGCATGTTTGTGTGTATGTGTGTGTCTGTGTGTTAACAAGACATTATAGAGGTAAAGGAAGTGAAACACTCGTTGCTGAATGTTGTAATTACAACTTCTAGAGGAGGTGGGAGGTCTGTGGATTAAATAACGCAGCCGTTTCTCTTGTTAAAAATCAGATCAGACGATGATAATTGCTGTAAAAAGAACAGTGTGATGTAGGTACCGCCATTAACCTGAGAAACTTTTGTCTGTTTAAAAGTTTATAAAGCAACACAGCCACAAATGGTCTGGCCTGTAGATACATGGTTTCGTCAATAGTGGTATTATGTGTTTTAGCCTTGACTAAGGTCTCCATCTATAACCCAAAATAGACTTCTTTATAGTAGATGTACAGTAAAATATTGGAGTTTTTCTTGGACTTAACATTATCCTGTAAATATTTACAATACTGTTGTTACTAAGCCGCAGGAGCTTTATCCAGGGAATCAGTCATAGCTGAAACTGTAGAAGCCTCGCTGCTCTTTTCTGTTGACATTTTGACTGACAGCTTGACAGGATGACGGAGTATGCAGCATGGGTATTGATTAGCTCGCTGTTACTTTCATTGGGATCAAACGAGGACTCACTCTGACTTTCTCAGACATATTGTGGTGCTGATGGTTTTTCCTACGTCTCCTCTAATGTTATTCCGGCATCTCTCGGGAGGACTGGTTTCCATCCATGTTATTGTCCAGCCATTGTGTTTCAAAGGATCAGTGTTGATTTGTTTCCCGCTGTCAGTCAACAGTATTCGGTTACCTCTCCTTTTAGTCTAATGGGAACGATAATATTTCACTGCATCGTTTTTTTGTTTTTTTTTTCCAGGGAGCCAACAACATCCAGGTGCGAAGGGCAGTAAAGGACACGTTCTCCAACCCGCAGTCACCGCAGCCGTCGCCCTACAGCTCCCCCAAGTCGCAACACAAGACACAGCAGAGCTTCCTGCCCCCAGGCTGGGAGATGAGGATAGCCCCCAATGGACGGCCTTTCTTCATCGACCACAACAGCAGAGCCACCACCTGGGTGAGCTAACACATAGTTATACCAGGCTGGATTGTGCTTTCAGCTCAAGGATTATTTGAAAAATGAACGAAGGCTTCATTTAAAATGCCTGCAAGTTTCCTTGAAAGCTTCCAGGAAAGAAGGAACTATGTTATTTGTAAATGATTATAGGGGAAATAAGAATTCCGATGTAATACTTACATAACCTCAGTGCGTGGGAGGTCAGCACTGCATACAATGCAGCATGTACAAAAATATAGAAAGTTTCCAATAATAAATGAATAATGAATGAGAATTTACTCGTGTCAGATTTCAAGGAAATGTCTCCTCCTCTCTCTCTTTACGCTTGACTACAGTGAGTGCCACTCAAACAGCTCTCACATGTTCATCTCTACCTTTTTTATAATTGGTACCAATTGGTATAGTTTAGGACCTTAAAATAAATCTAAATGTTTTTTCCTGCACACACATCCTTCCAGCGATCCTAAAAAAAAAAACAGGGAAAAGACAAAAAATACTCCATTTGTGTTTTTTAACAATGAATTTTATATAAATGAACACAGATATTTCAGAGCAAAATAAGTTGTTGATATCTTATGTTTCACTCAAAGACAGTAAAAATGTAGGGCAGTGGTCCGTGTTGATATTTCAGGATCTTTTAGTGACACCTGGTGGTTAGTCAGTTTCACATTTAGTTCAGTCCTTATTAGGATTCTGCTCTTCACGTGAACTTTGGGGAGTTGTGTCGTGTCAGAGCTGCTTTTGAGCCTCTCACCAGAGAGAAAGGAAAATGTTGGTTTTAACCACTTGATAAAATCTTTCCTCTGTTTTCGTATCATTCACATGCATCTGTGTGTCTCATCGTTCTCTATCTCTCTCTTTTGACAACCAGGAGGATCCCAGGTTGAAATATCCAGTCCATATGAGGAATAA
>CAEMYA010000179.1:13366841-13393936 GCA_903131615.1 Diplodus sargus | reverse complement strand
TGGGAAAGTGGAACAAAGCGAGATGCAGCGAGAGAGAAGGAGAATGAATAAGAAGGACTGACAGAGGAGAAGCAGGGTGGAATAAGGTGTAGGGATGCACAATATGTATCATGGGAAATTAATATAATTAAACAAATTCTGATACAGTAGAGGATGGTACACACTTCTTAAGGATGTAAAACTGCATTAAAATATCTAAAAACGGATACAGCTTTGTTTTATATTTGTTGTGTTCTTATTCCAAGTATTACAACATGTTTCCAACATGTTCAAATGAAAAAATATTCCACAAGTTTACTCAAGGTAACGGAGCATATCATTTCCGCCGTCAGGTTGATACACGGGAGTGAAGATACGAGAGATAGATGAGAACTTTTTACTCCTAAAAGTTAAAGGGTAATCTTTGAGCTCTCCTCCCTTCGTTCCAGCAGAAGGTCTGTCTCTGCTCTCCTTCAGAGCTGGACGCCAAATGTCTTTTGTTAAAGGAAGAGAAGAACAAGCCCAGCATGCCATCGTCTTGCTCATGACTTTAAACTGCTGCACCTGGGTGGAGCCAAACATAGAGCCACATTTTTCACAGCTGCAAAGGAAGATAACAATTTGAGAGATACACTTTTTAACACAATCAATCTCATTAGAGCTGTTGAATATGAAATCATCATCTTTTCATCCCTACATTTGAGTCTTTCGTACCCTCAGGTGTGTATAATATGCAAGTTATGAACTTCTTTTTAAAATACGAGTTATGAAATGAACAGTTATCTTATCTATGCCGTTGAGTAGAAGTGTTGTCTAAAGTAAATCCATATCGTGCATCCCTACTAAGGGGCCGAGGGGGACGGCGGCTTCATGAGAAACAAAGAGAGCTATATGTGTATGTGGAGGAAGGAACTGGCTGTGTGCTGCATGTGTTATCAGCTTTTCAATCTGGTCTCTCCATTCAAGCAGTGGCAGCACAGAAAACACACACATACACAAACACACACACACTGTTAGAAACACACACACACACACTCACACACCTGTTCGACAGATTATCAGACTCGGTTCTCTTCCCCACCCCTTTACTCTCAATCTACTGTAATTCTTTTAATTGCCTGACCGCAGGTGCTGTACGAGTGTGTGTGTGTGTTTCTGTGTGTGTGTGTGTGTATGTGTGTGTGTGGCCTGTGACACCGTACTGAGTGGTCACCGTGTCAGTGGTGGTGTACTGGTTTCAACTAGTGGTGGTGATTTAACCTTTTAATGTTGTGGTCGTGTCCCTGCCTTGCTGACGTCTCAGACATGACTCAAATAGGAGAGAAAAATCCTTTCTGTTCCTTTTTGCGTGTTTGATTGAGCTTGCCTCGCCTGCACCGCTGGGCTGTCAGTGTCTGGACCGATTGGACGGTCAGTCAAGGTCAATCAAACATACATTAAAAAAAAAAAAAGGAAAAGAAAGTGGATGGATTTAAAGACTATTTGAGCATGGCCTGTTTAATAGTGCTGTCTAATGGTGACATTTTGCTTTTTTTCTCACTCTCCCTCTCTTTCTTTTCTCCTCTTTTAGCCTGGATGGGAAGAAAGAATTCATTCAGACGGACGCACATTCTACATCGACCACAGTAAGACGACGCCATTTTACCACTCTCCTTCTCTTCCACGCTTGCATTTGGTCACGTGTGTCTAACTTTATCTGCCTTTGACAAGTTGACTGGTCATTGTGTTTAAAAGTCATGCCCAGATTAAAGGTCCCATATTACGCTCTCACATCTCGAGGTTCATACTTCTATTTTGGGTGATGACTTAATAACGTTTACATGCACTAATGTCCAAAAACATGTAGTTTTTCTCTTGCCGTCCATTGCTGCAGCACTTCTATTTAGCTCCTTTTTTAAATAGCTTAAACAAGAAAGTGTTTCTTTCAATTCTAACTGGTTTCTCTTCTTGCCTAAAGTGTTTGTGTTGTGTGTTTGATCCAGATACAAAGAACACACAGTGGGAGGACCCTCGTCTGCAGAGTCCGGCTATCACAGGACCCGTGAGTAGTTTCCTCTGCAGCTGCAGTGTTGCAACACACAGACAACAAGTTCTTCTCTCAACATTGTGTCGCACACTCTCATCAGCCTCAGTGACTTTGTACAACAAAGATAAATCACTTTGTCACTGCGGTTGTCGCTTAACATGCCGACACCTTCATGTTATTCTGTGTACCACTTCAGATACTGTTCTCCTTCACTGCCAACTACACTACCCAAGTTACACTCTGTGTAGTGTTGGGGGCTCAAAACAAGTAACATATATTAATGAAAGTGAAACATTTTTAAGGATATTGAGTTTTTCATGATTTCTTCACTCTTGACATTTAATGTTGTCTGTGCAGGCGGTTCCCTACTCGAGAGAATTCAAGCAGAAATACGACTACTTCAGGAAGAAATTAAAGAAACCGGTAAGAAGTGATTTTTTTAAAATAATGACCCGTCTTTAATTTCTGGACTCTTGCTGGGAAAAGGAAGCTAAATTTGGTCAAAACTGGAGGGAGGTCTGATTTGTATCATGTTGATTGTGCTTGATTGCAGTTGTTGAACTTTCTTCACACAGTCTTGACACTGCATGACTGAGTTTGATATTTTTTTTATTGCATTTGCATGTTAAATATTCATTGCAATCATTTCGCATTTCGTTGTATTCAGCACTCGGTAGGTGTAGCGCAGAGTGGCTGTTTTCTGATGCTGGAATTTGTCGTGAACTAACTTCAACTCTGACTTAACGTTAAGTCGTATGTTAGAGCATGTTTAAGGTCAGCAGGCATGATTAACACACGGAAGTGTAACCGTATATATTATTTTAAGGTGTAATCGGTGCTTCAATAGACTTTGCACTGTTACAATTTCCATTAGATTTTTCTTCACCCCTCCCTGGTGACCACAGGGGAGCATGACATTAGGGGCATTCAGTTAATTACAATCTGCAACTACACTGCTAGATGCCACTAAATCCTAAACACAGGAACTTAAAGCGCAGCTACACTTATACTATCACTGTTTGATGAGTCAAATCAATTAGTTGCCTTTCTTTGTAGGTTGCATGCTTCCAGCTTACCTGAATGAATTACAGTGAAATACAAATTGTTGCCTGCATGTAAGACAGAATTTTTATTTATTTATTTATTTATTCCAGGCTGACATCCCCAACCGATTTGAGATGAAGTTACACAGGAACAACATCTTTGAAGAGTCGTACCGTCGGATCATGTCCCTAAAGAGGCCCGACGTCCTGAAGGCCCGGCTGTGGATCGAGTTTGAGTCAGAGAAAGGACTGGACTACGGTGGCGTGGCCAGAGAGTGGTTCTTCCTGTTATCTAAGGAGATGTTCAACCCTTACTACGGCCTCTTTGAATACTCTGCCACGTAAGACCCTGCATGTCTGTTATTCTCAAGCAAGCACGCAGCAAAACAGAGCTGCCTCCAACTTAAGAGAGGTTTAATCCACTTAGGCATTTAGCAGGATATGACACAGGACACCCTGAAGAGTTGAACAAAGCTGATGAACTGTCGTAAAGGAACCATGTGACATGTTTGCGGTCATGGAAAAATCTTTCTCCGCTCATATTTTTAAAACAAAGCGGCGCAAGGGGCACAGCTGATGTATTGTTTCCCTTTGAGGCTTGTTAAAGTTTCCTTTTACTTTGATTAACTTTTCCTCTCATTCATAAAGCCATCCTGGAACAGTGTTTCCCACGCACAGCACTTGTTGAGATAATTAAAGGGTCGTATGTTTTCCTCCTTTTTCATGGCACTATCATCAAGAGATGACGACTCACTTGAGTCTCTCGTTTTCGCAGTGTAGGGCAGAGGTAACAGATCATCAGTACGACAAAAGGAGCTTCTGAAAAAGGCCAGGAAATTAAATAAATGGGCCCTGACTTTAATAACACTGAGCTTTGATTTAATAAATATGATTAAACCTTTAAACTTTTGAAATTAAACCCCACTGTGATTATTAATCACAGTTTATTATTTAGTTTTATCATCATGCAGTGGCAGATAAATGAGAAAGTGATGCTTGGCAACCGCCTGCGTGTATAAAAACACTCTCAAAAAACTATTACCTTTTAACTGTGCTGTTAAAGTTGCATAACATTTTAGTGAAAACAAATGTGAATGACTTTCTTCTGCTTCTTGTGCGCTCTCGTCTTGGCAGGGACAACTACACTCTCCAAATCAACCCCAACTCCGGCCTGTGCAATGAGGATCACCTCTCCTATTTCAAGTTCATCGGCCGTGTGGCAGGAATGGCTGTGTTTCATGGAAAACTGCTGGATGGTAAGCTGCTTGATGTGATACATTCTCCTTTGCTGGTGTCCTTGACCGCTGATGCATTTAGTCTTTGTTTCTGCGTGCATGCTCTTACAGCACACTGTTGTCTTCTGCTCTTTAGGTTTTTTCATCAGACCTTTCTACAAGATGATGTTGGGGAAACAGATCTCTCTTAAAGACATGGAGTCTGTGGTAAGAGCTCATTGCTACTTATTATTAAAAATCTTATTTTGGGCTATAACTTTGTCATCATAATTAAGATTGAAATATGTTTTTAATCCCTCTAATCTGCTCGTAAAACAATCTGCAATCTTTTATTAACTACTGACCAATCAGCACTGGTTGATTGTTTGAATACAATCGTTCCACATACAAAAGAGAAAACCTTGAAATCTCATAAATAAAGGCCAATGAATCAGTTAATTATCTTGGTGTCTCATGTTTATCTGCCCTGTGTTTGTCTCCCTGCAGGACAGTGAATACTACAACTCTCTGAAGTGGATCCTAGAGAACGATCCCACTGAGCTGGACCTGAGGTTTTGTATTGACGAGGACAACTTTGGGCAGGTGCGCTTGATTCAATCAGTCGCTTTGAATCCGTTAAGTTCTCCGTGTAGAAGTGTGTCGGAAGTTTCCTGGCCCTTATTATTATGTTTGTTTCCTCTCTCAGACGTACCAGGTGGACCTGAAGCCCAGCGGCTCAGACATGGTGGTCACCAATGAGAACAAAAAGGAATACATAGAGTAAGAACACAAACAGTATCTTTCCTTCTGACTTAATTCTTGATATATTTTTGATGCTTGTTGTAAAAATACATATCAGACATGATAACTGTTCTTACCATTGTCTAGTATTCATGCTTCAATAATCTTCTCTCTGACAGCCTGGTCATCCAGTGGAGGTTTGTCAATCGGGTCCAGAAGCAGATGAACGCCTTCTTAGAGGTATTTATATGCAATACAGCCGTCGCCACTAGAGGGCAGTGTGACGTCAGACTCTGTGTCGGCATGTTTGAGTCCCACAGTTTTAAATTCAGCCTCCTTTTATAAACACTTTGGATACTTTTTAAAACTGACACCTGACTTATTTATGATGCTTACCTTGAACCTTCAGTATATTTTGATTCCTTTCCTGTTTAATTTTCAGGGCTTCACTGAGCTCATTCTCATAGATCTGATCAAGATCTTCGATGAAAACGAACTGGAGGTATGGATCCTTATCATTAATCACCTTTTGAACCCAGCGAAAAGGTTATGAACGTCAATAAACCACAATATTTGAAAGATGTTAGGAGATATTGTCATACATTTAAAGTGAAGTATTGATCCAAAAGATTTCTAAATGCGAAACATGAAGAAAATATTTCCAAACACTACGTACACATTTAAGCTTTAGACAGGGTTATTGCTCATTTTTTACGAGCATACAGACGCATTTTGTGGAACACTTCACATGTATTAATCGCTTTGTATTGCCATGTAAATATGAGACTGGGTTGTTACGTAACTTTCTTAGCGCTCTAACTGAACTCTAACGTAAGCTGGTGCCGCACACGGTTAGCGATGTAGGGGAGAACACATAAAATGACATTTTGGGGACTTTCCTGGAACAACTGTCCCAATTCCTTGTCATAACATTGTACAGCCTGTTATCTTGGAAGGTGTTGATTCTAAAAATGCATTACAATTCTTTTTGCACATTCGAATCTAACATATTGTACCCTCAACTGAACCGATTTATTAGTAGAAATAGGACGTGGCAGTAAATAATTTCTGTCTCTTGTCCCTGTGTAGCTGCTCATGTGTGGTCTGGGTGACGTCGACGTCAACGACTGGAGACAACACACTGTTTACAAGAACGGCTACTGCCCCAACCATCCTGTTATTCAGTGGTTCTGGAAGGTATGTCTGCGTGTTTTGTTGTGTGGATCATCGCCACATGTTGCAACATCTTTGCGGCGATGACTTTGATAATAAATGTTGGTTCCAGTCGTCTTTGCCTCCGACCGTCCAGCCTGCCACGAGGGTGCTGGCCTCGCTTTTGAAGATCAAAGTCTGTTTGGAAGAACAGGCTTGTTTGCTCTGATGAAAGAGCCCAAAGTGGTACCTGCCCTGGTTATCATCTGTCTTGACTCGAGCTTTAAAACACACACACACACACACAGTCACACACGCCACTACAATCAGACAGCAAACAACACACACGAGCCATAATTTGTGTGTGTGTACATGCGGTGTCATGTCATCTGATTAAATGAACCGGCTCAAACAGCTTCTGTTTGAACCTTCCTCATGTTTTAGGACCTTTGATATTTGATAAATGAATTCTCTGAACTAATTGATTGTGTTCTTTCAGGTCGTCCTGCTGATGGATGCTGAAAAGAGGATCCGACTCCTCCAGTTCGTCACAGGAACGTCACGAGTGCCCATGAACGGCTTTGCCGAGCTTTACGGTTCGTTGTTCCACCAGATGGTTTCCTGTATTTCCTGTTTTTAAACCAACACCAGTCCTTTAAAACCTATATCACCTGTTAAAACTGCAGCTCCTGAGCTTTATGTAACAGGGAGACAAAAATATTTTTCTAAGAAGAGATAAGTCAGTTACAGTTCCAAGAATTACTATCACTCTACACATACAGAAAGATAAACAACAGATGAGAAATGACCATAAATGTCAGATTCTATGACTGCTTAAATGTCATATCCATACAGACAAATACTCTGTTATTAAAGTTTGGTTTAGGTTTTTTAATTTATCCCATATGTAAGAAAATAGCCTCCTCTTTATGTATAAACTGAAGAATTATGCATAAGATCCAAATGATTCAGTCACTGAAAATGAAAAATACCTTCATAATAACTCAAACCTCTTTCTCTAGCTATGATTAGATCCATCAAATTAACTTGGAGTTAAAGTTTTTGTGGTTTAATGAAAGTGTTTCTACATCATAACTCTGTGTCATCATTATAATTATTGTTTGTTTTTGTGCCAGGTTCTAATGGACCTCAGCTGTTCACCATCGAGCAGTGGGGAACACCAGATAAGTTGCCAAGAGCTCACACATGGTATGTCACTACTACACACACACACACACACACACAATAACAAAGCGGCTACTGCCATGCTAAGCAGGGTTTAGCATTGTCATTATCTTATTTTAGCACGTTAGCATGCTAATATTTGACAGCCATTCATTCATTTGCAGCTCAAAAACCAAAGTATTGGACGAGTAACTGTTAAGTTCCCATGTAACAGCATGTGTAGTGCTATTTGCTTCATCCTTCTTATGTGTTTCCTGTAAAGTCAGTTAGCTACAGAGGGACGTGTAGCTAGGGATGGGTACCTTTCACATTTGAACCGATACGGTACCGATACTCTGTACCTGTTTTCGGTACTTTTTTGCGTATATGTGTGGTAATTAAAGTTATTTTGTATATAAAAAAAAATAGTCAAAACTTCAGAATTTTGAATATTTATTTCTCAATAACATCAAGGAACTTCAACATAAATCTTAAGAGAACTTGAGAAAAACTTCCGCTCTAACTGACGCCCGTGAAGGTGCGTTCAGGTACCGAAATGTGATACCGACTGACTTCACGTGAATCGATACTTGGTACTTCGGGGGGGAATTCGGTCGGTACCAATAAAAGTACCGAATTCGGTACCAATCCCTACGTGTTGCGGATATTAATTGCTGTGTAAAACCAAACAAATGAAACACCATGTTACAGTTTCTAAATTGTGCTTTTCCTCCCCCAGTTTCAACCGCTTGGACCTGCCCACTTACGACTCCTTCGAGGACCTGAGAGAGAAACTCCTCATGGCTGTGGAGAACGCGCAGGGCTTCGAGGGGGTCGACTAAAAAAAAACACAGCAGCCCGTGACTGCATCCAACCAACCGACAATAAAAAAAAAAATACACAAAAGAAAAAAAGCCACAGGGATGTCAAACCAGCTGCTGTAGCAGTTCTGTGCGAGCATGTTGTACTGTGCAGCCTGCCTGTGAGCCACCTCCACAGCACGGTGGTTTGAGACTGTACAGCGATTTGTCGAGCCAATATGCCTACGTCTTTGTATCTTTTCAGCGCGGTAGGTCCCTCCTCAAAAGGTGCTGGGGAAAGAACGGGAGAGTCGCAACGTCAAATGCTGAAATCTATTATCCACAGGCATGAGCTGGCCCCCTCTGATCCGCCGTCTCTTTCCCCTCTACCCTCGTCCTGTGAAAATCTACAGTGCTGGAAAACACTAATGCATTTCAATAGCTCCTTTATGTACACTATAGCACAGTATTCGAGCACCTTTCAGTGGAAGGGTCCTAGCATGGCCTTAATCTGGCTCGTACATGCACTATTTCTCTAAGAACCTGCAATGGCACTATGATCACAACACTCTCAAATCCTTAGACCAACACCAGATTACCTTAGGAATGCTAGCCAATCACATTTCAGGAAATCGGCCACGCCCCTCCGTAGAGCCTTCACTTATCTGTTGTGTGATCAGAAATCGCCACTGCAGCCTTTTGTAGAATAATGTTTCTCTTGTTTTCTTTCGGGGTTTTTTTTTTTTTTTTAGCGAGGATTCAAGAAGGGGGGATAAAAAATAAAAAAAAAAATCCCCAAAGATGATTTTTTATTTTATAGTTTTTCTCCTTAAGGAACAGATTTTTTTGTTTTTGTTTTTTTTAAAAAAATCATTGGTATAATTCTTGCAGGAAAATACTCTCAACGTATTTGTACTGATGAACAATGTTGTTTACTATTTTGACAATTCTATATGACATGGTGTGTGAAGTGTAAATCTGGCTAGTCTGGGAAAAATAATTAATCCATATCATTTGTTACGGTGATAGCAAATGTGTTGAATAAAATGGTTTTTATCGTAGTGCTATGAGAGCAGCATGAAACTGTATCTTGTGTTTGCTTCGACTACATGGTAGTAACTTGGACGTGTAATCGGTCTCGAGGTCGACAAGGGAAAACTTTAAAAAAAACAAACCCGGTGGCTAGTTTCCCTGAGATGTTTGCGTCATGATTATATTAATATTCTCAAGCCTGTTGCTGTTCATAATGCTGTAAATTGTTCTTGGAAAAAAAGGAAAAAAAAATACCACGTTTTAAGTTCTTTCATGATATATAAATATATGTATGAACTACATTTAACAGAAGTATTACTGATCAACAACACTAAAATGAAGCTGTGTGCGTGCGCGGGTGTTTGAGAGTAAAAGCTGTGATTGCCACTGAATATAAAAGCAGCACGTTTCTTACAAAGGAAAATAATGTGTTTTCTTTTTTATGTTTTTGTTCTTCTCTCTCTCTCCTTTTTCTAACACCATTGAACCTAAAGGGCACTTTATAGATCACTCTGAGGTCATGTCACCTGTTGTATGTCTTTTTGTCGTTATTAACTTGAATGTGATTATTTTATTTTATTTTTTTCTTTTGTCTTTTATTATTATTTTTTGTTTTCCATTCGGAGCACTTACCTGGTGCAATATAAATAGTCTGTAAATCTGGGCTGCTGCTAAGGTAGAAAAAGTTGACAGAGGTGAAGCAGAGGCTTCACATCCTTTAGTATTCTCTATTTTCTCTCCTCTTTTTCTCGACATGTTCCTCCCTCGTGTTTCCTCCCTCCTGTGATCCCACCTCTCAAACTGACTCAGTAAAGAGTAGTCCTCTTTTTAGAGGGGTTTCTTTTTTTAATGAATGACGGGGGAGAAAAAAAAATATCACTTTTGTTAAAAGACTCCACTCTCTGCAACTCTTTGTGGTTCATTTAACTTCAGTCAAATAAAAATGAAACTTCTCAGAGTGTGTTGTTTGAGTTCATGTGGTTGTTGACCTTCCTCTCATAAAAGGTCCATACATACATACAGATGATATAGATGTGTAAGTACGTTGGTAACTTGTTTAAATGTTAAGTTGAGCGCTGTAGTCACAGGTTACATGCTAAAAATGTTTTATGTAACATAGGATTGTCTTGTAAATTAGGCATTATGTCATATAAAACCTTTATAATTAGCTTCCTGCATTCACTATCTTACATGACAGGACCGCTGCTGCTGATGGAGACTGTTTTAATTCACCCACATTATAAACTGACTTCTTGATGTCCAGCAAACTCTGGTTCAGTTTTCTGAGATCCACATTTTTGTTTCTTAAATCACATATCAGAGCTCCTGTCTTGAGACTTAACAACTGTCCCCATCGCTCTGTCTCTTTTTTTCTCCTGCGTGTGCACACGTGGTGTGGTGAAGGGACCCCAGTTCATTCACACAATCACAATCTAGGAGTTATCAGCTCCAAGGACGAGCAAATAAAAGCCGCCCTGCCGGCCCGGGGACATTTTATCAAGCCCCGCTACCCTGCGATCTGGTCACAAACAAACCGAGAGCCAACTCCTCTTCAGATCCACCTTCTGAAACATTCCGCCTGCGGGAAACAATGTCACAAAGTGCAGATTAGAATTAAAACTCATAAAGTAAAAATCAAGAAAAAGAACAAATGTGTTGGTTTTGTATAAAAGACGAGAGTCTCACAGTGTGTCGTCCTCTCGCAGGCGTCTGTCTCTACGTTACGTCACAGCGCTGACCTTAATGAAACCCTGACGGGAAGTTTAAGCAACAGCCAAAGAACAACAGACTAACGTGGATAAAAATGTTCTTCTCAGCTGAGCCTCAAGTGGGCACATGTGCTTTTTGATTTTCAAGGTTATTTAATACATCACATAATAAACATCTGGCTTCAGTTTCAACAAAGTGTCATTAACCATGTTTCTGTTTGCCTAATTTTAATAACTTCAGCTTTTTACTTTGAGCGAACTATTTCAACCATGTATGCTTTACTTTGAATAACTTTGAACTAACTATTTCAGCTGCTTGTCCATTACTTTATCTAATTATTTAAATTGTTTGTCCTTGTAAGTATTTCAACAGTTTGAGGTTAACCATTACTTTTTCATAATTGTGTTAACTGTTCATCCATTCATTTGAGCTAATATTTCAACTGTTTTGCAACTGTTACTTAATAACCTGATTTCAATTCCATGCTCGCTTATTTCACACTTTTAATGATGACATGCCGTCTGCATGTCATCATTAAAAGACACACACACACACACACACACATGCAAATAAGTAACATCAGGTTGTCCCAGAATTTCATCTCTAGGTCACCTTCAGGTCACCCTCAGCAGCTTCATGCGTGTCTGTGGTGTGTGATGTGCAGGTGTACTGCTTCAGTTGGACCACCAGTCTGCCAGGTGACGCGGTTTATAAGGAAACTGGGGGACCACTACTTATAGTGAAGGGCCTAATTATCAACCAATTTCTATCTATTAACTATTAAACTCCTAAAAATGTGGATTTTCACTAAAGTATTTTGAGTTCAGCGAAGTCGTTGCTGTCGGAGATGCAGTGAGGATTTTAATTGTGAAACAAACACACGACAAAAATGTGTGACAGCTCGACTTTGTGTCTGTTTTTTAACAAACTGACTCACGTTTCTCTGCTGGTTGTGTGACTGCAGCCTCCTGCAGCCCGTTTCCTTCAGCTCACGGTGGTTTCTTTCAGTGGAGCCCTGCTTATTAAGGCCCTGTTGCCTCACTGGGGCAGTTTTTTTTTTCTTTTTTGGTCTCCCCCTCCTCCACCCTTCACCCTCTACCTCTGGTCAGGGTCGATCAATACTTCCCCCGTAGCTTATCACTAATGTGGAACTGGCTGTTTGTCCAAACCCTGCTGCGTCTACATAAAGACTTGGACGAGGGGGACGGCATCGAACCCAAATGCAACCCACGTATCACCTCATGAACACGCGGCTACGGACGCACTACTGGACTTTTAGCAGTTTGGAGAGACTCGGGAGACAAAGAGCTCCGGGGACGAGAGGGAAGGAGCTCAGAGCGCCGGGAGGAGCAGGAGGATGATCAGAGGGTCCAAAAGAATCAGTCGGGAAGAAGATCCAGTTCAGAAACCTGAGGTGAGTTTAATCCTTGTGTCAAAAAATGTTTTATCTCAGAGTTTTAGGAGTAAAGTCGAGGATAACTATTAGAAAATAAAACGTGTGCCAGTAAATGTTTTGTCATATTGTAACAGAATATACAAGTTTGAAATCTATAACAAACATCTGAAACAACTTTTTTTTCAGCTACGCTTGAGAAAACTTTACACTGTTTTTTAGTCATATAGAAAACAAACTCTCTTACTGACACACACACACACACACACACACACACGCTCACAGCTGCAGTCGTCCCCACAACCAATGTGAAAAGGACACAGCTGGACTTTGGACACTTTGGATAAGCTTTGTGTATTTACTCAGCACCATTTTCTCTAACTTTAGTAGTTTATTATGTTATATTTCAGCATACTGACGGGTGCAAGTGCCACATGGATGATCATAACACATAACACATAGTTTACTGAGTTTCACAGCCCTGTCAGAGAACCACACGCACCAACACCACGTGTACGTCGACATTATATCTGGTGTCTCCTCTCTCTGCTGCCTCACCAAACTACCTTTCTCTCTCCCCCTCCCTTCTTATTTCACCAGGTTTCCCATCCAGCAGTTTGTATTAACAGCCCCTCCGGTAAAACTCTGTCCTCCAGAGCTGTGGAGTGTGACAATGGTGTTTGTGTCCTCCTTATCAAACGCCATTATCACACTAAATAGCTACAGTGTGAAAATCGACCTCAATCGATGCCTCAGATTCCTGTTTTTCTGTTCCAATCTCAATTATCTTACATTGTTAAAACCATAAAGTATGTCCCCCCATCTGTCGGCGGCCTGCGACACACTCGACCACGCAGGGATGAAAATAGACCCACAGGGTGTCGATGCATCGTTCGTGATCTCGAGCCTCCGAGTGTGACCCACTTACTTTTGCATTTGAGGCGCTAACTCGCCGTATAGACGACCCGTCTGTTCAGACAAGTGTCAGACACTTGTGATGCTGTATTTGTCTCCGTGCATGCAAATAATGTAAATAAAAAAGTGTTTTCTGTCTGTTTCTACACAGTGAACTTGAACACATTCCTAAGAATTAAAATAAAATAAAAAAGGCAAATGTTCTTCTTTCTTTTTTTGGTACAAAGACATACAGATATTTTGCACATTTACATTACCACAGTGTCAAAACCATGACACACCTCTCCTCCGTCGAACCTTTAGGTCCGAGTTGATTTAACTTCATTAAAGACAGAAAGTCAGAACGTGTCTTCATCCAGCAACGTCTCTTTAATGACAAGGATCCACACACAGCCGCACCCTGACAGCCATCCCAGCAATCTGGGTCAGAGATTTAAAAGGCGACAGTGATATATAGAGACCATTCGAACCTGCGATTGAATATCTCGCATGCTGCTCAGATCATATGGACTCTGAACGTGAGTAGATTTTCCTCTTGGTGTATCTTTGAAACGATGCCAGCCATTTGAAATCTATCTGGCCACCAGGATCGCCTCTGATATTAAAAAGAAAAAGATCAATAAACCTTCACATTTCTCAGTGAATACATTCAAAGGCGGACGTAACGCGAGCTTCATGTGTACAAAATGTCTTCCGTGTGTGTGAATCAGGAGCTTTACCACACGGACAAACAGTTCTAAAAACATTAAAGTGAATATATGCTCGTTAATACACCTTCGTCACAAAAGTTACCGGCTGTCATACTGAACCAAACACAATATACATCCTCTACTGCTACTGTTTCCTCCAATCACTGAATTAACAAGTTCATTAATTTAATGAACTAATCGTTTGAAAACATCACAGAAGTAAAAAAAAAAGAAGAAAAAAGAAAAACTGCATTGATCTGTCAGGAAAAGTCATTGCAAGTCACCAATAAAGCAAATCTCTAAGACATCACAGTTCAACACTGCAGACGGACGTGTCGTCCTCGTCATCAGTTTCAAGTGTTTGTTAAAGTTGTCACAGTTTTCTCGAAGCTAAAGTTTCCTCTCTCAGATTATACACACGCGCTCGTACAGAAATCTTCAACAAAATAAAATATATCTCTAAAAATGTCCAACGTGAGATGATTTTACATCCCGTCAGAGTCAAATATGTCCTTGTCCAAAACTTTGGGCAACTTTCCAAACTCTGCGTGACGAGAAATCAAAAAAATCTCATGACGTTCAAGAAAACAATGAATCCCAAAGTCCGGGACTCTCCTGCTATTATGACTTGCCCTTCACTGTTGGCCCGAATGTTTTCTTCTTGGGTGCGGCGGACGGTTGGGGTTTGGGTTTCGGAGTCGACGCGGGCTTCTTCGGTTTGGGCTGCAGGGATTTGAGGCCCAGGATCTCACAGTACTTGTTGCACTGGTGCAGCGCTTTGAACTGGTCAATGAAGGAGGTGGCACAGTTTCCTTTGAAGCCTTTGTATCTGAAAGAGGAAATACACTGTTAATACATCCGTTAGCACGTTAGCAATTTACATCTGTTGGCGGTTTTATTAAAACACTTACCCTTTCTTGGCGGTGGCTATTCCCACGTCAGTAAGCCTCATTCCAACTCCTGCAAACCACAACATTCAGACTGTAATGACTGCAAATCTAATGTTGAACCTAAACAAACGTAAAGCTGCGGTTTGCATAAAACAATCACTGCCGACGTTTATTCAGTCCACGGGGTTGTTTTTCTAACCTTGCATGTCAGTGACCAGCAGGTTGCCCTCGGTCTTGTGGTAGACCCAGTGCTGGAACGCACAACACTTCTGTCCTGCCTCCGAGTCGCGCCTCCTCAGGTTGATCTCTTTGCCGTCCTTGACCGAATACTTGACAAAGTCCCCGATCAGCTCTTCCTCCAGCGTCGCGTATGGGATGTCATTGGACGGACGGTGGACCAGGTAGATGGGAATGATCCTAACGGAAGCATGAAACAAAATATTGAGCTCGAGTTTTACATGGTTCTAGAATAATATGAAGCTGCAGAGACTTTAAACAGTCTGTCTGTGCGTCGCTCACTCTGGGATCTCTCCGAAGGCTTCGACAGACTGGGCCTCAGTGGTGTAGGACTTGATGTACTCTCTCGCTGTGTTCTGGACCTGGCACTCCTACAGAGCAAAAGAAAAGTTTATTATAATACAACTGCTCTCTGTATTTAAAACACACTGTAGTAAATAAAGACATCGTAAATATCTCAATACATTGATTGTGTTTGCTCCGTTCCTGTTTTTTTTAGTGGCGCTTTCTGGATGTTTTCCCAAGAAAATCGCAATTTTAGGTCATAAATGCAAAAAACCAAACAAAAAAGCAACGGTAAAGTCCTTTTTAATGTTGAATTTAAAAGACCATGTTCATTTTAATCAATGATCTTTCTGTCAGTAGGCAGACTTAAGATCGAGCCAAGCCAGCTGGGTCCCCCCTGTTTCTAGTCTTTATGCTAAGCTAAGCTAACCAGGTTTACTGTAGAGACATGAGAGTGGCATCAGCCTCTTTTCCCTGTACATTGAACTTTTCCTCTGATCTGAACAAGACCTTTTTTTATATAAATTTTTAGGCCATAAATACAATCTGATGTAATAGTATATTAAACGTAATAGGCCAATATTAAATAACATGGCATGAGAAACTTGAGGGAAAGAAAATCTACACATCTCTGCTGCCATTTTGTCACAAAATCAAACCTTGCGATCTGACCAGCTTCACTCATGAATATTGTAATAATGTTGTGATTGCGTTACAGTTACGTTTGAATGACTTCACCACATCTCTATAATTTTGTGTGAGAAACAATATGCTATGACATCTAACTTGGTACCCAACAAGAACATTTCTGCACATAATGCGATTACACTTTCAGCTATGAAGCTCTGACATCAGAGCCCTGTGACGTCCGTACCTCTACAGCCAGGGTAAAGTTCTTCTGAATGAGCTCGTCGTTGTTCTTGGTCCCGTAGCTGATAGAATTGTGCACTTTGAGCACACAGGAGTGTCCAGGCACTAACAGGGGTATCTGACCCACGTGCAGCTTGGTCCGGAAAGCCCGCCTGTGCATCCCCTCCCCGAAGTGCACCTTCTCAGTGATGATGCTGGCGGGCTGGTTCTCTCCGAAGTATTGGTCAGTCAGGAAATCCTCTCTGAACATCAGCCCGGAACACTGCACATCCTCCTCTTCTGTCCCCACCTCCACTGGGGCAGCTAGAGGAAAGACAGACGGACACAACATGTCAGCGGTTATCTGTCGAGACCCTAAACCAAACGGTAGACTGGTACGTAACGTAGTAAACCTCGTTCTGAGATCACAACTTACCTGTGATGGTCTTTGGAGTTGGAGGGATGACAATCTCACTCAGCACTGCAAAACAGTCAGAGTCATTAAGATGGCCAATTTTAACTGTGCATGTTCTTGTTCACATTAGAAATAGCTGCTGTAGCTAACTTCTGTTTATACCTTCATACGTGAGCAGGTAGTCCAGGGTGGCCGATCCGTGCGAGCTGGTGAGCCGACACTGGTACCTGCCCAAGTCTTTGTGAGAGGCGTTGGAGATATTCAGCGACACTCTGCTCTCGTCCCCTGCACTTCAGAGAGAGGGACAGCGTCACAACATGCACCACACAAAGCCACGATGCTACAACTGTCTGGCTGTTCAAATCATCTTAACAGTACGTGTTTTATGCAGGTGAATAAAGAACGTCAAAGGTTTGAGTTCATCTTTAAGATCCTATTGAGAAAAGCCATGTTAAGCTGAGTTGTTTGATGATATCCTGCACAGTGGACTGTTCAACTTGAGAAAGAATAAGGTAAAATGAATCTCAGTACCTCCTCTTGATCTCAGCCAGGGAGGTGCCGTCTCTGCTCCAGGTGACAGTGTGATGGGAGAAGACGGCTGAAAACTGACACCACAGACACAGACTCTGAGGGTCCCCGCTCACCGCCTCGGCCTGGATCGGCTTCACCACCTTGGGCTCTGCAGATGTTGTGGTAATATTTGTGTGTAAGTTTGCATACAGTCGCGTATGTTCTTGCGTTGATAATGTGTCACAGAGGAGCAGAAAATGCTCTACAGTTTATTCCTTACCTTCCTTCGGTGGGACTTTCTGTTTGACCACTTCGCTGTACGCCTTCTTCGGCGTCGCCCCGGCGTCCGCCTTACGCTCCTCTCCCTTCGCCTTGATAGAAACATCTGCCTTCGGTAGTTTGGACTCCATAGCGCTGAGAATCTTTCCGAACTTATCCCCTGACAGCCGTGGTCTTTTAACGTCATCCTTCAAAGGGCTGGGGAAGTGTTTCACCTGGTGGTCTTTCTGATCCGGATGATGCGGAGGTTGTTCTTCCAGGGCAGCTTTAGCATCCGGCTGCTGGGACTTTTTCTCAGCAGCATGTTGTGACTGATCACTGTCCTTTTGTGCTTTCCCAGTTTTAGCACCCAGCTTCTCCTCAAACATGTCGATCCTTCCTCTTGCCGTCTTTGGTTTGGCTCCATTCTCCACCTGGACGAGTGGCTCTGCGACAGTTTTCACACCAGTTGCGTTCTGAGCATGTTTCTTCTTCTTTTTTCCGTGTGACTTGCTCGGAGCCTTTTCAGGCGCCACACTTGTCTCGATCACCAATTTCGTCTCCTTGTCCTCAAGCCGAGCTGGAGCGTTCTCATTGGCATGATTCTCCCCTGTAAGAGGACGAGTGTCTTCATGTTTGCAGACCTGCTGGGCTGAAACATTTTGAGAAAAACTCTCCTGTCTCTTTGACGCCGGCGCACCATGATGATGACCCGCTGACTTGTCCTTTTTCAAGTGCTTTTTGCCCTCTGAGGTGGACTTATGGCTTTTGTGAGGCATCTTTTCCTGAGTCTTTGCAGATTGTACGCTGATGGGTTTCACAGGCCTGGCTACAAAAGGATCATCCAGATCTAAGGTGATGATTGCAACACGGTTCTCCTCTGAGATGAAGAAATTATCTGCAGGGACAACAGCCAAGTTTGACAGTTCTCTGCTGAGATCATTAATCTCCTCAAGTAGTGTTTTTGTTGGAGTGAAACAACCTGCAGGGTCCAAGTCCTGATGTCCCGCTGACGAAGATTCCTCAGAAGAGTCTGTTGTCTTTTCCTTTCTATGAATCAACTCCTCATCGCCTTCCACAGGAGGTTCGCCAGTAATCCCATCCGAGGTTGGCCAGAGATCGCTAGGTTGTTCACGACCGAGGTCTCTGTTGACATCGAGAGACCTTTTGACACAAGTTTGATCTCCTTTCAAACCGCTGCTCGTCTGACAGAAGAGGGTGGAGCCGATGCCGAGAGGAGCTAAGGGCATAATAAACTTGGGACTTCCCCACTGTGGCTCCAACTGACATGCACCATCAAAGTCTGGCGAAGGGTCAGATGACACGTGTTCAGGAACATTTATACGGAGGCCAGGTTGTGTGTCCACACCTGGCACATGTGAGTGTGTGTCCAGGAAATCTCCTGAACATTCAGTTACTTCTCCTTCAAATGGCCCAGAGCTGCTTTTAGCTTCCTGCTTGGCCACCGAGCCCGACTGGGAGATCCTGTGCTCATCTGTCACTTCACACAGTCCATCTGCAAAAGGCTGATAATGAAAGTGGACACATGTTAATAAAAGTGTGAGGTAATTTTCACAAACGCATAAAGCTATTTCTGAGACAGACTTTTCTTTATAGGAATTTTGATCATTTTTAGCTTGACTAGAAGATTGTTTGACTCCACTGAGACTGTGGTATTAATACTGTTAAATAGCTTGGTTGGGTTAACGAGTCTGAAGCAAAATTGATAACTGTTGAGGGTCATTCCCAGACTGTATGTATCTGTATTTGACGACCTGGGAATGAGCCTCAGCAACAAACAATATTTGCTCGGACAAAGCGTTAACCCAAAGTGCAAGTAGACGAACTGGGCATGAGACGGAAGAAGCACAACCACCCTCCAAAATTGCTCACCCCACATTTTACTCAAAGTTAAAATGCAGATTATGCAGATAGCAGGTTACAAAATCACGCCTTTGTCCTAGTAATTTTAAACAAATACCTTTCTATAGAGCCAAGTAGTTTGTAAAACACCATGCTCCCATATCCAATCCAACAGTCCATATGTCCTGCATGCACCTGAAACCTAAACTGTTGTTGTTGCTCCAGCTGTGCCCTGTGTACCTAAGCCAATCAAAAAGCAGCCTCCGGGGGCTCCGCGGACTCGTTGGCGTCCTGATCTTGGGTTTTTGAAAGAGATGCGGTGGCAATCGTTGTGTTAAAGGGTATGTACGAAAAGAGAGAGAGAGAAAGAGAGAGAGAGAGAGAGAGAGGGAGGGTCGTGTTTCAGTCCTCAGCTGTGCTCTCCTCTCACCCCTCCGCCCTGACACGCCACGGATGCATGCTATTATCATTGAACTCTCGGCTATTATTAGATGCCATTTCTGTCCATCTGAAGTTTTCCTCTCAGGCACTCCTGTTTCCTTCAGCTCACGCAGCTGTCAGTCTTTGAGATGGGAGCCAAAGGACTTATCCAATAATACAGCATCAAGCCCGGGTGACATATCTCGGGTGCAATAATGAATGGCGCCTGCCCAGTGCGAGGCGACAATACTCGTGGGTATGCCGTGTGGTGACACACGTGGACTTCACTCTCAGGACCGCTCCATGCGCAGAACCTCCTGACAGGCTATCGATGCTGTAGGTATGACAACGCCGACAAGGGCAGCGGCGGGAATGTCTCTTAATGTTCTGGCTGTGTTTCCAAAGCACATGACTGATTTATATGTTGGCCAGCACGTCTGATGTGAAGGTGATGGCTGTTATTCTTTCTGTCATGAAGGGTGATATTTTCCACTGTTCACTCTCTCTCTCTCCGTCTCTCTGTCACACACTTCAGAGTGTGTGTGTGTTTGGGAGCGTGTGAGAAAGCATGTGTGTGTGTGTGTGGGACCAACACACAGGTCAACAACTCAGAAAATCCACTCATATTTCATGCTGTTCACACACAGCACAGCATAAACTTTCCAGCTGTCAAACACTTTTTTCTTTTTTTATTGTACCTGAGAAGAAGTCTGAAATGTACAATCAAAAAGACAATACATGTATATAGATCTTTATCATAATACATCTCACCTTGTAAATGTGGAGCTCTGTTTGTGGATTCTCTCTCTCGAAATCTGTATCCTCTGTTATATTTAGTATGATCGGATCCTCTTCGCTACCGACGAAGCTGTCCGTCTCACAGGACTCGACGTATTCACCAAAGTGCGAAAGGTCCAGATTGACAGAAGAAGTCAATCCAGGGATGACGTCTTCGTTGTATCCTCCAGGAGAGGCCGTCGTAGCACTGGATGATCTAACGGAAGAGTACTGGTACGTGGGACCACTCTGAATCTCCTCTGGCTCTGTTTCCCCCTGTGTGGTAGGTGTTGTATCACACAGGGACTCTGTGGAGCCCTCTCTGCCTGAGAGCTCAGGTCCTGCAGCCACTAGGCACAAAGACAGAGAGCTCTGCCCAGCGAGGACGGGGCTCTCTGGGATGTTTTGCATCTTCAGAGGCTGATCCTGGACACCCATGGCTGGCTGCGATTGTGCCTGCGCTGCTGCCTCTTGACCCCCTCCTTCTCTAGGTGTCTCTGTATCTGTATGAGTGTTTACCTCGGCCAGCGCCTGTGTCAAAGCATCTATCTCAGCGCCTATTTCTGTGAAGGCAGCTGTGAAGTCCTCTGGGGGAGACGTGAGGATCCCAGTCCAGTCTGAGAGTGCGCTTGCCCAGCTGTCCACTGACGACCACCTCTCCACCGGTGGCCCCCAACCCCTGGTGTCATCATCGGACCAGCCAATCCCTTCGCTACCGTCAGGGTTGTAACTTGACACTTGTGTCTCTCTTGTGGGAAAAGACAAGCCGCCGGTGGCCGTGAGCCCTCCTTGCATCACGGGATGCCTCGTCTTGTCCAAAACGACCCCATCTTCTGTATCCTCGCCTGCCAGATACTGGCACGCGTCCAGCCACAGTTCGAGGGGGCTGTCGCTGCGCCATGGCTTGGGGGTTAAATCGGCGACCTCTGCTGTCTCTTGCCTCGCATCATTTCCTGACATCAGGCCCGTCTCACAGGCATCGACGGCAGGTGGTTTTAGCCTTGGACGCTGGCTCACGTCTGACTCATAGTTCAGCATAGCTCGTGCCTCGCTAGAGCCGCGCCGACATTGAGTCTCCACATTTTCTGAATCGCCCATCAAGTCAAATGTGTCGCACTCGGGGTCCGTTTGTGATAATGTTTGGTATTCGTGACATTTAATCTCCCCTGGATCAACATTAGGGTTCAGGATGAAGCCCTGTGTCTCACTTTCAAAGATGTAAAGGTCTGTCGTAGGTGTTATGGTCGTATCGCTCTCTAAACTATCCGACTGATGTGATAACGACCTCAACAGAGAAGTGACTTTACTGTGGTCAGAGCTGAAGCTGTGGTCAGAGAGAGGCTCGGTGACAGATGGCTCCATCGAGCCCTCAGAAGCAGAGGGCATTGCGCCGCAAGGTTGAGGTATGAGAGAAAAGGAAAGGCCTGGCTCATTGGCGTTTAACTCCAATTCAGGTCGCGTGGTAATAAGATGAGAGAGTTGAGGTAAAAGAGGTAATACAGGTTCTGACGAACCAAAATAGCTACAAACCCTGCGTTCGTCATCCTCTGGTGCAGGTTCTGACCAACATGACAAGCACTCTGAGATACTGTAGCTGGATGACACAGGCCTCAGACAGTCTGAGTCAGTGCTTTTCTCCCGAGGGAGGCATTTGGAAACGTTTGACGAAGTCTCGGTTGATTCGTCAGCGAGGTCCGCGGGATCTGACACAGTCTCTGCTCCTGTCTCGGCTGCAGACAGAGTGTTATCTGTGAGACTGTGCAGAACAGAAGGAGAATCTAAATCCCCTCCTGCTGCTGGTGACCGTGTTTGGTCATCCGTGTCAAGTACTGACAGATCCATTCTCTTGGATCGCGACTTCTAGTTGTGCTGCTCGAGGAGGTTGTCAGCAGCGAGACTCCCGCTGTCAAGCAACAACTTTAGGCCAAGTTCTGGAACAAATGGGGTAAAGTTCTGCAAAAACATGATCTGTGCCTGGCTTCGGCGTTGTCATTTCCTCCCCTGGGTCCAACTGTCTCCTAGTGTTTTTGGCTTCAGTACCTGCAAAGTGAAGCAAGCCATTAACAGAGATTAGAAATATTTCACAGCGAATCTGCAAAACAGTCGGACGGTAGAATAATCTCTGATCTGAGGCTCGTGTGTATTTAACCTCCTCTGTAGGGGCCCACTTTCTGCTTATCTTAGTTGCAGGAGACCCCCCCGTAAATGGCATGTTACATCTATTTTAGAAGCTTTTAAAGGACACTTGACATACCTTATCAACAGGAAACCTTCCTGTTGTTGTTCCTTTAAATCTGAGTAAAATGCCTGGTGTGTGGTGGCGGTGTTGCTACCAGTTACATACTACAATTCAGCTGAGAATCTGCAGCTCTATCTGCAGCCCTCAACAATCATGATATTCCAAACTGCAAATACCCCCAAAATAACTACAATGATGACACACTTGATGGTTAGTAACCCAATTATATTGCGATAACAACGCATAGCTGTGTATTGACAGCACCTGTTTCACAATTGCCCGTGTTCGCCCACTACCTGACATTCGTGCAGAGACGTGACATGAAGTGTTGAGAGGGCAGGCTTGGAAACATGCACCCTGATATACAAGATCGAAAGGACGGGAGCCGGTGGCACAGACGCTGGAAAAATACCAGCACATCTTCACCCATGACCTGCATTTGTCGGATTCCAGCTGCCGTGAAGGACACCTAGCTGGGCCATCGAGCCTCAGATGTTTACTACGGATTACATATTCTAGCATATTCTAAGGTCCATTGACAAACACCTTGCATATTAAAAGATACCAAATTTTCAGGCTGTAAAAAGTGTTATCAGTTATTAGTAAATTATCTTCACACTTTTCAACAATAATAATGAATCCAATCCAATGTGCCACAATCACATTTATTACCCTGACTCTATATTTAGACTTGATCATCACATGCAGGATATCAGAGTTGTAACCTACTTTTAAAGGCACGTCCAAGTTATAAATTGAACAGAAAACCCTCGTCGGCGCGGTTGATAAGCTCATTCGATATGATTTGATCTGTACTGACGTTAGACAACAATAAAGCTGTCGGCACCTCGGCGTGACTGAGAGCAAGAAAGTGTAATTCGATGTCATCTTCACTATCTGTGCCAAAATAGATCCATCCCCCCTCCCCAAAAGCCCGCTGTACCTTTAAAGCTCCTGTAGGTGAACGACAAGCTTGAAAAGACTTGAGCTCAGAGCCTTATTACCAAGTGAACACAGTTTTGAAAATAAACAACAGGAGCTGCCTCAAAATGTGAGACTTTCTCAACACTGACAGCTGCAAATGAGCAGGAATTAAAAAATACAATAATATTCACTGAAATACATTTTACGTCTAACATACTTTAAGAGAAACTGTTGATGCTTTAAAAAGTGTCAATCACGCCTATCATGCAGCATAGCAGTGTGTGTGTGTGTGTGTGTGTGTGTGTCGGCCTATTAGTGGTGTTGTAACCGATGAAGCAGCATAACACATTTACTAATCCCAATTAAAGCCACGAACAAATGTCTAACAAGTTACCTAACAGCTGACTCACACATGACAAAAGTATTATTAAAACAGTTGTCATAGCCTGCGAAGGGGATTTCCAGCCATTCACGTAGTACTTACCCTTTTCATAGCTGTGCGGTTGAGGACATAGACCTGTGATGTTGGACTCCAGTATGAGCTCGGGCAGAGCCGGCGGTCTCGGGGTGTGAGTCTATATTTAACTGTTGTCCCCCGCAAGTAGTACAAAGTCGGTTACCTGATATTGTGGACATGTGCCGATCTTGAACATTTAACGCTCGCTATCTATATTTACAGGCTGTTTCAATGTTGGCCTACTTAAAACAAAAAGATATTGGCTTGTGGTTGTTGTGGTTGTAGATGTTATTAAGGGGATTAATGAGAAAGTTGGCGAGAACGCACTTGAGTGTGCCACAACTACACATCCTTCATGCAGGCAGGAAATAACCCAAATAATATACGTTATCTCAAGATTACAAAAGGCTTGTAGAAGGTACGCTTGTAAATCATATTATGTGTAAAAGTATTTAGGGGACTCTTATGACTCCACTTACCTTCAATTAGATTATATTTACACCGAGCCGTTTCGTCACGCAGGATGGGAAACTCAAATATATAATTTACATAAACATTAGGGAATCTGACAAAGTTATCATTACGCTGCTTCCTGACAGAAAATATGATGAACATCTAATGATGAACAATGAACATCTGGATGGACACCGAGTCATATTTCAAAATAGAATGAGATAAAAACAACATGTATCTGTTAGCAACTGTTAGCATTGAGCCACTTCCCTAGCAATCACTGCCATTTGATTACATCCTGTGCTATTCACTTCTCCACTTAGAATCATGTGTTGGGGATGTGCATAGGTATTTATGAATCAATTTACACCTTTCATATAGTTTTGTTTAAGATGTAACTTTGTAATTCATCTTAGCTAGGAAGTTATTGGATGCTAACCTTAGTATCTCAAAATGGCTAATGGGTTGTCAGGTATGTTGTTTTAAATATGGCGTGAAGTACCTCCAGATTTTCACCCAAGCATTTAAAACTTGATGCTAAGCTTACGTTATATTTAATTTAAAGCATTTAGTGAACAGCGCTCTCATCCACTTACCCTCACATTCACACAGCGGTCATTTTCCTCTGATTTTGGTCTCAGCGTGGGAAACTCAATTACAGGTAATTAAACATAATGAATCTGACAAATCGTTATCATCTCACTGCTTCCCAATTGACCAGCAACTGAAAAGATGATCGATAGTGAAAATCTGAAGTGACATCAGAGTTAAACAACATATTTGATAACCGTTAGCTAACATTAGCATTCAGCCTCTTCCTAGCTAACATTACAGTTTCATTAAGTCCAGTGTGTTTCACTTCCAGCCTGAAATAAATGTGGTGAGAACATGCGTTGATATTTTGTAAATAATTTATACCTTTCCTATCATTTACATCACATGGTAATGTCAGCTAGGATGCTAACATTAGCCAATGGGTTATCAGATATGTTGTTGTAGGTTGAAGTTTAGCCTGGAAAAACAAAAAGCCGTCAACAAAATATGTTATTTGTTGTTTCCCACAAAAAAACAGTATTACAAAGTAAATTCCTGTGATAGAAATATGCCTTTAAAGTGCACCTGTGAATATCTGGCAAACGTTAACACACCACTCTGGCAACAATGCCCTGTCGTGACCAAAACAACCCTAATGAGGCCAGCTCATTCTTGGCTTTTATGGAAACGTATTAGTAGTCAATTATCTTGCGCTAGCGTGACAGTGATTCAATGTGACTTTGCCTCTCAGTTAGCCAAATTGCTCATCTAATGAGCAGTGAACACAAGCCCTAATGATATTAATGGCAGGTCACTCGCCAATAATTTGAACGGTTCAGTAATTTAGTTGAAAGTGATAATGATTCTGGGAAACAGCGAGTTGGACAGCTTAGAATAGTTTGCAGCAAGTGAATAGATGGTGTTTATTCTCCCGGACAGCATCTAGTCATATTGAACCTCCTTAAGAAAACTTGAGATTGTTTCTTTTTTGTTTGTTGCGGAGTTGTTTACTTGTCTTTCAGAAAACTGCTTACTCAACGTTATTTCATAAGGCCACTGAAGGACAGTTTGGTAACCAAAAATAATTTACAGCTCTTACATAATTGCTCCTGTGACAGGTGAGGGGGAGCGGACACCTGCTTTAAAATCACCACATTGTAAATAGTTGTTTAACATCAGAGGCACACCGTTAAAACAGCAACGTCTCAGGTCAGATTTTAAACAAAGTAAATAAATAAAATAGACTATTTAAGACAGACCAAACAGAGCACTGACCCCCTCTATGCTGGCAAAGCACTGTGTGAAGTCACTATTGTGAGTGTGTGTGTGCGTGAGAAACCAGTGACGAGTTTTATGAATGAATCACACACACACACACACACACACACACACACACACACAGACAGAAGAGAACAGAAGGGGATGACGATACAAACCAGTAAAATGGTGTCATGTCCTTTTGCTCTTTCAGGCTTGTTATGCAACACTTGTAGGTTCACACCTGTCCTGTTCTTATGGTGCCTTGTAAATCTACTGAGCAACAGGAGGAATATTATTGGACTGTTGGCGCATGTTGCATGTGTGTGGGGGGTTGTTGTGTATTTAGTTTTATTTGAATTGCTGTAACTGTATTGTTAAATTACTTCAAAACAGATTTTTTGTAATGAAATTAGTTTCAGATGATTATTTATTTCAAGGAGCGATGTAGTGAGACCACTCCAAATAAGATTTACATAACTTTAATTACATCAATGAGCAGCACTTGGACTGGACTTTAATATGTGAGGACTTGTTATGATGTTATTCTGCTACACCTGAGAAACATATGTAGTATTTAACTTTTTAGAACATTCTGGTCTAGTTTCTCCAAATTTGGTGATGCTGAATTTGAATGTTTTTGATGAATTGAAGGACCTCAATGACCGCTCAAGTGCTAATGTACAGTACATTCTAAAGCTTTCAGAGCTGTTGAGGTCCGGGTCGGTGACGTGTGTTCGACTTTCCAACTTCAAGCAGTTGAAACTGCCCATGGGAAACTCAGAAATTCCAACTTCCCATCATTAGTGTTCCTTTAAGGGCTTCTATTTCTTAAGCTTAATAAACTTTTTAAAACAAGACCTTTTGGA
>CAEMYA010000179.1:13327242-13366162 GCA_903131615.1 Diplodus sargus | reverse complement strand
TGCCATAGCGGACATGCACATCTTTACTAAGCCAAAGTGCAATGAAAACCATATTTGGCTTTACTCTCAGACCACTGAACACATAGTGGTATTAATTTAGACATGACTGGAGTTTATGGCAAAGCATTGTGGAGAAATTGGATTGTTCTTTGTTTGTTTTTTTTCTTACCTCCATCTATGGGTCAGACATGATACAAGGAGGAAAGTTGAACAATTTAGAAAAAAAGCGTCAATACCCATGACAGAAGTTTATAGTAACTCTGATTTCACAACATGTTTCCTGTAAGTTTCTCTGTGATGAACGGAGGGATCAAGTTTTTCCTTGAGGCTCTTCACATGCATTACCTAGGCTTGCATAACTCGAGCGCCAGGATGGAAACGTGGCTGGGTTGTTTTTTTTTTGCGTCATGAGAAACTGAAAACCTTTGTTATGATCTCATCAGCTGAGACTGGGCCACTTATAAATTCTGACTCGCTGCCGTGGAAAGTGTTATGTTGTCTTACATCCGCACCGTTAATAGGATTGGATGTGGATGGCAGAGGGGGGAAACGCTCTGGTCACAAGGAAGCCGGTCATGCGAGTGTTGCAAGAAAACTTCCCGTTACCTCTTTTATTTAAAGAAACAAACAGGGTTTTTTTTTCTACAAAAGTAGAATTGAACAACAGTGATGGCTGAGGAGGCACAAACATGCAGAAAATAAGATTAAGGATGTTAACTGGAGATGTTAACATCTATGCTATTCTCTGCTCCATTTGAGCAGGAGGTAGGGTTTCTCCACCAGCACAGTTAGCACGTAGCTCACCGCCAGTGTGAGCACCACGTGGCCGAGGAACAGGTACATCTGACGAACAGAAGAGACATAATGCAATCTGAGAAAACCTTGGCGTTAGGATCGATGGACCTGAGTGAAAGGTGCGCTCTGACATACTTACAAAGTTGATGTCCAGGTAGTGGATCGGGGTCTCTTGCAAGCCGATGTAGAGGAGGATGAAGACAGGGTGAGTCAGGTAGCAGGCGAAGCTAATGTTGGAGAGAGGAACCCAGAAACCCAGTGACAAGAGGCTCTTTATGAAACCTGGAGAAACAGTGAGAAACACAGAACATGTTGGCATACAGCATATATATGTCTGCCTTTATGAACACATGCTGTGGTATTTTGTTTTTGGTGAGCTTGTTATTATTTGGGCTTTGAACGTCCCTGCTCTTGTTTTACCTCCGTAACCCTCCTCACAGGCCAGTATGATCCAGGTCACAGCCAGAGCCCAGAGCGGTCTGTGCAGTCCCTGGTAGAGGGCGTGCGGCACAGACAGAGAGGCTGGAGTCTCCCTGAGGATGTAGGCCTGTCCAACCAACACAGCCATGACCGAGAGGCAGCAGAACCAACCGAGTGCTGCCTGCCACTGGAGACAGGACACAGCAAATCGGCATAAAAGCTGCTTAGACTTTTGTGTGTCTGTATGCTGTCTGGCTTGATAATATGAGAAAGTGTTATTTATATAAGTTTTGTGATTGTGGCAGGTAATCAGATGTCCTCACCTTTTTCTTTAACAGCCGATCTTTCTTCGTTGTCAGGTATATTCCGGTCAAAATCCCTATTAGAAACGGCCCATATCTCGTGTAGGGTTTCACATAGTAATACAAGACATAATTCTCAGATGTTCTGCGAAGGAAAGAAAGAAACGAGACACAATTGGAATGGCTAGTTTGCCCTTAGTCTAGTTTATATTTGATTATATTACATTCAGTTTCATGCATTTGGTTCCTAGCTGTTTGCTTTGATGCTTGATCACCATCACTAGGTCTTACAGTGTGGACGGCTGAAAGACTGGCAGCTGCAGGAGTGCAGTTATAACAACACTGCTCACGGTGGTCATCACCAGGAGGCCTCCAGCGACGACCGTAAACACGCCTCTGTTTCTGATAAACAAAAGATCACAGTACTCGAGTTGTTGTGGCTTGAAATGGCCCCGGCGCTGGTGATGATTCAAACATGTATGGTATTTTTTCCAAGGAAGAAATCTGACTTAAAGGTTGAGTGAGTAGGATTTAGAGAAAGTTCATTACCCCCTGACTTTCCCTCCTCTACAATGGCAGCTAAAAATACAAAAATCCCTAAAGGCCCTCTTCAGAGCCAGTATTCGATGGAGTTACAGGCGAGAGGCCAAGCAAGTGACCGCGGTTCACAGCTGTGTTTCAACATTTGTAAGTGTGACACCATTGGATAATTTTAAGGAGACCTCGGGACAACATCAAACCTTGTTTGTGGCGACAGCACTGGGTGTTTTTGCCAAGAAGTCAGGACATCTCCAGCCAAAGCATGATTTTTTTCCTCACCCTAACTAAAACATGAGGTTGAACCTAAGGAAACTTAAAGTTGCGACATAAAGACATGTCAAGTTTAACATATCGGCCGACATTTATTCAGGCAATTGGGTTGAGACTCCCTTAAATCCTACACACTGGACCTTTATCTGAATAGAATCATGTGAAAGGACGTACAGTCTGTAAAAGTAGACCAACAGAGGAGTGGTGGCATAACACTGGAAGTCCAGAGACAGGTACCATGTCCAAGGAATACACTGTGGAGGTTGGGAGATACATTGTTAAATAGATGTTGAGCTAACATACAGCACATCTGAATAACTGCGTAAACTTACTATCTCATGGACTGGGAGGAGATTGCTAATCAGCAGTAAATTGGCCCACCAGTAAGTCTTACAGTCCATCATTGTATCTACAAATGGGAACCAGTAGGGTCCCCACTGGACCAGAGAGATGAGGCCAATGGTTAGGCACATAATAAACAGATGCAGGGGTTGAATCCTGTAGAAAGACAAAGAGAACACACATTTACATCACCGGTAAAGCAGACAGATTATCATAACTGAATTTACGGCAACACACGGCACCTTTTGATCCGTCTAAAGAGGTAGTCAGCCACCACACTGGGGCTCAGTTTGTCCTCAGCCCTGTCGATTGAGCCCAGCAGAGACCTCGCACTGAGCAGACCCCTGCAACACAAAAGCTGCTGTAGAAAAACTCACAATAATACATATATATATATATATATTTTAAATCTTCATGTTGTTCCAGTCTCACCCGAGAAGCAAAAAGGTGTCCACAGCCAGAAAAACAGGTCCGCTCATGGTAAGCACATACAGAGGATTCCTCTCAACCGTTTTCTTCCAGTTTTTGTAGTTGTCTGCAATGGAGACGATGCAGAGTGAGAACTGAAAAGACACACAAACTGAATGAGCAAATCACAGAGAGCCTTGTCATCTACCAAGGTTGTTTATGACGGAGAACTGTGCCGAGTGTCCACACATGATCCACAACAGGCTGAGAACACGGATTCCATTCAGGGAGGAGTAGCCTCCTCCTGGGATGGTTGAGGAGGTGCTGAAGACGCCCTGGCTGGTAGTTTGAAGAGAGAACACCTGAAGGCAGCGGTACACGCAGCTTCGAGGGAGACATGTGGAAGTGTGGCTGGGGCTGTCTACGAAAGACCATTGAAGACAAGTAAAGCAATGTCTAAATATTAATGCAATCTGTGTCTTATTTCTGCAGAATATATAAGCTTCATTGTTCAAGGACATCTCGAGCAGTGTTGGTGTGGACAAAACAGGATGTTTTAAGCCGTAACATGATGTTTTCCTAACCCTAACCAAGTGGTTTTTGTTGTCTCAAGATACAATTTAAGCAAAATTTGAAATGCAACATAAGGAAATCTAACATTTCAACATATCTGTGGCTCGAAGAAACGTACATTTCCAATGTACAACATTTATTCTGCTGACAGTGTTGCAGCCAGTTGTTGGTCTTCCAATCGCTGCATCACCTGGTAAATAATTTCAAGAAACACATTGTACTTACCATTACCATTTTCTTCAAAAGTGTTACTATTTATTTCACTGTTGGAGGAGCCGTTGGTCTTCAAGGTCCCATAAAGGTTAAGGCCGGTGTTTAAACGGGAAGACTCTGCCGTTGGACTCACTTCTCTGCTACGCTGCCACCTCATTATGGCTGTAAACACGGTAGCAGCAAGAGGAATTGCAACCATCACACAGCACACAAACCTGCAGGAGGAGAGCTATCTGTTTTAGGTGAAGATCAAGCAAGCACAGTGGGTAATATTACAAGTACATGCAGATAAGACAGTACAGAGGGTAAAATTATATACTGACAGGCAGGTGACATCTGAGGCATCAGGTGAACTGGTGTTGGACAGACAGTGTGTCATGATCATCTCCTGAGAGGACTGATTGAGCAGGATGGGAGGTAAAGGAGGAATGAGGGACATCTGATCAGTGTGAAGGTTCCCTGTTAAGTCACAAGTAAAAAAAAAACAAGTATTGCATTGATTGAATGATATTGATGCAAGTACAGAAAATAAAATAATTAATTTTGATCACTGACCGTACAGCACCAGCATTTCTACATCCGCTTCCCCGCAGGAGTCAGGAACACAGATACCCACAAAATACTGGACTGTTGCCTATATGGTCGTAACAAAACAAAAAACTTCAAATCAGATCTTTGCCTGTCACGATGACATTTTATCTCCTATGATTATGTTTGTTGTTGTTGTTACCTGCCTAAGGAACACCTGGCAGTACTGTCCAGAGAAGGCTGGGCCGCGGGCAGAGCGGCACTCCTTCAGCAGGCCAGGCCGGTTGGCATTACCTCCTTCAACATTGCTCCCCATCTTTCCAAAAGCGTCGTACACTGACACACAATACACCGCCAGACAACACACAAATGCAACTTAGTGCAGAGAGCAAACAAAGCGGGAAATTCAAACTTACTCCACAGTCCATTTGATTAAAATCGACCAATTTCTTTCACAACAAAACATGTAAAATGCCTTTTTGATGACTGATTACGTGTGATTTAATCCTATTATTATTATGCCTAAAAGTACCGCAATGGTTGCTATTTTATATTAGAAAATACACTTTTTTCAACTGTACATACATTTTCTATACAATGTTTTCACTTAGGAAAAAAACAACAGCAAGGAGATGAGGGAGGGAGATAAAGTCCCCAGGCTCCGTTATGAAAAAACTCAATTTAAGGAGTTGTTGAGTTAGAAGAAACTTTCCAAACGTTGTTAAGCGATGTTTCTGAAAAATTCTCGATAACTTGGGCCTTCTTGTAAATTCGGCGTATACTGTAGCTTCGTTTTAGGGGGTGCTGCAGTTCCCGCATCGTGGACCTATTACTAGTTATCATTCGCGTCCATGTACTTCCCCATTTTCCATTCAACTTGCAACAACCGGGTGAAACAGCGCCCCCCTCCATTGTAACTGCTGGCCAATGACAGTCAGTCTGTGTGGTCAACAACGGTATTGCACCCTAAACCGAATGACAGGTGAGGTTGGCGTACTTTGATTACTGGCGTTAAGTGTCAAACAATCAGATTCAGTCACTAATGGTACGACTTTAAACCTGTAAATGAACAAGTGTCGGGTAAAAGAAAGTCTAAATTAAAAGTTGAAGCCATCATATTATGGTTTCACAGTAAACAGCAGTGTGTTAATATTTTAATGTGACATAAATTAGCTTGTTTTTCAGTGTCGCTAGCTGCCGTGGTGTTGAGACTAGTTGCCTAGCAGCTAGCTAACGTTAGCGAGAGAGAGTTCTAGTAACGGAAACACTGGTGTAAGGAGATTATACGACGTGGAAATGGATTACTTCATCTGCATCGTAAACAAAGTGAGTCAGATACACCCTCTGTCTATATCTGTATTTATCTGTCTTCTGTCTAACTGTATCTCTGTATACAAACACATGAGGTAATGTACACATGTAGTAATTGAACGTTACATTACCTCATTTGGTTGGTTGGATTGTGAAGCTAATGTCTAAAGTGCTGTTTACATAGAAATGGATAAAGCTTCAAGGGACATAAATAATTTGTGATTTCTCAAATTTTACTGTTGTTGGTCTTCAGTAATGAACTGTAACTAAGTACATTTACTCAAGTGCAATTTGGAGGTACTTGATTATTTCCATTTTTAGCTTTTTAATACCTCCAGTTAACTACAGTTTGTTGGCAGCTACTGTATTTTTACTCTGTTACAATATGTGATAACTTTAACTTGCACGAATTAGGTACTTTGCAGCAATCAGCTGTTTAAAAACCTGAATAGTAAATATCTGATTGTCAACCAGGCTGATAGTCGGTCCACCTACTGTATATATAAACATATAGGCCTAAATGTATGTATGATATGCTAACTTCTACTTTTGATACTTAAAGGAGCACTATGTAGTTTTGGAGAAGAAATTCAAACTCAGAATTTTTATATTTACAATATAAATGTGTTAATATTACAAACTCAGACATATTTGTCTTTTCCTTAACTGAATTTGAATAATAATCCCTAAAACACAATTTGAAGCTATAAAGGTGGCAGGGTCCGCCAAATATAATAAAGACTTTTTATCAAAGTACTATTTCAACAGGATATCTTTACTTGTACTCAAGTATGAAATTCTGGTTGTGGTCTGTGTAGGAGAGTGTAGCGCTGTATTTATTTTTGTATTCTAAGAAACAACAAATATTTCTTTTAGATGTGAACACAATTCTCCTCTCTTTAAGTTACTGTTATATGATTGGTTAAATATTCTAAGGCAATTAATGATAAAAGATTAATCATTAACATCGTTAATCCTGTTCAATAACATTTCTTTAGATAACCTCTCTAACTTAGCTTCTAATGTCTAATATGAGCACAAATTTTTAAAGTTAATGTAACTGACTCCTCAGTAAAAAAGAAAGAAAAAAAAAGAGCTTTTTTTATAAAGGTCTTTTTCAGTTTTTTTATGGGCTTGAATCTCGACACCCCAGACTGGAAATGCACAGGTGACTCCACAAAATACAGTGAGAAAAAACCCTTCAGATGTCAGCAACACTTACTGAGAACAGCATATTCCTTTGGCCTGTCCTGTTTGATTTCCCAGAGGAAATTGTTGGTATCATCCATACATCTTTGGCTCACCGTTGACGCCTGCGTACTTTCCAGCGCTACACTACGGCCTTCAAACAGAAGGAACACCACCCAAAACAGTGTCATCTTAAGACTGACAGAATCTTTTTAGCAGGTGTGTTTAAATAAAAAAAGGATGGGGCACGTCATCATGAAGAAGGTAGCGTGAAATTCATCTTGAATGGGATGGATTGAAAACCTGCTTTGGTGACCCCGGGTCATCCCCACCTGGTTTTATGTGTCAGGTGTGAACAGGATTTGGTTTCATGACGATGCGAGCATAAAAGAGAAGAGCCAGGCTGTGATTATGTGACCACACAGGATCAGGAAATTAGAATGCAGGTCTAGTAATGATGGCTACAAGTCAGCGTCAGCCCCATCACTATCACTGGAACAAGAGATATGTTACAATACAATCCTGGCCTTGCTTCAGAAACTGTTGGTAATTTGTTCTGGATAAGAATACATTGATTATATCTGTTTTTCTACTGAGTTTGTTTATACCGGAGTCATTTGTCTGAAGCTAAAATATGGGAGAAGTAACATCATAGACAGTCCAGTAATTGAAATAAGTCAACAATGGCCACTAGAGGGTGAGCTTGTCCTAAAAAACCTCCACAAAAGTGCCATAACTTTACCTGGCAACAGTAAGAGAAACAACTTCTACTCGTTCAGTATGATGCAGCCATGTTATGATCAACTAGTTTTTGAGCTCTTGCTAGAGAGAAGAGACAATAATTTAGATACACAGACCTCCTGTTTCAATAGATCTGCAATCATTTAAAGCGTCTTAGTTGATAAGTAGTATAATCTAACATTAAGTTTCTTTCAAATCATATTTTCTGTTTTAGAGTAGTGGTATGAAAACAACATTTTAAGGAGACAGGGTTAGCATGATTTGGGTATAATTAAGTGTAATTTCAAAGTATTTTTGTTTAAGTATCACTAGTAAGTGTGCCACTGCCAATTACATGAAAATGTTCACTTAATTGCAGGACATCAAGACACAAAACATCTGATATGAAAAGCCAAAATTTTGATTTCAGGCTTTATACGACAATTATCCATGACACAACAGACCCATAAGAGCAAATGAGTATAAATGATCCCGAGGGGATGCTTGATATATTTCCTTTGAGAGAAGCTGACGTCTCATGTGCAGCCGACATCAGATCTCGCCCCAGCAGGTTTCATCATTTATTGACATAAAGAACAGCTTCGTATACAAGCATCAGAAATGTCTAAAAACAGCAGCAGCAGCAGCAAGACACATTTTAATCAACAAACAATTCACAGACTGCTTCTCACATGCAGTTTTACAGCGCGAGACAGTTAAAGTCTTATTGTCAGAGTAGAAAAAATACTGTTCAGAAGTGAGTGAGAGTAATTGTTGATGTAATTGAACTGGTTGTCTTGTATGTCTTACTGTATATAATTAAGTTTAACAGCCAAGTTTACATTTGTTGAAGTTTATCTTCAGTTTAGATGTTTTCGTGTTATTCCTGTAAATGAACATTCGTTATGATTCCACATTAAACTACAAACTGAAGGCAGGAAGTGTTAATTTTGAGTTGGGTGACAAAATACAGAGTCATTACAGCTTTATTTACGCTGTGCTGTAAGAACTGATACTGTTAAATAAAAGGCAAGTGCTTTATATCTTATAATTTACATATTCAGGTAAATAAACAGTTTTTTAAGTGAGCTGTAATCACAAAGAGCTGCCATCTATATATTAAGACAGGAATGAAAGGTTTGACAATCTTTTTTTAAAAAAATTCTGAAAAGAAAATTAAAATTTGGCCCATATGCTTGTCTTTAAAATACTCTTTCTGGTGTTAAGTGTAAATGTAATCATCCACAAAACTAAGAGTGCTTAAACTGATTCTAAATACATTAAACATTTTTTTGTTGGTAATGTATTTGATATTTAAATAACTACTGGACAAGGTGGTATGGAGATGCAGCTAAAAATAAGCTTTATTTTTGTCTGATTGTCTGAAATCTGATTTTTTTTCATGTAATTTTAACTCAAGATTAATGCAGAGATTTTGTTGATGCAATAAAAAAAGAGAGCAGAGCCGGGGTTTACTGTACACTGGTTTCTCGTGTGTGCGCGTTAAAAGATTTTAAAATGTCTGCCCATTACTCAGATAGTATTTTTACATGTAAAAATTATCTTTCATACAAAATCTCGACTGGAGTTTGATCCTTGCATCAAACTGAAGAGTACAAGGATCTGCAGCATTACATATCGAGCAATTTTATAGCTTTAGAATATTTTTGCCAAATTAAGATATAACTTAATGACTAATTTTTCCCGATGTGGATTAAGCCTAGAAAAAAATGTAGCACGATTTCAATTAAAAAGTGAACGTAAAATATAATGTTAAAAAATATTGAAATATTTATTTATTTTTCATAATAAACCATTATATGTTAATGTTTTAAAATCCCCTGTAAAGCATTTAAAGGTGCAATATGTAGGAACTGGCCTCGTTTTAATGCTCCAAACGAATAGGGGACAGCATATGAACAGAGTTACTGCTTCTAACTGTAGCTGCCATTAGCTAGTTAGCTCAGTTGGCTGTGCAGCTAGCAGTCTGGAATGAGAGCCTGGAGTGGTATTACGAGGTGCTAGCTGGTTAGCATGCCAACTTTAGTAGACATTTCTGTGACACAATACACAAACATGTCTGACATAATGACAAAAGTCTTATTTCTTCTCCTTCTGTTGATAATTTGAGTTAATTATTTAATATTTTAAACAAAATTTTGTATGTATTGCATTTTTAATAAATGCTGTAGGTTTGGGTGCCAATCTATTTTTGACCGAATCTTGTGATATCAATCTTGTGTCAATATTGTAAGGATGGCTATTGGCACTTTCACAATACATTAAAGCACGCCTCTTGATAAGTAATTGTTGATATTGTGGATTTAACAAGTAAGTGGGTAAAGGTATGAGAAACAAGTAGATCAGTCCGATAAATTCAGAAAATGATGTCACTATACTGTAATGCAGTCTTTAAAACCAAATGTTTTGAGATGTCATATCACAATATGACAATATTCAATATAAGACGATATATAGTCCCACTATCATTAATAATTATCAATATGTGCTCCGCCCTAATTTCTGGGAAACATAGCCATTATGTTTTATATTAGTTTGACTCAACAAGAAATATTTGTTATCTGTGAAATTAAAGAATACAACTAAAGCAAAAAAAATGTTTGATGCAAATCTGTCTCTCAACTTTGAATCTGAAGACCTCAGGTAGGGATAACGTACAGTACTGTGGGGAAACCTGAAGTTTTTTATACGTATATTATGTCTTATCGACATTCGTTGGACACTAGCAGCATTATATATTCAGAACACTGCTGACTGTATGAGGATTAATCCCATTACGACCATATATTCATACATTATCTAGTCCTAGTGATAAGACAACAATGGACACTTTAAAATAAAAAAGCTCTTCTATAAAAAGATCTATTCAAGGCCTATAGAAACATGTATGTGTGTACAAAAAACTATTTTGTTCTATTTACTTCAAGACACATAAAGTGACTTTGACATAAATTACATATTATACTGTATACATATTGTAGTACCCTACATGTACATTACGTATATAAAGCAGAACTGAAGCCAGTTGAGATACTCTTGGTTGTCTGGAGAGATATAACAAACTGTACAGTGTTTGCTTTAATGGAATGATTTTAAAATTTCCCTCTCACTTCTCAGCCGTGCTCAGTCTCTTTGACTTTATGAACGCCATCCCATGTGTCCTCATGTGAGTGTTCAGGTTTCCCTCGGTTTCAAACGTCTTCCCACAAACTTTGCATTTGGTATTTGGCGTCCCGTCATTGTTTTCGTCTGTAACATCCAGCTGGTTCTCTCTCTGACTCTCGTCGTCGTCTTTGCCCCGTCCGTGGTACCGGGCGAGACCCTGTGGCTCCTTCAGCCGATGCACGATAAAGAGGTGTCGGGCCAGTGAGCGGTGAGAGGTGTAGCACAGGCCACACTCCTGACACTGATAGGACGAGCCGTCAGACTTGTGCTGAGGAATGTGCTTGTGGAACGCTGCGATGTCCTCAGTGGTGAAGCTGCAGACTGCACACTTGTGGACTTTAAGGATGTTCACCTTGAGCCTCTTCAGCGGCTGTGAGTCAGAGCCCCTCGAGTTAAAGCCTGGAGCCCCTTCATCTTCCTCTGGCTTCCTTTTTGGGCTGAGGTTCTGTGGTGGGGATTAAATTGATTGGTTAGGAGTCAAAGGAGAACCAAGAAAGTCACTTCACAAGGAGTGAATGTTCCACAGTACCGTTTTCTTGTCAGGTGAAGCCTCCATATTATCAGAGTTGATATTCTTCCCCTCTGGGTCTTTGGCTCCATGCATCAGCTGAATATGCTGATCCAGCAGCACTCTTTTAGTGAACGGCTGACTGAGAGCTGGGCAATGCCTGTAAATGTACAATAAAAAAAACAAGCTGATTTGCTCATCTGTTGCTTGCATACATACAATTTATTTGCAAGACCTAGCGTGGGATTATGGGAGTTCTTGTCTTCACTGTTCTGTTCTTCACTCAATCTGTTGTCTACGGTGAGTAGTTCTGGAGGGCATGAACGAACAATGACAAGACACTGGTTGTATGTACTCACGGGCAGGTGTAGACTTTCCGCAGCCCCTTGTGTTTCAGACGGTTGTGTCGACAAAGACTGTGGGAGGAGCTGAAGGACTTGTCACATTGTCGACATGGGTGTTTCTTCAGTATCTGCAATATAAAGAGAATGCATTATACTTTAAAATGCAGGCATAGATCATGTTTCTCCTCTTTAACTTGTGGAAAGTTGCAAATCAAGAAATTCACAAATTCAAAGCGTCCTTATAAAAATGGTTTAAAATGTTCACCTTGCCATGTTCACGCCTCATGTGAGCCACAAAGACCTCCCTGGAACTGAAGTGGTTTTTGCAGTCTACACATGTGTATCCCGTGCCAGGAGGGTTCTTGAGGTCTGCTGAGCAGTTACTGATTGTTTTCTTTAGCGGTGAAGGTGAAGCCTTCTTTTCCCCCTTGTTAACATTTCCTCCATCTTTGCTGTTGTTATTATTGGTTGTGTTGTTGTTAGTGGGCTTGGTGCTGAGAGGGAGGTTGATGCCCAGGTTTGGTGGACCTTCGATGGTCCTCAGGGTTCCATGGATGGTCTGAAAAAATATAATGCCAATTGAATTATAGCTTAGACGTTATTAAACCCTTCTATGTGAAACATTTCTCAAAAGTTTTACTTATATAATTGCCTTGAATACTTAAATTAAGCCAGCAATACTGAGTCAATCATACTTGTTCATTAATTCACAGCATGAGGTTTAAAAACACAATCAGGGTACATTAGAAGTAGTTATTATAATTATCAAGCATGCCTAGAATAAATGCTTTAAATGCCCACCTTAATATGATCCAACATGAGCTGTTTCTGTGCGTAGTGCATGGAGCAGTCAGGGCATTTGAACACTGAAACTTTCTGATTGACAACATGCTGGTCGAAGTGCGTGTAGAGCAGAGACTGCAATGTGAACACGGTATCACACATGGAACACTTATAGATCATCCTGCAAGACAGAGAAAAAAAATCTTAGAAAAACACTAGTTGACACTGAAATATAAGAAACTTAAAGAGAAGACATGTCAATGCTTAAGTGATTATAAGACGCCATCCCAAAGTGTCAGTTTGTCACAAACTGGAAATCCTAGAGCATCTTTATTTGATGAGGAATGAGACTGAAAAATCTACTTTTCTTACAAATAGGACCTTTTTAAGCATGGGGTACAACCAGGACCTTACCCACCCAGTTGAAAACACCTGCGCCTGAGCACCTGCATTATTCGTAGTGCTGATGATGGACACTGACAGTCTGTGAAAGGTTGCCATGTGGAAAAAAACAAAGATAAGCTCCATGTCTAAAACCTACAAATCCTGCTAGTGATGACGCAGCAAGGGTGATTTTCCTCAGAAAAATGAATTGGACATGGGTATTAGGTTATATTGGACAGTGTGAAAGGAAGAGTGTGTTGATGGTGTGTGAGTGCTGTTGACAATTATTTGAGGAACAAGCTTGTGTATTATATGTGTCGTGCATACTATTACTCTCATTATTTATATGTTAAATTGTGTTTTGCATTCAATTGAAAAAATGTGCACTTACAGCAGAACTGCATATAATGTAGACTTCTGTCTTTAAAGGAATACACAACTACAACATATATGTTTTAGATCATAATTTTATTTTAAAAAAAAAGCATCCACAATGTGTTTGATGGTAGATGCAGCATGTATAAGACTTACCTGGGTTCCCCTGCTTTCATTCCGGGATGCTGCGTGTTCGCATGAGAGTGCGTTCCAGGTGCAGACTTGAACGCCATGGGGCAGAGAGGACATTTATAGAAGACCTCACAGTGAGTGCTCTGGATGTGGGATTTTACAGTTGTGACATCAGCGAAGATCACACTACAGTGGACACAACTAGAGGTAGAGGTAGAGTTTGCAAAAGTCAGATTTACACAACATTTTAAATAAGAGATATAAATATGAGACTTCTTTGGAGAAATATGCACAGAAAAATATATATATTATATATACACACACACACACACATATGCTTTCTGGCATTGCAGGTTTTAACTTTGAAAAAAGTTTATTAGCATAACATTTTGATGGAGCAGACTCATAATTGAACCATAATTGGTCAAATAGTTTCAAATGAATTTTCAGTTTGAATGGCTTGTGCCTTGGATGAGTCCACATAAACATTTTGACTGTCCAATTTTGTCCCCTTAAATTTCATGATGGCTTTCAGTGATATAAGATTGTCAATCTTGAGCAAATTAGTGAGCTAATAACTGTAATTAGAATGACAGTGGCATCTTGAAAGAAAAGGAAGGAACAGAAGGAAAAAATTGTAAATTAAAGTTGTTGAATTAACTTGCTCTCACTCAAACTTTAGGAACCATATCTCAGTACAAGAGAAAAATAAAATGAAAAGTATTACTGTTATGATTTTAGTCAAGGTAGACTGACCGGTAGCCAACTCTACGGGTGTAATGTAGGCAGTTCTTGGTGACATGTGACTGAAAGTGGACAGAACGGCAGCTGGCGCCACACTCTGGGCAGATGTATGGAGACTTGTGCTGGTGGATTCGCTGGTGTGACAGAAAGCTGCACTGATTTGGAAGAAGCATTTGGCAGATGGTGCATGTTTTCTGTGGGCACAGAAAAAACTACATGAAGAAAGTCATGAACTGCAGTTTGTCACAGGTTACTTTAATCCTATTAAATAATGTCCTTTATGTTTCTGAACACAGAAACACAACACTCTCCCATGTCATGTAATGGTTATGTAGGTCTGTCTTTTGACCGTTTAAAAATGTATTGATTTTGCCGATGTTATGGTAGAGAGTATGTAACAGAATTGTATGTTCAATAATTCATGTTTCTCATTGAAATGCACCTGAAAGTTTTTGTACTTTCAACCTTTAGTACCTTTCAACTTATGTTATTAGAAGTCATAATTCTTTTACATTCAAACATTTAGAATTACTTTGAATCGTATTATGTAGCAGTTACACACCTGCTCACTGGACTCCGATGCCTGTTGATAGTGCATAGCTAATGAGCTGTCATCCTGGAACATTTCATTGCACTCCAAGCACTTTAAGTTGTGCCTGCAGAGCTTCGATGCATCGTCCTCCAAGGGCATGGCTGCCACAAGAGGAGCACTGCATGGAGCGGAAATCACTGCACTTTGGGACCCACCACCAGCGACTCTGCCTTGACTTGTGGGTACTAGTGGTTGGGAGGTGGAGGTGGTGCCAGTGATGTTGGGTGGATCTGATGGGGGCGATGTGGTTATCATCTGATCTGCAGGGATTGGTTTTAGGATTAGATGTGAGCACTGCATGACGACCCCTTTGTCCTTATGGCCCCTGGCATGAGACAACAGGCTGCATTTGTTGTAGAACACCAGACTTTTGGCACAGTGGTTGCACGTGACCTCAATCCGCACACTGCGACGTTCGTAGTGCTGTGTCAGGCTCTTCTCAAGAGCAAATGAATCTCCACACTCCAGACACTTGTAGCCACGTGAGGGTAGAGAGATACAAGCTGAGGTTGGCGGAGAGAGGTTTGGGACATACACAGGGACGGGATTTATGCTACTCAGGACTTTATTGAAGGCATCCACTACAGAGCTTTGAGAGCTGGCGAACACTTGAACCCTAGAGACTTTCTTCGAGGCTCGGCCTGGGATAATTGTCTTCTGTTTGACTTGTGATTGTTGATGCTGTGGTTGTTTGGAGGAGGACAAGGCCTGTTGGAGATCACAGACAGCAGAGGATACAGTCTGGGGCAGAAGATTGAGGTTACTAAGATGGACTGTTTTTGGCAGAAGCTTGGCATTAGCCAAACTGGAGGCAGGTACCATGACAGTCTGCTGCTGGATGGCATTAGCAGCTTTTAAGATGGCACTGCTGGCACTTTGCACTGATGCAGCAGGGATGACTGTTGCTTTGACTGTAGTGTTGTTAGCAAGCTTTAGGTTGATGACTTGGGAACCAGCTGTCTTGACTGCTGAGACAGGCAGGAAAGCTGTTGCCACTGGTTTAATAGTCATTTGCTTGGTTATTTCAATTGAAGGGCCTCCAGTGGTAGCTACAACTGTGGTTGGAAGAGAGTGCCTTGTGGGAGATGAGAAAATTGCACTGGTGGTTGCCATGATAGATGGGCTAGTCTCTCCTTTTCTCAGACCCTCTGGATCGAACTCTGGCAGAACTCTGGTGACAGTACGCTTGATTTGGCCGGATGAAGTCTTGATTGTTTTGATCCTGACTTTTGGGATGACTGGTGCAGTGTCTGTACTTGAGTCAGGTGAACCTTTGCTGCTACCCTCACTGGTGACACTGGATGGACTGTCTGGTGTTTTTGTTAGCAGCCTCTTTGCAAACTCTAGGGCAGACTCCTGCTCGTGTGGCTTTTGTAGATCTCTTTGATTTTCATTAGCCTGAATACATTCTTTCTGCTTTGTAGGAGAATCAAAAACACTCAGATCTGTAGAACTAGCCTTTTTGGCACTGAGGGCTGCTATGGCTGCTATACAAGATGAGAGCTTTGCAGAGGACTTGACTTTGACTTGAGACATACTGGACGCATTAACAGGCCCTAATAACTCTCCAGCCTCCTTGCACCCCTGACCATGAGACCTGAGGGCAATTTCCTTGAGTTCCTCCTCAGGTAAACTTGATTTAGGGGGGTCATTAGACTTGGAACCACACAGAGTGCCATTGTTCTTTTTCTTAGTGGGTTTTTGGTTTATATTTGTTTTAGGCTTGGAAACATTGTCCACTGATACATGAGATTTGGGAATCTGGTCCTCTCTCTTAGCAGTGGCCCTAAAGAATGAGTGACTGCCCTGCTTGTCCACAGGGTCATCTACCTCAATTTTATCATCATCATCAAACTCCTCTGCACTAGAGATGGGGCTGAACTGATTGAAGGTAGATGATTGGTTGTTAAGTGGCTGTCTTTCCTCTCCTGGAGCTTTCCATCCATTCTTTGTGTAATGAGTACCTGGTGGTATTGTGGGCACAGGGCCATTATGAAGTCCATTGCCATTGCCAACTGAATGGGGTTGGGGGTGGCCTTGGAAATGATTCTTTTCTGTTACGGTTCCACCATGCTCAATAGTGTCTGTGTTTCGGATGTTCTTAACAATGACACTGACGCCAACATCATGTCCTGTTGAGGGGTGGTGGGCTTCGTCTTCATTGGTAGTCCCTGAGCTGCTTGAATGCTTGAGCTGTCCTTCGTGGTCATCATGGTGGCCAGATTCAATAGCAGCTTTAGGATCCACCATGTCAGGGATGTCAAAGGCCGCCAGCAGGTCATCAAAGTCTGGCGTCTTCATATCTCCCATGGTCCTTCTCCTGTTTTGATGAGGAGATCAGCTGGGGAGCACAGTGGAAGAGTAATGAGTAATGGTAAGCTGTGTCCACTAAATTTTTTTTTTTACCTTATCTAATGTAACGACATAATTAAGGGTGATCATTAGACCTAAAACCTTCAACAGCACCAATGTTCTTGTTTTCAGTAGGTTTATAGATTATCTTTTTATTATCTATTTATTTTTATCTCCCTTTATAGGAGATTCTGGTCCTCTCTCTTAGTATTGGACCTTAAACATGTTATATGCTATCACATTTTGCAGTGAAACTCTGTCTTTGTGTTAGGTCTTTTGTATCTGAGTAATGTAATAATGACAGTGATGAACAACAGAACTTAATGGGATCACTCAATATACTGTAGCATATCTTACATTTTTGAGTTGTGCAAGATAAAATCCAATAATATCCATAAATCAAAGTTCCCTAATTTTCCCTAATTAAATTCCCTTAGGCCGGAATTTTCTTAGTATATTATATCGCAAGCTATACTGCATTTACTTGTATTCCTTGTACAATTGAAAAATGTTGCCTGTCTGTCAAACTCCAAAGATGTAATGGCCCATCATTGCTCTTTAATGAGGCATTTTCTCTTGCTGAAATATCTCAATTAGTATAATGTATTATAGCTTTGCAGGTTTTAACTATGCGAAAAAAAGTTTATTAGCATAACATTTTGATGGAGCAGACTCATAATTGAACCATAATTGGTCAAATAGTTACAAATGAGTTTTCAGTGTGAATGGCTTGTACCATGGTTGAGTCCACATTTGACTGTCCAATTTTGTTCCCTTATATTTCATGATGGCTTTCAGTGATATAAGATTGTCAATCTTGAGCAAATTATTGAGCTAATAACTGTAATTAGAAAGACAGTGGCATCTTGAAAGAAAAAGAGAACAGAATACATTTAAATATGAGTATAGCCACTTACAAAAAAGGAAGTAACAGTAAATTAAAGTTGTTGAATTAACTTGCTCTCACTCAAGCATTTGGAACCATATCTCAGCACAAGAGAAATATAACATGAAGATGTTGCTATGATTTTAGTCAAGGTAGACTGACCAGTAGGTACCAATGGCCCTAAAGAATGAGCAACTTCTTTGCTTGTCCGCTGGGTCATCTACCTCAATTTTATCATCATTGTCAAACTCCTTTACATTAGATATTGGGCTGAACTGATTGACGGTAGATGATTGGTTGTTTAGTGGCTGTCCTCCCTCTATTGGAGCTTTCCATCCAATATTCATGTAATGAGTACCTGGTGGTATTGTGGGCACAGGGCCATTATGAAGTCCATTTCCATTGCCATCTGAATGGGGTTGGGGATGGCCTTGGAAATGCCCAATTAGGCAATTAATATCAAGAGGCAAACTCTAGGTTTCAAAGTAGTAATTTGGTCATATTTTGCAGGTCAATTGATTTAATTCTCTCAAGCATATGTTTCATGCTGAATTTTTGGTTGAGGGTGCACAGTAAACACTAAAAGACTGATTAAGACTTAGTAATTAGATTTTCTTCTTGAGTATTTTGGCTTTGGATTTTAAATTAAAAAATAAAGTCAGAGAGTGACCTTGGGACATAAAGAAGCAATAAAAAAAAGAGCTTTCCTAGGGAAAATCAGAGTTGGACTGATACTTGAAAGTTGGATATGCTGATATTAAGAAGTAAACTATTCCAATACTGATATATCAGCTCTGCTTTGGATGATAATTGTACGAATAATTCTGTCTTTAGTTGGATGATATGATGACAGAGGGTGGATGTGTATCCCAGTCAGTATGAATAATTAATAGAGCCCTTCGCATTTCTTAGACTTTTATTCACCTTTTCAGTATACCAAAACATATTTTTAAGATATTAAATTGTTTATGAAAATGTCCAGTTTCACATACCTATATTTTGTAAATTATTTTATGATTGTTTGTGGATTTGTTGCCACATAGTGTACCAGTGTTCACATACACCATGTTAACTTTCTGGTGCTTGACGTTTCATGTGCATTAGCAGACTCAATTCCATCAAGTCAAACTGTGCAAATCGAGCTGACACACAGCATTGTCATAAAAGTACGTGCAATTATTCCTATTTATGCCTAATTTGTCCATACAGTGGGGTAACTTCATTGAACTGTTTGAGCAAGAGACACATGCTGATCCACACAGGGGGTAGATGTGACATTTTGACGACATTAAATGTGGGTACTCAGGAAAACATTTCCCTCTTCAATTACTATTTGCTCAGGATTGCTATAATTAAACAAATTAAAAGTCAAGTCAATATTATTTCACTGAGCTGATGTAATTTACTGTTATTGTTATTGTTGGAGGAAAAGGGCAAGGACCCCCATCACAACCATCTGCTGTTTGAATATATATGTTTTGGGGCATATATCATTAGGAGACTTATGAATACGTTATCAAAGATGAAGGTACTTTTTATTTTAGTAATTTTCCTATAAGTGGACTGGCACTAGTCAGCTTTTAAGGAAAAGTACACCCAAAAATGAAAATTCTGTCGTTGTTTACCCGCCCTCAAGTCGATAGTTGGGGAGAGTTTGATAGTTCACAACATTTCTGGAGCTTCACAGTAAAACAGCGTTGAGACATTCTCCTCAACAACTGAAGGACATGGCCTCATACAGCTCGTCTGGCCTAACCCACATCTAGGAGTCCTGAGATCCCAAATTGATTTGAAAAGAAATTATTTACGCCCTCGAAATGCAAGCTTGTGCACCCACTTAAGAAGGGGTGCATGCTACTGCTTGTAGCTTTGCAGCTACATTGAAGATTTTGGCTTTTGACAAGGTGTAAATAACGTCTTTCCAAATCAGTGTGAGATCTCTGGGCTACCGGATCACACCAGTGAGCTGTATGAGGCATTTTATAGTTTTTCATTTGTTTTGTTTTTTGTTATATTTTTAAAAAGTCCCCGTCATCTTCAGTTGTTTCGGTGAGTGCTGCAACACTGCTTTGCTGTGAAGCTCCAGAAAGGTGTTGTGGACTTTGAAATGTCACCCAAATTACCATCGGCGAATAGATATTGCCGTTTATGTTGGGGGTAACGTATCCTTTAGACTGAATGAAATATAAAGTGTATGAACATGGCAACAATGGAAAAAGCTTTTGAGTAGGTCTCAGAAATAGTCAAACTCTTGGAAGCAACAAAACAAAACGATCAAATGTGGTTTTCGTATCGAATTCTGAAAAAATGTGGTATACGCTGTTATCAAACATCTTCGCTTCACTCTTCAAAAACAAACCAGTCTTTATTTATTTTAATGTGATCAAATAGAAGATGATAGGAGTGAGACGCATCTTGCATGTATTGACGTATGTATTGGGTGTTGGGGACAAAAGCCACAGCCATGGAGCTGCTCTGCTTGTACAATACGTGCAGCCAAACTAGCACTGCTTTCTGATCCAAACACATGTGCACACTCACAGAGAACCATATCTTTTAACCTCATCTTTGGTTTCAAAACAGTTCTCAGTTTAATCCAGATGATAGGATAGTTGTAAAAATGAAGAAAACAAAAATGACAGAGGAATAGAGGGAGAAATGTTGTGGAGGGGGAGGGCCGGCGAGAAATGCAGTGAGGGGAAAAAATGGCTGCTGAGCTGTGTCAGGCTGCAGCAGAGAGAGAGAGGCCTGGTGGAAAGAACAGCTAGTCACAGCCATGACAGCCAGAGCAGCCTGACGTAGAGAGTAAATTAGGTTAAATACAGACAAATATGAAAGATACACAACACAGAACACCTCTCAACAACTGCAGTTTAATCCACATGCATCATTACCACCTGAAAACCACATACACAGTGTAAAATACTGCTACAATCTCAGTAAAATAGCAATGGTGGAAACATGCAAGTGAATCAGCCACTCCTCACCCTCTTGCCTCCGTCCCTGTCCAGCCACTAGCCAAACCTTCTTTCCTTCCTTCCTTCCATCCTGCAACAAACACAGTCACAACACTACTAACCCACAAGAAGCCATCCACCCCACCCTGCCTGGAAAAAAAAACAGTCCTGTGTCTTCCCAACCAGGCAAAGGCCCAGAATACAGGGTCAGGTTACATCCAGGGATCTGGTGAGTGGTGGTGGTCCTGGTGAGGATCCTCCTGAGTCATTCTCTGCACCAGTAGACAGACACACAGATAGATCATGCCCGTGTGTGTATGTGTGTGTATATGTGTCGTGTGTGTGTGTGTGTGTGTGTGTGTGTGTGTGTGTGTGCGTGGAGGCTCTAGGCTCCTGATTCACAGACTACCAGCCAGTCACGTCCCCCTGCCCTTGTCCCTTCCCATATCTCCCTGCCCCCCCCCTCCGCTGTGAGTCGTGCTGCATAGCGCACCAACATCCAGCCAGCAGCGAGCAGCAGCGGCGGCAGCAGCAGCAGGGTCCGTGCCTTGGTAGCCAGTGGCTGAGCTGTGAAGGGCTGCCATGTAGTAGCTTGGGCTATCTCTATCCCTCAGTGGAACACAGAGACGGTATTGTTCCTGTCAGCCCTCCATCTGCCTCAAACCGGTTTCAGCTGGTTCCGGTCAGCCAACATAAAGCCCTGTGCTGCAGTACGGCCTCGGAAACACACAGGCAGAAGCAGCATGCCCACCTCCCAGGAAACACTGCAACACTTTCCACCAAACTCCATTCATATATGTAGATTTAGTGAAGCAAAAAACACAATATTTCACAGACACGTGTGAAGGAGATTCACGACCCTGGTCAGTTGCACTGCCTTCAAATTAGGCCGCAAAAGTACAAAGCAGTTCAGTTACCTTGACACAAAAAACAGAAAAGAAGAAGAAAGATCCTACAGTGTAAACAAAAAAACATATAAGGTCAAATGCTGACTGATGACAACACCTGTATTCAACTTAACCCACTGAAAAAGAAAAAAGAGAACATATCTAGGTAACCATGATGGAAGCTTAATCCGTTACCTTGGCCTGTTTCTCACCCAGATCCCCCAGTGCTTTCACTCCTTACAACAAACTTTCATGCAGCTCCCAGCAGCCACTGACATATAAAGACAAGAAATGTCAAAGACCCCCAGCACAGACAGTCTGCTTCGGGCAAACACAGTTCACTCCTAACCCCCCCCCCCTTCTCCCCAGATTCCCATCAAACACATGCCACCCTGCCCACTTATGCCACCACAGAGACACACCGACATAAACATGCACGTTCATGCATATATAGAGGTAAATGTGGCATACCCTTGTCAGATTTTTTCCCACTCTGAGAGATATTCAGGAAAAAAACAGTCTTCCTGTAGAGGCCTCAGCACCTGCCTTTTCTCAGCCTCAACCATTCCAGCCCCCATCCTCCTCCTCCTCCTCCTCCTCCTCCTCCCCCCCTCCCCCTTCTCCTTCCCTTTCTCCTTCACTGGGTCAGTCCTAGATTTTAAGTCCTAGTCCAGGCCTCGTTTTCTCCTGAAGCCCCCGCCGCCACCACCACCACCACCTCTACCACCACCACCACCACCACTACAGCCGTGCATGAAGGGACGGATGGAGAGGGGGCAGTGTTCAGCAGGCGAATCAGGCCTTTTGTCTCTGCCTGTGCAGGGGGGTGAGGGGACTCTTCTCTGGCTCTGGAGCAGCAGCAGCAGCAGCTGGTGCAGAGAAAGAAGAGAGAGAGGGAGACGGAGACAGAGGGAGGTGGGGGAGATGAAGAGGAAATGAGCAAGAGAGGAGTATTATTAAGGCTTGAATATGTACGATATGTTCATGTTTAGGCCTGTGCCATAGCAGACATATATGTGGGAATAAGCTAATAGGAAGTTCAATCTTGCTCATTTTCCTTCAGAAATCAATAACATTATTTATTAATAACAATGTATAAATAGCTGAGGCCTCTGTTGTGCCAGTCTGCCAATGTGTGTGCTGTGTATGCCAAGGTCAAAGAGTCACGTGTCTGCTTTTGTTGTTTTTTTAAAGGGAGTGTCGTAATCTAAAGACCAATACCCACATGCAGATATATGAGGACAAACAAATGTGAGAGAAGATGGCTTCTTTTCAGTCCTGATTGTCACGTGCACACGAACTATTATAATAATATTCCCACAGTGCAAACATGAGTGCGATTATCCTGATACGATTCTTCATGCAGCCGTGTGCAGACACAGAAATAACACATTAATAACAAGGCAATCAAAAAGGGCAAAGATGAAATCTCATTACAGCACATGTGATGAATAAACCGGTGAACACAACAACATCAAATCAAGCATTTCATAACCTACCTGGGAGAGTGCAGAGAGAGGCTTGCAGCTGAATAAGGCTGTCTCTCTTTGGCCTGCTACCAGTCCTTCATACATCTGTCAGAGCTATCAAAAGGCAGCCATGACTGCTGCAGCATAAACTAATCTGCCATCATTGTGATGGAACACTCCAGATTTATTCATCAGACAACACAATTGCATGATACACACTGCAGGGCAGTTGGATTTGTGCATATATATCATAAAAGGCCCTCATGGTGCCTCCTGCCTCTCTACAGTGTGACAGATTCAGTGCAGGAGAGGAGGCTGAGGTTGCTGTGCTCCCCACCCCGAGCAGAGACACGGTCACATGACGTCACGTTGCCTCCATTCGTGTCAGCTACAGACAGCAGAGAGGAGCCGCTGTAACCTTAACGTATCATTCTCAATGTCTAGAAATCCCTGCCTGAGATGCATCCTGGGTTTTATTGCTCAAAGCTCAACTTGAACATTCAACAGCGCAATATTCATCAGACAGTCCTGTTTTGTTGTACAAGGTATACATCTGTATATATTTTTTACAGATTATTTTATCCTAGGATTGTAGAATATCATGGTTTACGTAAATTAGCAACCAGAATATCCGTTCCCAATTGCACGTAGGGGGGTTCTGACATTTTTTCTTTGTGACCTTTAGATGAGGCAATGCAACCACTCATCACAATTTGTGGCCCTTATATGGACGTGCAATTTAAACAACATGGATTTAATTTTCTCAGACTGTTTCATTTAAAGTTTTTTTTAGATAAATGTGAGTTAACCATAAATATATATTCATAAGAAAAAGGCAAAACTTTTAAAAAAATCCTGGTAACATAAACATTATTTTCCATTACCAGCCCAGTGTGTAAGATTTGGTGATATCTACCAGTGTGGTTGACATTTGCAACCACCTTGAACATCCATTGTCTTACCCGCCCTTGTCTGACTTGGCGGATGTACAATGTAGGTATAACCACTTGATTCCACCTGGCACGTCTTTGTTACCTGGTGTATGCGGCGCTGTTTTGTTCCGCCCGCCACCAGCAGGTAGCAGTAGTCTGTATTCAGTATTAAAACGGGGAAACCGGAAGATTTGGGAGTGTGGATATACAAACTGATAAAGCAGCATCTTTAGGACACACTGTCATTAATAAAGCAACTTCTCATAAAGAATATGTTGGATAAAAAGTTGCAAATGGCGCTGGCAAAGATTGTGAGGCGCAAAATAAGGAGAATTATGGTGAATTGATGAATCATGCTCAACGGGCTTTCCCTTTATTGTTCCAGTTCAAGTATCCGGCACTGATTAACTTAACAGCCAATCACTTAAAGGGTTAATTGGCAAAAAGCCACAGACATGGGGCAACTAGCGCAGTCGGCCTGGTGTATCAGGGCGCTAAGATAACAAAAACACAACAATCTTAGGTCGAGGTGATGAACACTAATGAAAACGTAATTGTGAATATTATATTAAATTTCTGCCATTATTAAATTACATTTCCCCTAAATCCTGCAAGCTGGACCTTTCATTAGAAAGCGTAGCGTTTCATAGAACCTTATTTCTCATCCCCCTTTTTATCTTGAGATCTTTTGGGATCCAGATTAAAATCCACTAATTGAAACCTGCCCTGTAAACAAATTGAAATTGAAGCAGCTGCCTGAATGGATACAGCAAAGAACGTGTTGTTTTAAAAAGATGCACATTCTGTATATGTATAAAAAACAACTTTGAGAACAATACAAGTTCTATGTATTTATATGCTCTCTCCCTCTCTGTCTCATGTGTAACAATATAAAATTAAAGCGACACGTGACTTTAAATCCAAGCGCTTCCTTCGAGGTCTGTGATTGGACAGCTGCCAGATGATTTACTCAAAACTATGACGAGCAGCAAAGACCTCATAATGGCTAACTGTCCTTTTTAATTGACACTTTGCCGCTGAAAGGCTTTTACTTTTCATGCAGCCGGTGTTATTACTTTCATGACACCCCCATCAGAACACTTAATGTATCATATGACATTTGAATAGAATGGATAGCATGAATAGAAAACAGGAAGGGCTGATTCGCAGCATGAGATCACTTCATTGTTGTACATGAAATATATCCAATAAGCATGAAGGAAAATATAACATTACAATGACAGTTTTATTTATTATTATTGATTTATAGAGATGAAAATAAAGCATAAATATATTGTAAAGAAAATCAGCTTTCATCACAAAACATGACTCCTCAGTAAAAAAAAAAAAAAACATCAACTGAGTGCTCTTTAAATTCATGCCACAGTGCCACCTGCTGTCTCTACTGCCAGCAAATCAAGTTAAGAGCTTAAAAGTTTGGGTTTTAATTTGGATAATACTTTTTTTTTCTCAATGAACAGAGGTTGTTAAACTTTCCTAGTTCAGCTTATTTAATCAAAACAATTTAATTACTCGCTCAAATTTACAAAATGCTGAAATTACCAATCAGTTAAACTTTATAATCATGAGGTTTTTGTTTAATTGTGTGGCGTTGTATAATTTTAGGGGTCTCCTACGCAGGTGATCAAGGGCCGGCAATCACACATGAATGACGACTTAATGAGTAGGTGAATGATTATAAACTGCTCGGCCTCTCAGCATGTGGTTACCTCAGGTTCATGCCTTCGCTGTGCAGTACTTGAAAAGCCTTATTATTTTGTTGTTAGCACTGTAGTACGGAATTCACCTCAGTAATGTTCCCCAAAAAGCATCAAATATAGGCTTTAAAGTATATAATCAATCTTATTAATAATAATGATGAATGTTGTTTAAATGGCAACTTTAAAACTGACTTTACAGAGTGATTTCACAAACAAGCAAAAGCAGGAAACTCAGAAAGATAATATTAGCAAATAAACAGTCAACAGACGAGTGAAACACAAAGACGCCGAGTGAGTTAAAACAAGAAGGCAGAACAGAAAATGTAGAAATGCAAAAAGATAATGAGTCATTTCAAGTAAAAGGAGAAAAAACAACATAAAACAGGAAAAAAAAACACAAAGGGAAGGAAAAGTAATGCAAAAATAGAGATCAATAAACAATTAAAATCAATAAAGGATGATAAGAAGATGTCACATCACAGGAATTAAGAACAGATAAAAGGATTAAGAGCAGTACAAAGAATAGTATAGTAAAGTAAAGTAAAGTATATTAAAAATAAACAAAAGCATTAAGGACAGTAAGATAAAAGAAACAACAGAGGAATTACAAACATAAATAGACTGAGGGCAGTAGAAGGGAAAAAAACGATAGATGAAAGATCTGTTGTGTGACTTAAAAGTGGCGTTTCAGAAGTGATTTAAAAGAGGTTACTGATTCTGCGAGCCTGATCTCCTGAGGTCGGCTGTTCCAGAGTCGAGGGTGTGTTCATAAATTATTTCCATGTCTTTTGTTTCCAGTACAACATTTGATAATTTTGGACTTTAGAGACTTCTTTCCTGGGTACGTGATCACGCACAGGATCTGTTCTCTCGCATTATAAGTAAAGCAACATATACCTCAGAGGACACGGCTGTGCGGGTCCTGCCTCGTGCTGCCCCTCGACCACAGGTGACTCATCCTGCTTCATATAAGGTCATCCCTGGACGGGGATATGATACGTTACAGGTGCTCCAATATGCTGCCGAGATCTATTTGTTGGGTTGTGACCTGAAAATGCCCGAAGGAAACCTTCAACCTTTTCAGCACAAAATGTTAACTACCTGCGTGGGACTCCTAATCTGTCCTCATCTATTCTCTTCCTCCAGCAGTACGTCTGTCAATACCGGCATCAAAGGGATCAGTCAAGTATAAGAATTTCACACAAGCGCCTCACTGTGTTTGAGGACTGCTTAATTTACACTGTTGACCTTTCCATGGAGATAAATACACTGTAATAAACTGTACCGATAAAGGATACATGTGCTGCATTGTCGAATTCGAACACACGGCAGGTGTTGCCTGCAGCAAAATGATTGATCATCGTCGTGAATGGCACCTTGTTTCACAATCGATGTGGATTTTTTTTAACCTCTGCGTCATTTCCTTTCTCAGAAAACAAGGTGATGTTTAGAAAATGGTATTGGTACATGTACTTATATTTATCTTATCTTATTTTTAGCAGCACAACAGATGATGTAACAAAAGTTACACAATGATGATATCATATATCTCAAAGGGGTTTTTCCATTCCGTTTCTGATTCTCTATTCTGTTTCTTATCTAAAGGTTTCCCCTCACCCTTCTAACAAAAACAAGTACAGTTAGAGGTTGCGTGCTGCTTTATACTGCTTTTACTGTATATTCTGACAGTTGTACCTTCTAAAATCTTATGGGATGCAGAATATGGATTCTTTTCAGCTGATAATTACCCGCTTCTCCTGGCTGATGCCGATAATAATTTCACATTGTTGTATTTAAAAAGTTGCCTGTTATTTATGCTTCCCTGGACAGTTTGGCTTTGTATTATCAGTTCTATTTATCGCCCAATAACTGATAATGTGTTGTCTCCATTACCGGACAGATAATTTGTTGGTCCGATACATGTCATGCATCCCAACTTTAGATTTTACATAATGTGTCAATGCCGTACAAAACAAATTGACTTTAAAACTGCACTGCGCAACTTTAACACAAGAAGGTCCGTTATGTTGAAGCCCTTTTGAAATGAGTTCAAACAATCTGTGTATTTCACGGTATACTGGAGTTTGTGGGAGCTTTGCTGCACTGGTGCACCACGAGCGATGTGTTTTACATCAACCAGCACAGACTGAGTTAACAACGTCATCAGCACGTCAGCAGTGTTTGTGTGATGTGTAATTACTGTCGCTGTCAGGATAAAGTTTAAAGAGACTTGTCACAGCATCCGTTGTTTCAACAAAGGACAGGATGACGGGAGCAAAGGAGGAAGTCGGGTGACGTGTTGTTATATAGCAACAAAGTTTGCAGAGTGGACGGACAGGGCTTTAACACGCGACCATTAACCACAATTTCAAACTGACATATAGTTCTTTCTTTCTTTCTTTCTTTCTTTCTTTCTTTCTTTCTTTCTTTCTTCTTTCTCCCGTAAAAGCATTTCCATGATACAGTGCAGGTCTCCGAACATTCACAAAGTTCTTATTTCAACCCAAACAATTTCCCTCAAACTTATCAAGTCCAAACACACCTTAACAACCACTTCATGAAAATGATATATTTCTCAAAAGTGATTTGTAACAGCTTTGGAAGGCACCAGTGAACCATGCGGTCCTGCTGATAGAGCCACCAGATGAAGAAACTCCTACAACTGGGTCCTACATTACCCACAGTGCAACCCGTAGCCTCTTTATTTTACACCTTCGCTGCGTGGTACATGCCTAACACGTCCCCTTTGTCTTCATCTCATGTTTCTTTCTATTATAACCACATAATATGGACGACATGAGACTGCTTTTACATGTTGAGTCGGCTTGGCATTGCAAACAATGCTCTGCTGTCCACTCAACAGAAAAGAAGCTGCACAGGATCACCACAAATATCCACGAGTCAAACTGTACAAGAATTTACAGAAAATATTCAACACTATTTTCTAACATTGGCATAAAATAAACCTCTTCTTCTTCTTCATACTCAAGAAAATTGTCTGGAGGTGTCGAGTCGACCTCTGTATCCCTCTCCTCATTTCTGCATGAAGGTAGAAAGTCAAGGCTACATCAGCCGCTGCTAGCATAAAGCACCAGCACCTGCAACCAAACTGCTGATGGTTGAGTTGCATTGTGGGTAATGTACGCACCAAGTTTTGACAAGGAAAATATGAAACCTGCTGTTGTGCTGTAAACAATTTGGATCTTTTTTCCATCGTGACTATATTTCTGCAGCAAATACATACTTTCGTTATCAATAATCTGCCAGTTATGTTCATAACTAATCCTTTCATCAGAAAATTGTGAAAAGTCTTTTATTTATTCAGAATTCAAAGTGACACCTGTGGTCCGACCAATGATCCAAAACCCCAAAAACTCATAACAAAATGTCAAAGATGAGGAGAAAACCCTTACATCTAAAAAATGTTCAGCAAATGTTAGACAGCTTTGCTCAAACTGATTATCAGGAAAGTGTTTCAGTGGACTGGCAGCTTGTGAATTATCACGTTTAAGTGCACTTTGTAGGGACCTGCTCTTTGCTGGAGCTCTTCAACTGTACTCGCTTAACATTTCAGGTGTAAAATATTGTTAATGTTAACAGGATTTCTCTGACAGCTCCAGCTCAAACAACTTCCACCTTAAAATACTTCTGAATTGCTATTAATATGCACTTATGGTGCATTCAAGTGCTTGTTGCACATAATAGCCATCTTATACTGTATAGATTTTCACTTTGGTACCACTTCTTCTCCTCCGGTGAAGGACCTGGAGACTTCCTCCTCCTCCTCCTCCTCCTCTGGCCATCAGGCTCTTTCCACCACTCGGAAGCAATTAAGTGAGAAGTCGCGTCCATCAGTGACGTTGACGCACAATCTCTGAGCAAACAGTGAGGAGCGCTTATAATTACAGGCTGCCGATGATAATTTGCCTTCATCACTTTCTCATCCCGCCGCTGCTACTTTTAAAAACGGGGCGCGTGACGCACAGCTGGATCAGGAGGAGCATTTAACTTTCAGCTTCACCGGCAGAGAAACTTCAGCGCTCCTGCAGCTGCTGCATCCTCTTGTCTTCTCCGACCAAAAAAACATGGTGGAGATTTTTCAAGCTTAAATCGAGCTGATTAACTGCGAGGACTGTTTGGGTTTTTTTTTTTAAAATCTGACATTCTCCCTCTGGTAACATGGGCGGAGTGTGCCTGTGCGCGTCGTGGACTTGGAGACCAGTGTGGCCAGTGATCATCATGCTGGCGACGATCCCCTGCATGTTGGACTGCTCGGAGAGTCCTGCAGCAGCGGTGGGAAAGATGTACCCCCGAGGAAACCACTGGGCAGTAGGTAAGAGAAAGTTCACTTTCTAACAGGGTCAGCAGAAATTGTGCGTCATTTTAAATTGTCTATATGTGATGTTTGTTTGTTTGCAACACGTCTGGATAAAACATTAAGTTCTTCTTTGTGTCAGAAAACATTTTAATTTGATAATAAATAATAATGATGTCATCTTTATTAGACAAATATATGTTTTTATTAGCATTTCTTTGGACAGGTTCATAAAAGAATAATAATAGTAATAATTTGATTCTGTTAAATTGAATGAAACCCTTAAAGATAAAAAAAAAAATTGGGTAATATTTAATGATATGCATCAGATTCCTTTCACCGATATTGACCATAACGTGATATTTAAAATTTAGATATTGATGTCATGTTAATAATATATATTCAGGCTTTTGCATACTTTATATTAAATGTGTTTACATTATAAGGAATCATGAAAGGTAACTAGATCAGATAGTTACAGAAATAAAATGTCATTAGATAAAAATTATTGATATTTCTTATCACTAATCTTCAGAAGCATGTTTTTGGTATTGAGGTAATCCAAAGGTGACAGTAACTAATCAATTTTTATTACTTAACTTACTTTAGCAGGTAATTATTAACTGTATCTGAATACATTTTATACATCTTGAAAGTAATCCTCCCCACCCTGGATATATGATAATATTGTGTAAATAATGCATCACCTCTAAAATCGTTTGTGTTTCTTTCCACAAAGAAAGAAACACTGGCTGCCATAAAAAAGGAAGAATAATGTTGTGTAACTGTTGTTTTTGTGCAGTTGTTGTTACTTTTCAGCTCCCAACACTTATTTCTTGAGTTAATGGTCACAAGAGACAAAAGATAAAAGTTGAATTTGACAGAGTTCTTTTTTTGTATTCAAATGTTCTAGACATAACACAATAATATCATTACCGTTAATCTTTTGGGCTGTGATAATTGTAAAAATCTGATATCCTGACAGCGTCTATTTCAGACCAGCTGGGCTTCCATTTTATGACAGTTTTAATTTAATCTCAAACAGTGTTATTGTGAGTGTTAGTTATTCTAAAATAACTAACGCATCCTGTTATCTCCAACCTCTCAGGTCATTTGATGGGCAAGAAGAGCATCGAGAGCCTGCAGGAGACAGGAAACAGCGACTACCTCACGCCCTCAGCATCAGCTGGGTTAACAGTCATGGAGCGGTACGACGGCCTGATGGAGGCTCTGATGCAGCCAAAGAACCAGAAACAGAAGATGCCACAAACCGCAGACAGGCTGCTTCAACTGCGCAGAGGCTGGAGAGAAGAGGACAGAGACAAATATCTCAGAGAGGTCAGTTTGTGCATTTGTGCCTTTGAACATAATCTTTGAACATTTTAAGCTGTTTAAAATGTTTTGGTGACGCGTGTTTCTTCACTTCATCTCTGCTTCATAGATGTCTGAGCTGCTTCTTCTGGCTTTGAAACTGCAAGACAAAGACTCCACCTGAGCTCCACATCGACGCAACATGTGCCCTGTAATCACATCACTCACACTGTATATTATTTTCCTGCTGTAAGAATACCCCGGAAACCCGAGAGAAGTTTATTTTATCAGTAAATTCAAATTTCTAATTTGTGTGACATAGTTATGATCTGAGAATCCTGAATAAATTTAACGTTGTGATAACTGCATTGTTTTTTTTGTCTAATTGTGTTTTGCACAGCCACGGATGAGCTTTTATATTATATTCACTGTTTTTGTTTGAGAATATGCAATACAAATAAATTGGATTGGCTTGGATCGAGGCACATGCACAGAGCCTCCTTGCCACTAGGGGGAGAAAAGAGAAAAGAGCATCAACTTTTTTTTTTAACTACTTTGTATTTTATTACAGACAAAGGTAATACGTTTAAGAACAATATATACACATCACATTAAAAAAAAGTTGTCTTTCCTTTAAATATATGAAAGAAAAAGTAAATTAGAATAGCCTGTGCTAACGTGACGTGACATTACTTGATCTATACGCCCGTAGTCGTGGCGTGACGGCCGGCATAAACTTGTAAGCGAACAAACACAGGTGAGATTTCAACTCCTCTGTAGCTGATTTAAAAGCAGCATGAGTGGAATATTGAAATGGCCACAAGTCAAATATATTAATCGAGAGGCAGGGGACGATGCGGGCCGTGACAGATCCGATAAACTCGATGCAGAAGAGAAGTCGCAGGCAGTGGGCGGCGCCACTTCTAGCAAGAAAGAAACCAGGCTAGCTACAGCTGTTATACGAGAGGTGGCTCCTAAAATGTTTTTGTTTGGTATATACACATTTGGACCATTATGTTTACAACATATATATAAAAAAATAAGTGTGTAACCAACTGCGTATAAATACTGAAACATAAATGTAAAAACTAAAATATATACCTAACTAAATTAGCAATAGCAATAATAAACATGCGGCATTGAAGTCATTTTGTTTGTTTAACAAATACCAAAGTTTGCATGTAGAGGGGCCCAGAAAAAACATCCTGCTCACTGTCATCTTCCCATTTTATCCAGCCCTGCCTGTTCTGTAACTAGAATGTTAATGATTAATAGTTAGTCACTAATCAATTAAAGGCCGTTAAGAATATAACCGATTAAAATGGATTAGGTTACAGTCAAAGATGGGTACTAATACATTAAATAGTATGTCGCTTATCAAATATATCAAAATACAACACAAAATACTGGTTCGAGAACAAGTATTTAATTAAGTTTAATTAAAGAATACAAGAAGTTCCTCTATACAAACTGATATAATACAATTTAGCCATTTATACTGTGTGTGTTGGATTTTGTGTAATAGGGTCAGAAACATTTTATGTTGTTTAGTTTATGATTCAGGTAACTTTGTGTTTACTTTATCTGTTCTATTAACCCCTCAAGTGGCTTATTCTCAGACGGATAAACTGTTTTTCGTATGTTGCTGTGTAACCGTTAATCAATTGTTAAGGAAGCAAACCATCAAAGAAACTGCTTTGAATTTGAACCCCTAACAGTAACCAGTTGATGCCACCAGATGGGGCACAGCGTTCATTATGAGAGGAGTCTGTTTCTCTGTTACATTATGAGTAACCTAACAATAAGGTGAAACATGAGGAGGTTGAAAACACACCACCAAAAGCAGTTTGTAGTCAATTCAGTGCGCTTCAGAGCAAATAAACACAATTAGGACACAATCAGGACTATTTAGGACAGTCGGATGGATGATGATGGAGTCCATTATTAGCTGCACACAATAGGAAATGCTAATTGAAACAATTTGGTTACACACATCGTTTTTTTCTTAAAAGCCGTAGCAAAGTTTTCTCCTCTGTCCTCTTCCCTCCCCATTTGTCACGGCTGATTGGTGAACAATGGAGGTACAAGCCACTTTCACCCCGTCATTATGGTTCTAATCCCAGGAGCGAATGGGATAAAGTTTACCAGAGCTAATGAGGAGGAAATAAGTGGGCTGACAAACTCATTCTGTGAAAACCATGAGGGAGGAAGTCTGGGAGTGTAAGCTGCCTCTTGATAACACTCTATTGTTGTTTTAAATGTTAAAGAGGTATGAAACTTGATACCATAGACATCCAAAATGATATTTACTGAATGATCTGTGGCTCTATTTCACTTTTGTAAAAGTCACTTCAGCGATAAATATCAGGCTCACACTTTAGAAGTTTAAAAAATGAAAATTTGTAGTTAATTAAACTTAAATTAACATTATTTTCACTGTTAATTAACATGAAATTTGTGTAAAATATTTATTAAGCTGTTGTAAAAAGTTTATAAACATCAGTTAGACACTTTATAATGGCCATTCAAAAAATGTTTACAGATAAACACTGTATTTATTTACCATTTGTAGAGTATTTAATGAGTATAAAGGTTTAAAAAGCATTTCAGTGTTAAGTTTTTTGCTTAAAGAAAATGTTTTTTCCAAACTTGATTGTCATGTTAATGGATTCCACCACCAGGGGGGGGCTGTATTATATATTTCCCACAGTTAGTGGGCGCTGAGCAGTCGTGTACATCCACTGTGTGGCATAATTAAAGGTCAGTTACGCCAATTTCACACACTAAAATCTATTCACAGGTGTTCGGGTGCACTACTGCATATGTGAAACAATGTGAGGCAGGTAGTTGCATTGTGGGAAATGTAGGCGGCTGTGTTGATTTTGATTTCTCTATTAATTGTCCATAACGAGTCAGAAGGTGTTTTATTGGAGTGCAAGCTTAGACCAGCGGACTGCTATTCAAAACCTCACAACTACACTGAGTGACATCACTGGAGGTAACGTATCAGATTACATGCAGTGTCCTCCGCAGCCACAGAAATGCTTTATACTCCTTTTTTTTCACATATGCAGTCGTACTCCTGAAGTTATTCCCTTGAGCTTGTAAAATTGGTGGAGTTGCCCTTTAATGATGCGTCAATGTGATTTCTGGCAGATCAGCGAAGGTCTGAGAGGCTGCTGTACACACACTGTACACACACTGTAAAACGCACACTGTACACACACTGTAAAACGCACACTGTACACACACTGTACAACACACTGTACACACACTGTACAACACACTGTACACACACTGTACAACACACACTGTACACATTCATTATTTCATTCTCTTCATTCTGGGAGACCAGGGCAGCCAAATATATTAATTTGGCCAGACCAGCTGTTTCAAGTGGAAAAAAAAACTAAGTTTATAAATAAGTGAGTCAACTATGATATGAATCCCTGTTTTGTTGTGTTTTTATGAGGCACAATGATCTTTAAATATGCAGTTAATTATCATGTTTACATGATCTGAGTGAGGCCAGCAGAGAGACACAGAAGGCCTGAAAAATTAAGGAACTGTACGAGATTATCTTGATGTTTTTTTCTCTCACATATTTCTGAAGTCACAAGCACAGAAGAGAAAAGAAATGAGATCTGACTCGTATCATATTTTATTGTTGTTGTTGTTCTAGTTACTTGCCTCTCTGGGCTTCAATACTATGTTTTCGCGTCTGTGTTTGGCTCTTTAAGGGAAAAAAGTATGGACATTAAACTTATCTGACAAACTGCCTCTGAAAACTTCACCAGCTTCTGTTTTGTTGATGGTTTTTAACATATAATGTTTATTGTTTATAGGAAATATTCACATTTGTTTAAATCTTTCACAATGAAATCAAAAACCAGCAGCGGAGGAGGAATGGATCAAAATGAGTGAGGCTGGCCGACAGAAAAACACTTCGACCAAATCAGGGAATTTGGGATCCTGGAGGTACTTCAGCCCTGAGAGGTGAGTGGAAAAAATAAGGAACTTTCAAAAATTTTCCTGGCAAAATTTTTTTTTTCCCCACACATTTCTGAAGTAGAGAAAACTAATTAGTTCTTTTTTTAAAACAATTATTTTAATGACTTGCCTCTCTGGGCTTCCACAACACGGACGTTGTTGTCTAACACCCCTTGTGTTAGACATTTCTGACGAATCTGCATCTCTCATACGTGACAAACTGTCTGAAAACATATGTAACGTGTTTTGTTTTTTTTTACATATAAAGTTTATTGTATAGAGAAAATATTCACATTGGGTAAATCTTTCATGACGAAGATCAAAATCCAGCAAAGGAAGAATGGATCAAAAGATGAAGTAGAATAAATACTGAAGGGTGACAGACTCTGTTGTGTCGGCAACGTGACGCTGGATGAGAATGTAGTTGGGTGGAAAGAATGTGAAAGTTACCGGAAAAGATAACAGAGAAGAAAACGATGATCCTCAGACGGCTTAAGTTTCATATTTTACAGGAATTTCACAGTAAAAGTCAGAGATTCTCAGCACAGCTCGCTTCACTTTGAGTCCCCTTACAAACAGCATACAAACTTTAATACTTTTTTTATGGTATTTGTCAATAACTTCTCCTGTAAAAACATATTTCATGTCATTTTTGTTTTACCTCCTTCTTGTAGGAGCCTTCAGGAGGAGTTAGCTGTGTTGACAGTTACACTTCTCACAGCCTCATCATACCATTTATTAAATGTTTAGATGTTGCTTAAAATGTTACCCTGATAAGTGGCGATGATTGTCTCTAGTCCAGGATGCCAAATGTAGATTTCAGTCTTTCAAACATCCAGAATAAAAGTCCCGTCTGCATGAAAAGGAAGTCAGTTTTTTCAAAGGATGCTCTGGTGTCCATGTGTCACCTCCTCTGAGCATCACCACGTCTTCCCGATAGACTGAATATGTTCCTTGGCCTTCATCCTCAGCGAGGCAATACTGGAGTTCCTGGGGTCGGCCGAGCACTGGTACATGGGGGGCGGGGGGCACATGGAGCCCATGTGGGGCAGGTGAGCTCCGTGTCCCAGCGCAGGAGAGTTGAGGAAGGAGGCCGGCAAGGAAGAGGGCATGGAGGGGGGAGGAGAAGGGGTGTAAGTGCCCGAGAGGCCCTGCGAGCCCGTGATGAAGCCCGGGAGGGACTGCAGGGAGGTGGAGGTGGTGATGGGGGTGGAGAGCCAGGGGTCCAGCTGCAGGCTGGAGCCCAGGGAGCTGGTGGGGGAGCGGCTGAAGGAGAGCAAGGAGGAGCAGGAGGTGTCCTGGAGCTTGATGGAGCTCACCTCCAGCTTCTCCTGTCGACGCCACTTGGCACGCCGGTTCTGGAACCAAACCTGGAGAGGAAGAGGAGGATTTTTAGTTTGGATTCAACTTCATACAACTGTGTTTATTTTTCCTTGCAGAGGCAGCTGAGTGCAGCATCTCAGCACCAAGACAGACGGTTGATAACATTTAATTAAATATATTTTTAATGAATTATAATATTTTGTAAAGGTCTGAATATATTTAGAAATGTAGAGGATAAAGATTCCAGCTCTTACACTGAGCATTTTACATTCAGCTGCAATCTTTTAATAAGAAAATTAAGGATTATTCCAAACAAAATATTTTAATAATTTGATCAAACTTCCCAATTTGTCAGTTTTTGACAACATTTGTCATGTTGAATCTGAGATAAGAGCAAAATGTAAACACTTTTTGTGGTTAAATAAAAAAAGAAATTTAAATCTCTTTCAGAAAATTCAGTGTGAAAAATAAAATAGATTTTTCTTCGACTAACATAACATTTGACTACAATGACATAAAGTAAGTGTGGACAAAAGTAACTGTGTGGAGAAGAATGGCAACAAGGAAGAAAAACAGATTTTTTCAAATAGAATTACAAGTTAAATACCGTAAATCAGAGTAATGTGACCAAATTAAACTAATATTTTACCAATTGTTTCTCTAAATTCTTAATTTTTCTCTTAAATCTGGTTTGATGAGGAAATGATCTACCAAAAATAAACTAAAAAGGGCATTTCTGCTCAGATAATTAAACCTTTTTGTCTTTTGTTGCAGATATTTATTAAGAATATGACGTGTTTTTTGTTTCTGTGAGGACTCAAACGGTCGTCATCAGAACACACGCGCGGTGACTCGGGTGCAGTTTGGAGCGCACACACACCTGGACTCGGACCTCCGGCAGGTTGACCTTCAGCGCCAGCTCCTCTCGGCTGTACACGTCCGGGTAGTGGGACTTCTCGAAGGCTCTCTCCAGCTCGTGAAGCTGGAAGGTGGTGAACGTGGTCCGGTTCCGGCGGTGTTTCTTCTTCGGGTTCTCGTCGTCGGACAGTTTGCCGTCCCGGTCCGGTGAGTCCGGGCAGGCCGACGCGTCCGCGGCGCTGCTGGCGCAACAAACACCTGCGGGGAGAAGGAGTCAGAGTGAGTTGTGACCATGTTGAGATATTTTTCTTTTTGTCTTATTCTTATAAATTCATGTTTAACAACTTTACTTTTCTTCTCTACACTTTTTTTTAAAGGATTTCAGCTGCTGAAACACGATGCGTAAAACCCAAATAAAATGACGAATGACTGAAAAAAGATGATTCTCTTGAAAAAGAAGTAAGTTTTATGTATGATTGTATTATAACTACAGCGGGGCATGTTTAAAGCGTATCTTTACACTTCATTTGATTGATTTGATCGTGAAATTTGGAGGAAACTTACTGTCAAAACTTTCCGAGGACGGACTTTTCTTCATTGGCGTCATTATTACATTCCGCTCTGCCTCTTTGACCAGGACCTTGTCCGTCAGGCTGTAGGAGGCCGCTTTGTGGAAGATGCCGTCCTCTTTAAATCCCAGTATCGCCTCGATGCTGTGGATGGTGGACGGGTTGTCCCCCGGGCTCTGGACGGAGCGTGCGGACGGAGACAGGCGCTCATCCATCATCATCACTTGGGAAGTTGATCCAAGAAGCCACATTTGTCGGTAAAGTCCCCTCCAAAAAACGCTCGCAATAAACTTTCTTTGAGTCGAGTTAATCGCTTGCTCTCGTGTTTGGGTAAAGTTGGAGGAAAAACTTGCGCGCAGGCAGCAGGAGAGAGTCGCTCAGTGGATGTGGCGCATCCCTCAGAAGGGGGCTTTTAAAGTAGCGCCCGCTGCAAGACCCCCTGCTGGTGCGGCACCCCCGCTGCACGTCAGAGAAGGGGACGTCCTGTTGGATTTGTCCCCTGGGTGTAAGGGGGGTAACTGTGCGCTCACGCATACAAGGGCACCAGCGCGCCACCCTCCCTGCGTCCGCACTAAACTCCTCCCCATCCCCATCTCAAGTGCATCAGCCGGCTCTAAACCGACTTACATAAATCTTAAAACCATCTTTCCACTCCTCCAGATGTCATGTTCATGTCAGTCTGTGTAGAAAGA
>CAEMYA010000179.1:13309110-13324437 GCA_903131615.1 Diplodus sargus | reverse complement strand
GAGTGAGATAAAGACAGAGAGAGGTAGAGAGAGAGAGAGAGAGAGAGAGAGAGAGAGAGCGGGTACAGGCTGACAACCTTGGCTCTGCTGATCCTATTAGATGTTAATCTCCAGACTTCATAAATCCACAGCCGTTTAAACTTAGGTTCATGTGAAACTCTAAATGTTGAGGATCCCTCCCTCCCTCCCTCGTTCTGCCTAATCATCCCTAACAAGTGTTTGGATAATGCCCAATTAAATTAAGACCTTTTATTCTTTATTCACTGCATTAGCCCTGATTCAGGTAAATGGGATTAATTGTCAGTTAATCTGAATGTTTGATGGTTTGTACGACAAAATTCTTTTTCTTCCGTGCGACTGACCGCATCAGAAGGATTTGAGATGAGAAGTTTAATACATTTAATAAAGATAACAGTGTTTTCTCCTAAAATCAGGATCCATGATGGTTTGAATTAATCATAATTGGCTTACACATGGAGATTAGTAGAGACGCATGCAGACGTGTTTCACGTATATACATCTTTATTTGAACAACACATTTGTTGACCTCCATATATTTCTGTGTTTTTGTACATTGTTGGAATACACTTTTTAAAATTCAGTATTTGTAGAAATCTGCAAATGTTTCAGGCTCGTTTTTATGACGATTAGATTGTGTACGTGGTGGAATTCAAAAGGTTGCGACGACCCTCTGCTCTGTAACAACAACCAAAAGAAGAGAACAGTCTACATATCATCAAACAACACATACAAAAGAAAAGAAAAAAAATCTAGAATAATCAGCAAACCAACAGGAAAGTTCAAACACTCAGACAGGATTGAATTTTGTGACTTAAATAAGGTTTTTTTTTTTTTTTTCACAAAGTCTTGGTATATTGTTGTTTATTTGACTGAAAAATCACACTTTTAGAGACTTCAAGTGTCTCTTCTTACAACAAACAGAACATTTTATCACAAATAATCAAAATCTTTGAGACGTTTGGTGGCCTGTGCCGGTGAGAAGCACGATTTTGACCGGGAAAATCACTTTTCTACGTAATTGATCTAAAGAAAGTAGGGGAGAGATGGGGCACCCTGGTTTTAATTTAAAGTATTTTCAGTGTATTGCAGTAACAAGCTAACAGGGGAAACATTTAGCCTTCAGTGTAAGGAGACTGTTAAGTGGTCAGGCTGAATTTTTTTGTTAGTGCTTTAATACTTCGTAGGCGGTTTCACTCTGCAGATTCATCTTCTCGTCTTCTTCCGTTTTTCCTCCTCGTCGCGCACAGGCGACCGTTCACATGACGGAGCACTTCTCCTCCGCTTTGCTCTTCAGCTCGGTGACGGTGGCCGAGGCCTTCTCCTTCAGCTGGTCCATGTCCATGTTCTGCAAGTTTTGAAACTGGCCCATCATGGACTCCTTGCCCTCCTCCTCCGTGGCGTCCTCGTCCACCATCTTGAGCAGCTCCTCGGGCACGTCCACGTCGTCCCCGGCCATCTCGATCATGTTCTCGTCCTGCTCGCTCTGCGGACGACAACAGGGAACAAGGTCAGAAGTGTCACAATGGGCCTTTTTTTGGCATAGAAAGTCATCAGAACATGAAAATGCTCGCTAAAGTTTCTTTTTTAGAGGGTTTTAAAATTGAGAATTTATTAGATTTGAAGCATTTATTCATACATATTCACACGTTCTTCTTAGAATTGCCCGTGTTTTCTCTCAAACTGTTGTCACCCTGATGTCACTTCAGTGCCAGACATGAGGTCGGGCATTTTGTTGTTTTCCCTGATGCTAAAAAAAAGACGTAATATTTATGACATTGCATTGTATTTCACCAAAGTAAACAACCTAAAGTCTGGTTTAAAGGCCTGCTACAGCCTCAAGTCTGGCTTAAAGGCTTGTTTCAAGATTAACACACTGTCTGCCTTCCCTGGTTTCCACAACACGCAGCACATCTTCCCACTGCTGGACTCAAATCTGACATTCCTTCAGCATGGGTGCTTTTTAAAGTATTATATTGTCCTCTTTTGATTTTGACCTCAGTCAGAAGGAAAAGACATACAAACAAAACTTCAAATACAAAAAATAGGTCTTCCTACTACATACCTACTTCGGTAGGTCAATATTTTAAAATCTCTTTATAAAAGATTAACAAAATAAAGGGAAAAACAATATTTTTGAGCATAATTACTTTAAAATAAATGACACAGTTCTTTGTTTTTTAACTCAAACTATGAGCAAACAGTCCAACAGACAGACGTGGACACAAGCTCACAGATGAACTCTTGGATCTTAATCCACATTCGAGGAGCTGAGCTGAGCTCGAGGATCTTCTGATTTCTGCGCTTTCCAACATTTTTTCTGACAGAAGCTCAACTTCACTGACCCACTGCATGTAAATATAAACGCTCAATTTAAAGCCAACTCAATCTAATCGCTTAATATGTGGAGGAGTCGTGCAATAGGTACCGCTGTGACTTCTTTAAACGTCAATCTGTGGGATTAACTCGGCCCTGCTTTAGCCTCTCAACTCCGAATCCCAGCGATAGTCTAAAGATACCTTCGATAGCATTGCACGAGACTCTAATTCCATTACACGACACTTCCTGTTTCGACCCACACTGTGAACTGGCAGCTTTGAATATATTTATATTTTCTAAGTGTGAGCATGTGTTGTCGACCTCCAACCAGGTAAAAGAAAAGACTCGACACAACAGGATCCCTCCATGTGCCTTATTGTTGCTGGAAATCCATTTAGTTCTCATAAACATACGACATCTCATTGTCACTTGTTCTTTTCTGCAAATGCGAACATCATTTATGGAAGTTAATTAGATCTATGTGGAGAGGCTCCTGCCATTGTCCTCATTATATATGTGTGTGGGTTCAATTTAAAAACAGAAGGAATTGAAAAGAAACGCAGCCTTTGTTTTAAAGCAGAAAACTGAACAATAATGACGTCTGACAGTTTCCTGAGCGAAGGTCATCGCTACATTCAGATGGATAAAATTCAGCATATTAGAAATTCTGTGGTAGGAAATTGCTCTTTTGCCATAAAAACAACTACAGGCAAATTTTCACCTCTAGAGTAATTTATGGGGATTAGAAGAAGAAGACACCACACAGCTCTTATAAAATCCCAACATACCTTTTGTGCTCCCTCCATTACGGCTTATTTTTCTTTAACAGTCCTTTTTAAAAAGGCGCAGTCGCTCGCTTAACATCCACTAAAGTAGATTCAGTTCACGCTGCCCGCTGCTCCCTAATGAGCCTGGGACACCTGCTCAGAGGCATTTGACTTTGTAAGACTCAAGGTGCAATATGGGACACATATAGGCTAACGTCTCCAGGACGCCGCTTTCAACGTCTTCCTCACTAATCTACTGGCATGGCCTCCGCCTCCTGTCGTCCGAGCTTCAGCTGCCAAGAGCTGCTGTTAGATAAGGATAACCTCGAGCATGGAGCAGCTATTTGTTGATCTACCTGTGCAGTCAAGGCAGGACTGCTGATTTATGATACCCATTCTAATTAAAAGACTGAAAAAAGTAGTGTATTATCTGATTGAAGCGTACGGTCGACCTGATTTAATGAAAAGTGCCTTCAGATAACTTCTCTTGTAATTTGGCTATGAATAAATCCAATTTACTAGACTTTGATTATGAAAACAAAAGAAATTGGTACCAAGACTTCATCATAGATCGAGGTAATTGGTTAAACATTACTGAAACACTCCTGAATTTTCATTTATAAGAACTATATAACCATTTAAAAACAGGTTAAAAATGTTCACAACAATTATAATGCCTGTTGGCATCAATAAGTTGATACTAGTGTATAAACACAATAATATAGAAAATATATTAAACAAAGATGTTATAATCCCAACATTTTTTTAATATCTTTATTCTGCTAAGAAGACATTATAGTTGTTATAAACTTTTTATTACATATTTATAAAGTGCTTATTAGATGTTCTTAATGGGGACTTGAAGTAAAGTGCTTCGCTTGATAATAACCGTCATTAATAAATTGTCAATTTTATGGTTGGTTAAACTTAAGTTGATAACAAACAATAAAATATTTTATGAACCATTTATCAAACATGTGTTTATTGTTAAGTTGCAACTGATGTTCATAAAACTGTGTAAAGGGTTAATAAATACTGTGTAGTTCATCTCTAAACATTTTTTGGATTAAATTATGAAGTTTTAACTGATGTGTATAAACCTTTTACAAATGTTTAATAAATAGTGTAAAACACTTAATGGGAGGCTGCTGTGTAAATGGATGCTACAATAACAATATGGTCAAACAGAGTTGTTATAACGTCAAACATATTTTCATATAATAATTGATAATCACTTACAAATACTGAACAATGACAAACACTTAAAATGTCTATAAATCTGCTTATATTATTATCACAATATATTGCTTTATAAACTGTTTATTACGTATTTATATAGAGATTATAACTGCTTAAATGGGGGGTTAAAGAAAAGTGTTACATTGAAAATAATCAGATCAACCATTAGTCCTTTGTGAATCAGTCAGTGAGTCCACCAACCAACCCACCAACCAAGCAAACAAACAACCCACTAACCTACCAACCAATCCAACTAACCCAACTAGCCCACCAACCCAACTAGCCCACCAACCCAACAACCAACCCACCAACCCACCAACTAACCCAAAAACCCACCAACCCAACAACCAACCCAACTAGCCCACCAACCCAACTAGCCCACCAACCCAACAACCAACCCACCAACTAGCCCAAAAACCCACCAACCCAACAACCAACCCAACTAGCCCACCAACCCAGCAACCAACCCAACGAGCCCACTAACCCAACAACCAACCCACCAACCAATCCAACTAACCCAAAAACCCACCAACCCACCAACCCAACAACCAACCCAACTAACCCACCAACCCACCAACCACCCATATGACATCAAGTCAAGGAAAAACAACAACACCAACAATAGAAAAAGATTAATGTATAACATTACATGACATTAAAATGAAGTGTACCTTTGGCAGCCTGTACTTTTCTCTCAGACACACCCTCAGCGTCGCCCTCTCGGCCTTCTTGTTTAAGAATTCTGCATCTCTCTCCATCCTGAAATGGAAATATAACACATATTATTAGCAGGCAAATCCCAGCAAGTTGAAATTTCATGATCTCGTGTTTGCGCGCGGCTCAACGGCTCAACAGCAGTAGAACAGATTTTTGATTTTCAGGAAAAACTGTTTTTCCCTCGCAAAATATTTTGCTTTACTGTTTCTTAATCCAGTGTGCTACACATACACACCAGCCGGGTCAGATAAACAACAGAGAGACAGTTCAGCTCAACACAAACATCCTCCAGTTCACCTCAAGGTCAATGTCTAAAAAATGTTATATTTCATTTTTAATATTCAGGTGTTTAAAAATAGTCCACCTCAAATGAAAATAACACAAAAATAAACTTGTTGCTGTAACAAAACTATATATTTTTTAATAATCTCCAAAAACATCCCCAAACTATATATTTTTTCAAAGAAAGGCTAGTTTTGTGCTTGAGTTATAAGAGTTATGACATTTTTAGGTGTAGTTTCACAAGTTTCTTTTTACACAACTTGATGAAAAATGCTTAAAAATTGTGGCACAATTTTTATTTTCCTAAAATCATCACAGGGTTATTTTCAGTGTGTTTTAAGATGTAATATTCTGTAGAGTCAAATCTTTGCCTCCATTATTTAATAACTTTACTTTCATTGACAGCAGTGTTACTTCCTTTAAATGAATATGATAGAAAATGCACTGAAGCTGTGTCCTAATCAGGTTTTGTTGCAATTTTAGCTCATCAGAAAATAATAATTCACTGTATTTGAACTTTGAATCAGCAATCAGATCTCATTTATTGAAGCCTCTGTGTGATTGAATCAGTCTTCCAGCAGCCTGCACTCTGCGAGACCCTGCGTCTTCCTGCATCTTTGAGGTGAGTCTCACGTACTTTCCCTCAGCCAATTAAAGATGGGATTATTAGGCCAGACTGAGTCAAGCAGATTTGCAATGAAGCCAACTCGAACTGTAGTGAAACAACAACACAGTCTGTGAACTGAGGTGTCGAACAATCAAAGAACTACACAGACAAAGATAGAGATGAGGGCAATTTTTAAGGAGAATGTCGAGGTTTCTTCGTGTTCTGAAACATTTGCGTTGATCAGGATTTATTCACTGCAGATGTGAACACGTTTCTAGAAAATCCACTATTATGGAGGCCGCTGCCAATTTTTTAGTTTTCTTTTAAAACAAATTGTGATTTCCTAAACACAGGAGAGGGGAGGGCAGGATTAATCTTGTTACGTAACACAGGCTGACAGGATCTGCTTGATACTGCAAAATCTACTCTGTATCACCAAAATCCAAACTGCAGATTAGTAAAAAATGTAAAGAAAATATGAAATATTTACACAATTTCTTACATAAACCACACTGTTGCTTTGTGCTGCATGTGTACATTGTATTGCTTTAGTGAAAGGAACTGAGACTTAAATATGACTGTAGGGCTTTAAATATATTTAAAAATAGATTCAATAGATCTCCCAGGACATCAAAAATAAAATATGATTGACAGTAAAAAATTAATATATTGTAGAAAACTGATTCATATGATTCGATAATTATAAATATTTTTTGCAGGAATGTGATACATTTTCTGAACCAACTACATCCTCCTCGTCAACCGTTTGATTTTTTGGTAGTTCAGCATAAATATTCCGACATTTATTGCACCAAAGCTTTAGCTTTTTCACCAAAACCATGTTTTAAAACAGCCATTTTACAGTTCCTCTCTCAGTTGTGTTCAGAACTAGATTGTCCCTTAAAATGTCACCCCAGAAAAGCGATGCACGAAACAGATGACAGATTATGGGAGATTATTGATCCAGGTCCTGCACGACCTTTGGCCCTCGGTGGGTTATTATGTCGTTGATTCAGGGGAAAAGCAAAGAAAAGATGCACCGTGGCGTTCTGCTGTGACCTTCAGCAACAGATGCATCTCTCCAAAACAGCTTGCTCGTGGTAAAATCATGGAAATTATTAATATATGAGAGTTTACATTTGGTGTCGATTGAAAAATACAGTTAAGTGTGGTGGGAACACAGTGAAGGGTTGTAAATGCAGAAGGAGAAAACAGCTCGTCAAGGTCAGATTATACATTCTGCAGCCATGCTGGGTTTTCCCAGTGGGCCCGATGGCATTAATTCAAAGTGGGCAACTGTTGCTACTTACTTCTCCTCCACCAACTGTTTTTGGTACTCTTCATACTCCTCGCGTGTCATCCCTGCTGCTTTGGCTGGATCTGAGGGGGTGGCCTCCTCTTCTTTGTCACCTCCACCACCAAGACCCATTCCTGACAGGGGGTTCCCAATCATGCTCTTGATCAAGAAAGCCATCTTGAGCTGTGTGACTGTTTACTCTGCGAGGACTACAATAATTTTTTGCGGATAAGCAAAAAAAAAAAGGACGCTTGCTCCCGTTACGTTGCCCCTCCGGTACGCTTTCCTATAGCTGTCAAATCCAGTGGTAGCTCTCTAGCTAACCTGCTGCTTGACTATGGAGCCAAGGACACACTGACGACCAGCAACAGACACACACACACACTCACACACACATGCACACAACATTTTGCCTCGGCCATAATCTGGATTTAATCCTCCCTGCTCCACTATGCTAAGAGGCAGATGGCCTGTTTTCTCTCTATTTTTAAATCATGCAGACCTTCGTAGATGACTGACTTCATTAATTTTGACACTTTGGCGTGTTCTTTGGGTGAAACAAGGTGCAGCGCTCATCATAAAAATGGTTTTGGAGACGGGTGTCCTCAGTTTGGGACCACACATATGTTGCTTCCGCCCACTGGCGCTTAATCATATTAGTAAAGTACGGGCCGGCCCGTGTGCAGCTTATACTGCTGAGACCAGGCAGAGTGGAGAGAGAGGAGCGGGATTAGAGTCTTGTTTATCCCCCAGTGGAGCCGTCGTCGCTCATGCCGTGCTATTGTTTGGGGGGAGGATGATTGACAGGAGGATGGGAGATGGGGAGGAGACAGCTCCCATTTTACCTCACCCTATGACAACATCACTATCTGTAAGAGTGGTGAAGGACTTGAAGATCACCACAATATTGTTGGGCACTCAAACATTTCAGAAACTCTCATCTGCAACCAAAAATGTCTTTAGAGGTGTTGCATGTACGAGAGTGTAAAGGTGAATAAAAGCAGGAACTTAAATGATTTTTATTATAGTAAGATTGTTTTTTTTTTAACTGGGATTTTGTGGTTTCGTGTTATGTATCTTGGACCACTCTTGGCCCAAGAGGATATCTTTATTTGCTTCCTGTCACACCCTCTTATTACTGGATCTATGTGTTGCATTCAACACAGCTGACCATGAAATACTGATCAACAGACTAGAGTGGGTGGGAAATTGGTTAAAATCATAGTTAGAGACTAGAGATGTCAGTTTCATTTAATACATCTTTTGATAAGCTTGCACCCGTTAACCAGTAACTAACTGGTTAATATTTAAGAAAAAAAAAAACAACGAAAAAATGATGAGTGAAATTCGAGATTCTATTTAACTTTTGTTGGTGAGAGCCATCCAGGAGTTGCTTGTCAGAACCAGTGTTAGCTCGTCTGCTCTAGACTCAATCCTTCTTCTTCTAAGTGCTTTCACAAGTCACAGTACAGTAGCTCTTGATGTCATATCGTACTCAGTGTTGCAGAACGAAGGAGCACATCTTCTCCCCTTGGCTATAGAAGCGACTTGATCTTGGGCTCTGAGCCATCCTCAGACAGGGCAGCAGGGTGCTTGTTCTTTAAGAGATACAGCATTGTGCTAGTAGTTTACTAAAGAGTAGCATCAAGCATTACCAAAGTTTGACTTTGTCGCCTTTCGTTTCTGAACTTCTCTTAGCGTGAATCACTTTTGACCTCGGGCTGCTTGGGTATCCAGTCCAAAATATTCTTGTGGTTAACCAATGAACAGGTAACTGTCGAAATCCCTAATGGGTGCGATACTTCAATTACAAAAAAGAGACTTCTGGAGTTCCTCAGGGGTCTATTCTCAACCCCCTTGTCCAGATGATGGAATACTAGAACATCTACCACACAACTCTTCATGACAGTGTCGCCACTTGGATACAGTCATTTATGTTTGTGGAGTAAATTCATTGAACAAATAGATAAATATCAGATAACTGATCAGAGAGCGGATGTGTCAGAAATTTCAACTAGTTAACAATGAGAGAACTGAAATTATTATTTTTTTGCATCTAACAAGACAGATTAAAAGGGAATTAAAATTATTTTAGTCTTTTTTTTCCAGTTCCCATCTTCTTCAGTTGTTTAGACGAATGCTACAACCGTGAAACTTCACCTGACTTTCCATCAGCACAGGGGTGAGTAGATAATAACAGAATTTTTACATTTGGGTGAACTTGTCCTTTAAACCACTGCACTGGCTTCCTGAATGTCAAAAGATCGATTTTAAAATCAGGTCACTTGTCTATCAAGCACTAAATGTTCACCAGGCCTAAATGAATCTCTCATTTGTTATTATATGTCATTAAACATCCGGACCTGTCAGGTCATCTCGGCCAGGTTTACTCAGTTGGAGTTTGTATGCTGTAGAACAAGCTTCCTGAATACCTGACAGCTAAAATTGTCAACTCGTTGAAATCAGGGCTTTAGACATTACAAATAACTGTGGATTTCCAGTAAATCAGATACATAACTTTTTAAATCTGTAACTATTTACTTGCTTAAATGTTCTTTTTGTCTTTTAAATGCAATTTAATTCTATCAAGCACTTATTGTCTTGTGTCTCAACTGTGCAATAGAATTAAACTCTCCTTTTCATTGACAATAATTTGCACCCGGTCCATCTGTTTTGCCTGATGTGGGTCTGCAGGATTGCAAAGATTAGATAGATTCCTTCATCGATATGTTTAATGAACCTGACATTCATAGAAAAGAACCTGTTGTACACATGATAGATAAACCAGCAGATACAGAATTGGGTCTTGTATGGAGTTAATCTCATCTGATAGAATACGCAGACACCAGTAACTTGTGTTTTCCGTTTATGTAAATTGTTGCGGTGGGGGGGATCTGTCAGATTCTGACATGTTTGACTCAATAAGAACAGATAAACGGAGGCAGACATCTGCTCTGAGTTCTCATCACCAAGAGTTCAGCATTTTCTTTATACAAAATTGCACATTTCAAAACACAGGCTTCTTTTTTTGTTGTCATTGTTGTCAGTTTCAGCTTCGTGGAATGGGACTGTGGCAGATTTCAACTTTTGAAAACAAAAATCTAGAGATCTGACCAACCAAAAAACACTGTAAGGAACATGATACATCTCGCATTAGCATTCATACACAACGATTTACCGATCAAATTAAAAATATCTGCAATCGATTAAAACAAACTTCTTCAACAAAACCAAATTTTTTCAAGTACAATAACTTACAATCTGAAACAAAAATCAAACCAAAAATTATCAAAAAATGGACATTCCCTCATTTACACGCTTTCGTTTGAGAAATTAATTTCATCAAAAGAACTTCTTAGCTGCTGCTTCTTGTTGACTCCTGGGGAAGAAAAGAGGAGAGACAAAAGCATCAACATCATGTTTAAATACACAAGAACACGTGTAGACTAAATTAAGAAGGATGACGTCTTACTTGTACATGACATAGCAGAAGAACAGGACTGACTGGATGACGACAAAGATTGCAAAATGAACCGTGGATAAGCAGGAAGGCATGGGAGGCATCTCGGGACACTTCACAGCCTTCTCAGCAGGATTCTGTGCGTGAAAACATACAGATGAGAGCGATCAGCCACCTGAATCCTCCTCTGTTTTATAAACTGCCGCACACTCTGATACCACACCTGAGCATTGCGTTGGACCAGGTGCTCCACGTCCCTCTTGACCGTGTGCAGGTGCTCCTTGATGTCGTTGAAGTGCTGAATGGTCTCGTACGTTCCCATACCGCCCGCGTTGCCCTGCTGCTGGACTGAGCCGATCTGTTTCAGGGACTCGTGAAAGGAGTTTCTGCAACAGAAAAAGTGGCAGATAAGCATTAATATCGCATCTGGTTCCCCCAAAGGACTGAAACAAATAATCTCCAGCGCAGCGGTCTCTTAATACCAAAAGCAATACAGTCCAAATGTTTTCTCTTTTCCCCAAATTGGGGAAAATGTTGGGACACATGATGTGCAGTAAATATGCTGTGTGGTATCTTTATTTACAGTCTTACAAATTGTCCCACATTAATCTTTTAATCCCTGTATTCACTGGAGGCTACATATTCTCAAAGTTTGAAAAACAGAAAATTACCATCTGATAAAAGAGGTCATGATTGCTAAATTAATCCCTTATAAAAACATGTTCTTACAACAGATTACAAGTACCAGAGGTTAAGAAACAGACCACAGAAGAAGTCCAGCCATGATGCTAAAGACCAAATAAAGAGGCTTTATTTTCAGAGAAAGGGGGAGAAAATGTGTAAAATAATAAAATAATTGTTTGTGTCTCAGAATGGAGACAGAAATTCACAGTTCCTCCGGGTGTGAATCTTTAGCTTGGAAAGATTTTTTTCACTAGTGCTGGTTGGTTGGAAGCGTCTTAAGTGTTGCTGGAGAAAATTGTCCTGTTTTGTCTGAATTAGACTAAAGTATTTCAAAGTTACCTGCTTTTTTTGTGCAAGTGAGGACTAAAAAGACATCCGCTCTGGTAGATACACACCTGATTTGTCTAACTTGACTGCTGAAGCCTGATTATTCAGCTGACTGTGTGGAAGCATTTTTAGAATCTGTCATACATCTCTTACATTAAAGGATAAATTCACCCAAATTCCAGTCACAATCTGCTCATCCCTATGCTGATGGAGAGTCGCGGCACGTTTTTTAGTCCACAAAACATTTCTGGAGCTTCACATCAGAACAGCATTGAAACAACAAAAAGTAGACGTGTAGGCGAACATTATTTTCACACACTTGTGTCTTTTTGATTGCAAACACCAATAAAATGTTATTTAAGAAGTGCAACTATAGTTTGACATCTGACTGAATAAACTAAATAAGCAACAAGTCATTGCATTAGGCATCTTAAACCTTCACTGTGGAACAGTAGCTTAGTAAAGCGATGTTGTGCACAAAAGTTGAAAGGTTTTATGTAAATCATTCCCTCAAAAAGACAAGATAAATATATACAACCCAAAACCATTTCCGTGGAATCTGTATATTTAATTTGAATTTCAAAGAAAGAAATACAGTTTAAACAATTCTCAGAAGAGAATGAAGATGTCTAAGCCTGGATCATATTTCTCAACAAAATGCAATTTCTTAAAGTTGATTACTCGCAGGGAGGAAGCAATAAGTTTCCTTTATCGCCTTAAACACATCTAAGACGATTAGAAAGGAAAAAGTGACTCCACAAATGAAAGGAATTCCAGCAGCGCGACGGCCCTGAGCGGGAGGATTGTGACGAGAAATCAATCGGAGGTAAAGCGTCTTTTTTTTTTCTCCCCCTGTGTATGACAGATGTATTTAAAGACTCCTAATCTGATAAGGACAAAATGGTGCTAAGATGTGGCCTTTTCTTGCTCGGAGGGCCACATGGCTGACGTCTGACGGGATGGACAGGGATGACATCAAAACAAAATCTAATTTGTTTCGCAGAGACGGGGGAAGGAAAAAAAAAATCTCCCTTGAGAAAGTAAGTGAGCATTTATTAAAGCCTACATCTAATCTTACATCTGCCACAAGTGACCCATTTATGAGCAGAAAGCCCTCCTTGGGATATTTAGAGAGTCTGAGATGAAGTCCTATCATAAACTCTGTGTGTGGAAGATGGGTCAGGATAAACTGAGAGCTTAATCTACAAAGTAATACAGATCAGTCGCGCACATTAGCACATTAGAGGGGAGCAGCTGCAGCCTTTTTTTTTTTGTTGCAATTATTTAACGTGTCAATCAGCTTACTCCTGCACTCCACCTTATCATGAAACATCCACTCAGACACTCCAGTCTTTCCCTGCCATCTATCATTCACATATACAACAGCATGGAAGTGGGAGTCTGGGTGAGTGTATATTAATAAAGGAAATCATGTATGGAAAGTAATTTGAGCATGAATGTCCGGTTGGATTTAGGCCATATCAACAGCTTGGTTCTTTTATGATACATGAGGCTAAGAGATTAATGTTACATAAAATAACATCTTTAATATCTTGTGATTCTGATTAATTCTTAATGCAGATGGTGTGTCGAAATTAAGACACAATCAAAACTGCAGCGACGCGACAAATGTGCCACGACTGAATACATAAATATATAAATACAATTACAGTTGATTTTTAATAAAGGTACAAGTGAAGGTTTTAATGTTCTCAACATTTGCTAGTCATGAAGTTATAAATGAGTGGACTTGTTGGATGATTCATAACTTAATTAATTACTGTTGAAACTGAGAAAAACATTTAAAGCCCCTCACAAATCTCAAAGAAGCGGCTTCTGAAGAAGACCTTTTTTTTTTTTTTAATCCATCGCGTGCTCACAATGACTCTAAGCCCTCAAGCACCTTAGACGAGCAGTACAAAAGCACAAATATGTTATTGAACAAATACAAGCTCAAAACATCAAAAAATTCTGTACACCTAATCAGGCTTACTCACCGTAAGTACCAAAATCAAACAGTCGTCCGAGTGTCTGCCGTGGAAGGCACACCATCGCGAAATCTCTTAAGCTGTATTATCTTAAAATCTGCGAGCGGTAAGGAGACTATTTTTAAAATTACAGAAGAAAAAAGATTACAGCTGGATATTACTGTATGGATCATGTTGTATTTACAAACTGTCTCTCTCACTCAGGAACTGTTTTCACACAAAATCTTAAAGCTGTTGATAAACTGGTTGAGAACACGTGTTTATACAACATCTTTGATAAATGCAAAAAGCTGCTCATTAGCGTGCATATTAGTAGCATTTTGGATCTTTTATAGTCATTATAAAGGACTCATTAATGACTTATTAATGCCTGAGTTTTCCCTCAATAACCTCTTCATTGCTTATTATTGATTCAAAGTAAAGAAGTAGTAGTACATGAATAACGAGATTTATATTTGAGTTTTATAAGGTGGCAGTACCACAACAATAGTCACTCTCCCCCCTCAATAAATATGTTAGATTCATAGAGTACAGTGTTGCTGTGATAAGGGAATTTCTAACGAAAAATTATATACCGTAACTAGTAAATATTAAGTGTTTTTTTCTCTTTTTAGTGTCCAGGTTTCAGAAAAGTTACTTGGCCTGGCAAAGTCGGTTGTGGGCGGTTGGTTGCCAGATGAGGGGTTTGTCACTCAAATAACAAAAGCTGGTCCACCTTAAAAAGGTCAGTCCACCTTAAGTGAGCCTGGGAGGAGCCTAGAAATTGTCACTAACCCCTCAAGACAGCTTGAACGGGTTCTTGAGGAGCTGAAGCATTTGTTCAGCCTCATACGACCTGAGTCACAGTGACACACACAAACTCAGTACTGAGTTATTCCTGAAAGCAGTTTGCTACTTGATTATTTTAATACTTTCTTCATTTAGGTAAAAAAAAAAAAAAAGACCATAAAAATACATTTAAAAATATCCGCAGTCTTGTAGCAAAATGAAAAAACGTGATGTGTTTATGTGTCAATTCGCTGTTGTAGAGAAGAGAAAGTGAGAAAGTAATAGTGCCTAAATAACTAAATTTAGTCTTTATAACCCAGAATATGTTCCACATTCTTAAGTCTTTCTCATTACTAATGTCCTCTCCAAGTAGCTGTTGAATATAGTCATGCAGAATAAGGCATTAGGCTTTATGATTCTAGTGAGCAACTTGTTAATTTTAATTTAAGTGTTACCAGTCTTTTAATTTTCTCAACAAATCAGTTAAACGGTTTTAAGCTCAGATGAAGGCAGTGCGATGATGATCTCATTTACTCCTCCGGCTTTTAATGCGTATGTGCATGTGACGGTCACTGCAGCTGGATTATGGAGGCTGGCAGACACCTGTGATGTCGCAGCCACTGAATCCTCAGATTAAATATGATTTGAGGGCTTTACGGGGCAGGATTTCCCTTGTTTTTCTGGAGTATCACAGACCTCTCTGTATGTTTTGTTGCAAAAACAACAACTAGTTTTAGGAGCAACCAAACCTCGACAACAATGACACGGTTGTTACTTACCTCAGGTCGTTCAGATTTTTGAGGACCTCCTGCTGGGAGGTTAAGATGGAGCCCAGCTGTTGTTGACCTGCCGTG
>CAEMYA010000179.1:13229706-13300374 GCA_903131615.1 Diplodus sargus | reverse complement strand
TGTGTGTGTATATAACGTTATATATACACAAATCAAAAGCTAATACCAAAAGTTTTACTAATATTAACACTAATGCTGCGTCAGCTAAAACCATGGAGACCTTTGATTGTAACTGGGGAACTGAGTTAGATTAATAATCAATGAGTGTAGTTTCGAACACACAGCAGCAAACTCCATTATTCAACTTTTGGCAGCCAGCAATGTGCATCTATTGTCAGCTGTTCAGGGGCGTAGCTAGGACCGCAAAACATCCGGGGCTTTAGCCCCTCAGATAGAGTCTGTTGCTAACAGGGTTTTTTTGAAAATTGGGCTGTTACAGATGGAATTTCAACGTAGTTTGAGAAGTAAAGGAAGGCCAATCGTTGGAGTCCTCATCGTCATATTTTAATCACAAATAAAGCTAATTTTCCCTCACTGTAGGCCTACTGAGTAAGGTTTCCGTTAAATACATTATAGCCTGTAATAAGACCTGTGCTGTGTGCATAGAGCAGGTAGAACATTCTCTATTATAATTTCTTCACTTCATTGTCTATCTGCATCAGGCCTACAGGAGGCTTTGAAGGGTAAGAGAAAAAAAACTTCATTTAACAAAGACTACACACCCAGATTACACCCACGACCACAATTCAGATTTGATTTACCACAGCAGGCAAAATTTAAAATCAAAATGAGAATAATCAACATATGCGCCTGCCTGGTGTCAAGGGTGCCATAGAGGTTGAATTCACGACGGGACTGCTGCATCTGGCTGCTTTTTTATTATCTATCTATTTTCATCATGAGGCAATTATATTTGTACTACATGAGGCAAATATATTTTGCTACAGCTTACCCTCACAACCATAAGTTCTATGGAGCTTTTCTCGCTTCTTACATTGTTTCAATGGGGCAAATGAAAAGTTTTATATATCAAGAATGTTGTTGTGTAGGACATCCTGCACAGATTGGACCCAGAATGTCTTTGGGAAGCATTATTTTATGAGGTACAAGTGAGCTAAATTAGCAATCAGAGACTTATAATGTAACAAGCAGCAACGTATCAGGTATGTCAGCCTCCACATGTTGTTGTTCCTTCAGCGGCTGTGTTACCTGTGTTGCTCTGGCCCGGCTTGTAAGCCTGCATGGGGTCAATGAAAGGTTATCTGACACAGCCGTTAAGCTTTCACTGCGGTCAGAAAGCCTCAGCGGGAGACTGGAGGTGACACAATTATGTGCCATTCGCTTTCTGTTTACTCAATCCAGCGTCTTCCTACTGCTCCTGGAGGTGCAGCATCACTTACTGTGAGGGCCTGTGATTACGGGTTCAGGAACGAACCCCACAACAAAACAGGCTATTGTTGTGACACTAATCTCAGGATTTTGACTACTCTGGCAAGTCCTCAGCGACTGGTCAAGACTCATCTGCATGGGTTTGCAGTGATGCTGTGGTAATTTTATAGTCATGCAACACATACAAACATAAATAAAACCAGTGTTGTAAAAAGTACCTTAAAGTCATACTTGAGCAAAACTACAGATATTGTGTTAAAACATTAATTTGGTAAAAGTAAAAGTCTCCCAATTGAATATTACTGAGTAATGGCCTATAGTATCTGATTTTTAATGTGTTTAAATATCAAAAGTAATGAGGATGATCCACCTGGACAATTATCAGATCTGATATATCAACATTTCTCTGATCATTAAAATCAGTGTGTTTATTGTGTGTTTTTACTACCAATGAAATAAATACATGTGTAGATGCACCACTTCGGCTCTGATGCAGCAACAAATAACTACAGTTACCAAATAAATGTAGTGGAGTCAAAGTACAATGTTTGCCTCCAAAACGTTGTGGAGTGGAAGTATGAAGTAGCAGAAAAATTGAAATATTCAAGTACTTAAAAATGTTACTTAAATGCATCAGTAAATGTACTGAGGGACGTAACACATATACTAAAAACTGTGATCTATCCCGCCGAGTCGGGCCTAAAAAATGTTTGATCATATTTCACACTGAATAATTGTTAATAATAATCAGTGAAGGCATGAATATACTTATTATAATAAAAGAAAATTCCTATAATATATTTTTTCTACTTTTGTTTCACAAATGTGATTGTTTTTTTTAATGATATTTATGTACTTTGTGTTTAAACCAATTTGAAAAGTGTCTTATGAGAAAATTAATGTACTTTGTACTCTGAAACATATTCATGATATCCTGTAATGTTGTATACATTCTTTATCTATTCATACTCATTAGAATTGCAGATAGATCAGCCAGATTTTCCTTTTTTGTTACCAATTTTTTAATTTATTTTCTGCACGATTTGCACGTATACATCAACAAGATCACTATCAATATTATATCATATCAGGGCCATTAATGACAGCTTAATAAACTAAAGAACATTATAACAAATAAAATAAAGGAGGAGCAGAATATACAGTCAAGAGTTTTCTCAAATGTCGTGTCTTTGCCATCTCAAAATTGACCATTTTAGATGAATGAATGATTGTGTGTTCTCTTCCCAGACTAAACAGGAAATTCTGCATCAAGACGGAGTCGCTGTGGCAAAATATGTTCCCCTCTCACAGGTGAAGAGGTTATAGGTCAAGCACAGTTATAAAACCCAATCTATGATAGGAATGCTTCTTGTCAAACTGGTTTCATGAAGTGTTTTTTCTGTACACAGGTGAACATACAGACTCATCTCTGTCTCCATCACTCTGAAAACACAACATTACATTACAAAGATTACTACTGATGATCTCTATGGGTAGAACCAGGATGGTGTGTGAGCAAGCAGCTACAGAATATATCAGATAATAAAGCGGTAAATCATTGAGAACATAAGAAAAAACACTAGAAATTCAAAGTGAAGTACGTTAAATCATAAATGGCAGCAGATGCTAACGTTTAAACTCGTTAAATCTCACAGGTTGGCAGTGGATTTAGAGAGCAGAGGGAAAAATAGAGGCCTCGGTCCCTTTTGTCTGAGGAAGTCCTCATTAGAGAGTTAAACCACACTCTTTGTCAGGAAATGTAGGATTTAAATAACAAAGGCAATGCTAATGGATCCATTTAGGGCCGTACAATGGGAACCTGTAGGATGTTAATGGGTCACTGAGGCTGTGAATGGCCTATCGCATGAGTCAGCACAAATATTTGGCCAGTGAATTATACGATGCTGTAGGAAACGTATCTGGGAAGCGAGGCTGAAGCGTTTGAATCAAACTTTGTTTGAAATACTGCTCCGTTGTATTCGATCTGCCTTTGATCAAAACTCAAAGCAGCTTGATTCAGTTCATTATTTTGTCTTTTTCAAAGTTTTGACCGCGATGAACCTCACATCTTAACATCTTCGACCTCAACCCAACTTGCTCCGTCCGTCATTTGGTCGGTTCGCAGATCCTGAACTGGCCTAATAACACAAAACAAAGAGCAGTTGTGTTGTGCACGGGGGCCCCTGAAGATGTTTGTATTACCCATGTCGCATTAGGGGGGAAAGGGAGAGTGGCTCGTCACCTCCTGCTGTGACACCGCGGTGGTTAAATGAAGCCCGCTGCCTCATGGTGTTTATTCATACCTGAAAAGCACAAAGCAGCCCATTATCACATGAACCGAACGTCTGCTGAGATGACAGCATGCTAAAGGAAATGTCCTGTTGGTCGGCCCGCTGTGCTCTTAAAGGATAAGTTCATCCCAGAATTAGAATTCAGTCATTATCTAGTCACCGTCACGAGCGCGGAGAAAGTCAGGTTGGAGTTTCAGAAATCCACACAGCATTTCTGGAGCTTCACAGCAAAACAGTGTTGCTGCATAACACGTAAACACACCAAACCGCTCCATCTGGTCTGGAGTCGTCCAAGTCTCTGGAAACAGTTAAAAGCAGCAAATTAGCACAACTGAGAGGCTTAAACTTTTAAAAGTTTGAAGGTTCATGCTCCAGAAAGCCTGATATCCCAAATTGATATTTACACTATTTCTTCACTGTTGCTGCTGAGTTAAAAGAGCTTTCCTCACCTGAAGTGGGTGCCTGAGCTTGACAGGGTGTCAAGGGTGTAAATAACGTCTTTTCAAATGAATTTGGGATCTCAGGCTTTCCAGATTGTTGTATAGAGCTATTTCTTTTTCTTATTTTTTCACAGCATGAACCCCCAAACTTGGATTGTAGGTTGGTAACTTAGATGTTTAAAGGATAAATTCCCCCCCAAATTAAAGTTCTGTCAATATCTTCTCACCGCCATAGGTGAAGTTTCAAAGTCCACAAAAACATGTCTGGAGCTTCACAAACACATGAAACAGAGTTGCAGCATTCTCCTGAACAACTGTAGATGTAGATGGGGACTTGTTTTTAAAATGTATAAAAATGTAAGTTTTAGAACAAGTCTCCATCCACTTCAGTTTAGGAAAATCCTGCAACACTGTTTTGCTGTGAAGCTCCAGAATATTTTTGTGTTTGACAAAATCTCACTCGACTTTTCCATCGACACGAGGCTGAGTATAATTTAAAGTATATAATGACTGAATTTTATTTTTGTGTGAACTTATCCTTTAAGATTGCCACCATGATGTGAATCCCAAACTATTCCTATAGAGCCAAGAGAGGAGCGTGATTCTAACCTTTAAATTAGTCTAAAAAGTTTAAACTTTATGGCTTGTTAGCATCCAACAGGAGCCACACGAGCTCCCAGTTATCATCTGATTTCAAACAACAATCTGCAAAGATTTAACGGTGGCTCCACATCAGAGCTGTGTGGCTCTGCTGCTGTCTTATTTGTTGGCTCAGTTCTGCTCATGTAGGGCCACATACTCGCTCTCGACAATGCAGAAGGACCAAACCTTTATTCCAGATTGCTTCAACACAGTCCAGTGTGGTCCGGGGGTAAGAGAGGGCACTTATTGTCCACTGAGGACTTTGCCACATTCATTTGAAGAGCGGCCCTCTCTCATTATTAACAGACACACTAAACGATGGGCGCCAAACAATACAGAACAGATCCCTTTATGCGCACAAGTGCTCAACGTTTCGGCAGCCACTGTGTGCCCTCCAACCACTCCCTCTTCTTTTCAGATACCTGCACATAAGTGAAAGATGTGGAGCGCACAAAAGATATTCTCAACTTTCCTTTTCTCCCCATTCTGTGAAACAGGCCCATTTTAAAGCTTTTATTTGTGCAAAGCCTCTCATTAACTCCGCTCATGCTGCCTCCCTCGGCTTGCCATTGCTTAAGTACTGGGTGTTGTAAAAAAGCTACCAATTAGTCCCTCATCAGCTCCAATTAGGGGAGACAAAGCCTGAGTAAAGATAACTCAACGAGAGGGAGAGGTGGAAGGGTGAGGGCTCGTCTACGTGCGCTGCTTTTGTGTGTGCGTATAGGTGTGTGTGTGTGTGTGCGAGCTCGTGTTTGTGTACATGTGTGCAGCCCCGGGGACCGGCACAACATAGTTTGTAATAATTGACCATTCAGCGTGACCCGCTGCAGCACAGGTCCATTCACTCGGCAGGCTCCTCAGCGGGGCCTTTTTCTCAGGGCCAAGTGTTGTTGTGCTGGGAAGACAGGCCCCCCAGGAGTCCCAGAAAGAGAGCCATTCAATCCTCCTCTACCTGTGTGCAAGCGGATAAAGCACTCGGGGACAAGGCCGATCTCTCATTATTGTCTCCTTCAACTCTCAATACTTCCTTAAACTTAGGCTCCGACAAGAGCGAGCCCTTTTTGGAGGGGGATGCATGTTAAGGGGGTGCCTTTCGCCTCATTAGAATTGAATTTGCACTGTCTTGTAATTACGTCAGGGGGGCAACAATGTATTTTTTCCCCGGTAATCTTCGCTGAATGGGGGATTTTTGGGGCAGTTAATTTGCTGCCCACACTAATGCATTAATTAATGAATTGGGTAACACTAATTTTCTCTATGCTGCCGCTCTCTGTTTGTTTCCCTCCAACAGTTCTGGGCAGCCGCTGCTAATAAAATTACCTCATTAAGGCCTTTCATGGCAGCACAGTAACTCACTCATTCATTTGCTATTAAACATTTTTCTCTGGACGGGGGCCGGTTCCCATTCAGCGCCGCATCTTTTTGTGGGTGGTTCTAAATAATGAGGGGGGACGAGCAGGGAGATATAATTAGGAACAAGGGGGCACTTCAGCAAATATTTGAAATCTTTTAAGGCTCGCCCGTTGATTGATGGTGATTAATTACTTCCAGAAGGGATTTCTGGAGAAATGTATTGCCAAGTTTTTTTTTTTCCCTCCCTCCCTCCCCCGTCTTTTCCAGGATGAGACGACCCGAGCTTGTCAAAAGGACGTGCACAGGACAGGACTTTCATTTCGGCCGCTCTTTTAATCAAATGCAAATCATGGCATGTACTGTTCTCTGGAAACAGTGACGTCGTGCTCAGTGAAGGTGGCATCTGGACAACAACAAAATCTGTTTTTTGTTCATGCTGCCGATGAAATGAAGATAATATCACGGTGATCGCGGTGATGCAATCGTTCGTGCGGTGTTCCAAAAATGTGTAAGTAAGTTGATGAAGATGATTGTGTTGCTTCCAGAGAACACGATGTCACAAATAATCACTCAGGCCAGAGACACGCCAAGTGTGTCTTTTCCATTTAACGTCATCGGCCGTGGCTGCCAACCATGCTGTCAAACATCTCAGAGGGGGAAGATGTAAAGTTGAGTTGTGCAAAAAACACCAATTTCTAGTTACTGAGTCTGAAGATGAACGAGGAAACACTGATTAGCCACGGCGGGTGAACCCCTCCACAAAGATTTATTCATGATTGTGTTCTGATGATTTTCATGTGCTCCTGTGTGAACCACACTGCACAGTTTAACGGGTTCAGTGAACACTGAGCTGTGCACCATTCACAGGGTGGCAACACACAGAACTGACTGTATGTGACTGACACCTAGTGGATGTGTAGGGCTACTGAATGACCTGGTAGTGTGTCAAGATCCATCACTTAAGTAAAAGTAGGAATACCACACTGTAAAATACTCCATTACAAGTTCTATCTATCTATCATTAAAGGTCATGTGTGTATGATTTAGTGGCATCTTGACATCCCTTCCCATCTACGCGTGCAGGAGAACCTACCTTGTGTTTAGTTTGTCTGTTCTGGGCTCCTGTAGAAACACGGCGGTGCGACATGGTGAACTCGGTGGAAGACGACCAGCTCCTTCTCCAGATACACGGTGCTCATTCTGAGGGAACACAAACACAACATGTCTTAGTTTGAGGCGATTATAATGAAAACACAATTATTAATATTATATTCAGCGATGCAACGTTGTAGTTTTTATTCAACTACTTTTATTTGAGAACTTAAGTTAATAGTTACTTGCATTAGAGTCAAAAAGCACATTTATGACTAAATATATTTAATCAGCAATTGGATAAAAAGAAACAACAACTCTGATGCCAATAATCAGAATAAATGCTGATTATTGGATCCAGTAAAGCACCAGGCAAGTAATCGGTCGACCCAGTATACAGTAAATATATGCAGAAAAATACACGTATACTGTACTTTTACTTGTACTATTGATGCTTAAGTACGTGAATAATTTGCCAAATATCTTTTAATTTACTCAAGTGCTATTTATGTGTGACTTTCACTTTTACCAGTTTTAACACTTTATTTTGTGTGTTTGTCTTGGGTACCTTTTGCAACACTGATGACGTAACAGAATTTGCAATGTAAAAGTTCTTATATACTTACTTGAAAGTTGTAATAAACCTTTTTATTCTGTTGTGCTTCTTTAAGTCCTCGGAAAGCCAGTAACATGAAAGAGCAGAGCTGAATGGGACTAAAGGTTTATTGAGGCAGTGTTTGGAATTTTATTGCATGGTCTCATTTTTCATGAGAATAAAAAAATGACACCCCCTTGTTTTGGATAAAGTCCTGAGATTATATCTGCGACTCCTCTTTATACAAAAAAGGTACAACATCAGATAAATGTAATTTATGTGTACTAAAGTTAAGTGTGAAGAAAAGCCTGAGATGTATCACAAGTTTACGACTTCACTCTCACCTCAGAGGTCAGGCATGTTTAGTCTAATCCAGCTATGACTTCAGGAGTTTAGATGTAAGTCGAGGCATCTTCTCCTACTGATGTTGCCGTATTGTGAAAGCACTTTTCTTTTCTTTGAGAAGGTCTCCCTCTGGTGGATCAGTCAGCTATCATCCTCATATCCACCCAACAGCTAAGTGCACAGAGTTGGAGATGACCTGTTCCCCTGAGCTTAAAGTCAAACGTCTGTCTCTGTATAAATGTGAGACAGATATTGCAATTACTGTTAGGCATCATGATTTTGTCCTTCTGGACTTTACTGTCGAACGAGGCCACTGTTGACTACATGCAGCTTTGCAGTGGACAATACTGGCAATTTTCATTTAGTCTATTCTCTCCACATCCCGATGATTGATTATACCAGGCTAATAAAATCAAGTGGTTTTCTTAAATTAAATGAATAATATACTCTCTTAAAGTAATGAGCTGAAAACTGCTTTCATGAGAGACGTGTTTAATGTGCTGTGAAGGAACCATATGCTTCTGAAAATATATAAAAAAAACATGCATTTGCACAGTCTGCTCATTTTGTTAAAAAATATTCCCACAAACTCTCGTATATCATACAAAAATAAACATCTGTGATGAAAAGGCATACAGTACATTCTGTTTAAACACAGTTAAATAAAAAAAGCAAACCACTTTGATATTTACATCCACTTTTTAAACTCTTTAAATATTCCAGTCAAAGTCTGTTCTCTCGCGCGCTGGTTTCCTCTTCCTGTTCCTCTTTGACCCTCCGCCTGTTCGAGGTGGAGCTTCCTTGTACTCCTCGCCTGAGCCCGTGTCCACATCGTCCTGGTTGTCCCTCCAGCTGTCAGGGACCGAAGGAAAGTCCTCTCCTGGCGAGTGCATGGGCCGACCGTACACCTTGCTCTGCAGGTCGGCGATGTCGTTACGGATGTCTGCCATCAGAAGGAGCAGAAAGTCGAAGGAGCCTGGAGGGCCCTGAGAGGGTCGAGCACAACAAAAACTAATGATTTCACAAATATTTAGTCTATATCTTACATATTATTTGTGGACTTACAATTGAAGTTATTCTAGTTTTTAAAGAAATGGTTTATTTTTTGAAAAGGATTAATTTCTCAATATTTACACAGGAGCAACAGAGGAGATTATCCCAACAGAAACTCAGCTGATCAATGGCTACTGAGCTTTTGCTAATGGTTTGTTAAGGTTAGCTTCATCAGTGTTTATCTTAGAGGACAACGCTTATTCTGTACTGGATACTATTTACTTTGAGCTTGACAGTATCATTAACTGTGTCCTCTAATGGTCAGAGTCCACAGTGGTCTGTTTCTCTGTGATGCTTTAGTTTAACTGTATTGTCCTGTCTTATGGTAACAAGTCACAACAGTGTGGCATCAATAATGGATAGCCAGAATCTTACTGGTGGTCCGACGAGCCCAGGAGCTCCTCTATCCCCCTGGAGAAACAAAACAAATATTTAGCTTAGATGACTTACAGTGGGGGAAGAAGCACGAGAAGAATTCATAATGATCAAGTTTTAAAGAGCCAGAGGATGAGAGAGAAGTGAGATCAGGAGGAGTGTGACCACAAATGGTGAGCAAATAATAATGATAAAAAACATTTTGATTTTGTATTCTTGTCTTATTTAGTTAAAAGAATAATACATTTTGACAGTTGGGAAAACGTATTCACGTTCCTACCCAGAGTACAATCATGTATGGCGCGACAAATGGAAGGTGATAATCTTATTTTAGCAAAAAGACTGAAGGAAGGGGGGAAACAGCTGGCTCGGTTCTCACTAAAGTTGAGAAACACACCCACTTGCGCTAATTAACACATTGAGTCACTACAAATAGTTCTAAGATGTAACGCCCCATAAAACTTGTCACTTGTATTTCAAATGAAACAAACATGTAATAAGGGAGCTTTAGTTGTATCAAACACATTTTCAGAAAGAGAGTAAAAGAATTCCCTTTTACACTTGACAAGAAACTCCACTCACACCCACTAACAATTGGCTTTTGTCTTGATAGGAATTAATAAAATAAGCATTCGTTTGTGGGTTAAATGACACTGATTGGCAGTGACGGAAACATCTGTGTTAATATGCACATTTTTGGCCCTTTTCAGGCACAGTGCTATAAAAAACATAGTTAAAAGACATGACGGCATTGAGAGACTGCAGTGAAAGATATTGACAAGCAAGCGCAGCAGCGTTGTTACTCGCCTCCATGTTGCTTTTTTACTGTTTCCTGTTTTGTGGCACATTAGCAATGTCCAACGTCAACGTTGGACATTGCTAATGTGCCACGAAACAGTAGAAAGATGCGTCACGCATCAGATAAGAAACATGATTGCAAACTTGACTCCTGGCAAACGTGTATTTCCCAAACTGTTCCTGAAACTGCCCTGCATGCTGTTCATATAACAGTTAACGTACCGTACATGTAGGATAACGTGTGAAGTATCATGTCAGCCTGTTGACCTGCGGTAGGGCATGCACGCACACACTCACGCACACATGCATCGACCTGACTACTGTGGTTGTTAGCCAGGCTCAGGGTCACACCGGGGCTGTGAGTGTTTTGGCAGATGGTTTGGATTTGTAACTCTCAGAGACAGATTACCATCACCCTCCAATCTATCCACACAAACATCCCAGCTGTACTGAAAGAATGCCAACGTGCTATGTCAATAATAATAAAGCAGATGCACCTAAGTTGTTCCATACGCGATCCACAAGCTAAGCAAACAGAGTTATGGGTATAACGAGATCCAAAAGCCAGACCTCAGTTTTTACACCTCACACTTCTCTTAGTCAGAAGGACTCAGATAACTGCTCATTCAATCAATATCGACCAAAGACCAGGACAAAGACCAAAATAACCACCAACAAGTCATGCTCTAAAATAAACATTCAAAGGTTCTGTTCTGATTCAAATGTCTGTCGCCATATTTTATGATGTCGATAACCTTAAAAAAACAAACAAGCAACTGAATACAGTGAGTCATCACAAGCAATCTCAAAATGCTCCTAAACTGCTGACTTCGTTGACATCTTTATGGTCGTTGTTGATAAGAAAAGTGATGACATCTTGATGGAGCTCCGAGCGTGAAGTGAGTGCAGATACACAACATGATCACTCTGTCATTGTAGTTGTATAAATGTAATCTATGGTGATGTTAGACTGCTCCTACACCGCCCTGTCAATACAAGCGCGTGCCTCACTTTGTGTACGGCAACAAGAAAGATTTTCCCCACAAAGAAAAATAAACATTTTATATACCAAATGCCAAAGAATGTGGATTGAAGCAGAACATTTGGTTATATAAAAATATTTTGTGAATTTTGGAAGTGATGACACCTATTTTTCAGTGAAAATGAAAAAAATGCACAATTAGAATTTGATTATCAAAGGTATAAATGAAGCTTCAAACTATCAAGTACATCCCTGTTAAAAAGTCAGCCATAACAAGCCACAGGTTGAAAATCCCAGATTCCTACCTTCACTGGCTGCTCTCAGTCTAAGTTCTGACATCCTGATGGATCACAGAGCTTCAGCCTCACCACTCTCACTGTGCAATCTACTGTCAAATCAACACAATGTTGACGTTTTGTAGCTCTTCCTTGTACCCCTGCTGTTGACACACTCTCACATGATATTTATATTTTATCTCCATTTAACAGTTAACTTCTCAGTTTGAGTCAAGCGTCTACTCCCCATCTGAATGGGAGCAAACTCAATCACAACTGCTCCGAAGCAGACCGCACACATCTGACAGCCAAACCAACATCATCTGCAAACAGTAAAGACGACATTTTTTATGACCTCAGCTGCTCTTTGATCATCTTTTCAGGAATATTACAAAATGGGACAGAAGGCGCGAGCAAATCTGGTTTAATACAAAAGACATGTGAAAAATGCAAACACAAATCTCACTGTAACCAGGGAGAAATCTGCATTGTGCCTCCTTAATCTGAGGCTTAACCATCTGCTGGAGCCTCTTGTTTAACACTTCGCCGTAGGCTTTCACATGGAGGCACAGCAAAGATAAAACACTCCAGTTATCCTTTTGAAAGACGGTTGCTACCTTGCAATAGCCTGGAGGTATGTTCACACCGGTGGTCAGACAGACGTCACTGTGCTGCCACTTGAACTGCGAGCTGTTGGCCTCTGCTCCTTTCTGACTCAGTTTACAGGAGACACGTCTTTGCAGGTGGGTGAAATGAAGTGAGGTTATATCACTCGAAAGGAACAGAGATCATCTGATAGATTGTGTAATCTCACATCTCATTATGTAACCACAAAATTGACCATGTTTGGCTCAAGATGCTCTTGTACCATTGGTATTATCTGAACCTAAACATGCCTACACAGACACCAGAATACAATACTCTGAATGTAGTTATATTGAGAAGCTATTCCTCCAAATTATGCTCATTTGGTCTATCTAATAAGATCTTTGATACTGTTGTTTAGCCCATTGATTTTCCTCTCTCAACCTGTAGCAGCTTGCATTGATCGTATCATTTGCCAGGCTGAGGATTTGCAAGAACTCTGTAAAATTGCCTTGTGGTTTTCACCCTGTATAAATCTGGTGAAGATGGGAAACAGTTTATAGCTATTGAGAAATATCTCTTGACAGACATGGTGTTGGCAGGTGTGTTAAACGTATCTCGTTGGTACTTTTCGACTCTGTTATCTTTCTTTTGAGAGAGGCCCTGATGAGTGAGCCAGGAGTCAAACTCAGCTGCCAACAAGAGTGACTCCTTAGCCTGAGGCGCAGAACGCTGGATGGACGTCTGTTCTACACTCTGGAAGAAGAGGCTCTTCACCAGAGCAGATGCCTGTTGTTATAAAGTTATGTGTAAAACCGGATTAGGTGACAAAACCACATCCGCCCTCACCTTTAAGCCGTCTTTTCCTGGTGCTCCTGGGGGCCCCTGTTAAATGAGAAAAACATCTGAATTTCATATTTGTTTGAATCACGTTTACATATTTATGTCAGATTCCTTTCACACACCAAAGACATACAATTCAGCAGGACTGGAAACGATAAAGCCCTTAAATGTAAATATACACGGGATCTATATGTGTCCCAGCCTGAATCCAAACAGAAATGTGATTAAGACATAATTCGCTGCCATTGTCACTTGCTGTTTGGACACAAATCGTCCATGGTTGGACCCTTCTCCTCCCTGGCTCTACTAGACTGAACGAGCAGGTGTGGTCAAGTTAGCTACACATTCAATGAAATTAGGGAGCGGCGTTAGCGTGAACAAAACAGTGAATCAGAGAAATAAAATGTTCTGATGTTCTGATTGTTTCATGGTGTCTGCAGGGAGGTGCAGCACTGCTGGATTGTGTGTGATTTCAGCATTACAGGCGTCTTCCCGTCTGCTGTTAACCTCTCTGTTCTGAGTGTGTGTGTAGTTCAACCAACACCTTCAGCTCACCGAGACAAGAGAGCAATGTGATCTGGTTGTAATGTTTTTATGAATTCAAGACCTCGTGCTGTTATTGACTGGGGCCTAAGAAGCATCCTGATCACAGCATAATACTAAGAAATGATGAAACACAGGCACAGGACAGGATATCTGCAGACAGAGAGACAACCTCAAACAACTCATAGGTCATAAATGATTAATCAGAGGGATTATTTTTGCATTGTTTTTTTCTTAAATAAAAACCTGTACATTATGGCTTTAATGCTCAGTTGACTCTTTTCACAGAAAATCAATGTATTCAGAATCTTTTCAAATTCAAAACAGAAATCTTCGTCGTGTTCCAACAACAATGATTTTCCGAGATTAACCTCACGTCAGCCTGCAGGCCATTTCTGAGTGACATCAGCTCGATGGCAGAGAGCGCTTTGATCTCTTTCCTGGGATAATCACCATTAAAGAGGTGTGAAGACGTCGGGCCAATATTCAGATCAGTACCAAGCCTTTGAGTCACACACTATACCACATTCATCATCTCTGAAACCCTGACACGCAGTCAAACACATGTGACCTGGTGGCCAAACCTCATAGCTGTGCTCAGAATCTAATCAGGTTTATGTGTGTGGAGAGAGACAACTCCCTCACCGACATGAGCACTGATTAAATGGATTAACAAGTCGTAAATATAAAGAGCTGTGAATAAGAACATACATTCAACTGTCACACACAAAAAGCAGTAGATCACTTTTTACTGTAAAAACAATGTCCCAGACTTCTGGGTTTGGCATCATGCAGCTCGTGTTATGACTGATTGCGAGTGTTGGCGGTCTGATTTATCAATAATTAGATTGCATAAATACTCAAGCTTTAAAAACTAGAAATATGTCTCTAGCCACATCCTGCACATTCTTGATTCAGAGCCCACACTTTAACACGGAGAGTTCACACTCGCAGGCAAGACTGAGCGCTGCACAGAGACATAGCGAGCCAAAGAAAACAACATAAGCTGTAAATGGATTCAGACTTCTCTGCTGTTATTGCTGCGACCATGTGTCATCCTTTTTCCCCCTGCGAAAGTGTGGGTTTCTCTAAGGTTGCTCTCTGAATAAATCAATCACATCTCTCCTGGGCAGTGTCAATGACATTTTTATCATTGTAACCTATATATTCGGTTGATGTGCTCTGTACATGTGACATCTATTGCATGTCTAATGCCCTGGCAGAAGGATTTTCTATTTTTTCCCCTCTAAAAAGGGTTTTTGGGGAATTTTTCCCCTTACTTAAATCAGTGATTTGTAGATAAAATTGACTTTACAACTATATTTTTTGAAAAATGTTGTCAAGTTAACACTGAAATCCAACACACAGTGCAACATAGACTAAGGCATTCAGTGCCGTCATCCAGATTAATTAAGTCATTCTGCAGTGTAACACGAAGCAGAAGTGTGGCACTGAACCAATGTACTTATGTGCTGTATCCAACCATGACTCAGAGCAGGGAAGATCGCAGTCAGAACACACACGTTCTTACTTGCAGATTCAGAAGCCTTTCGTTCTATATATGAGAAAAATATTAATTACAAAAAGCAGTAAAAACTGTGTGGCCAGATTTGACTAAAACACAAGGATTTATATTAACTTGAAAAAAAAGGTATATACTAACTGACCACAGGTCCTCGAGGGCCTCGTTTGATATGTGACAGGTCAGGTGTGGGTCCAATGGGTCCCATCAAACCCCTGGGACCAGGAGGCCCAGCAGGTCCCATCAGTCCAGTAAGTCCAGGAGGGCCTGCTGATCCTGGATCTCCTAAAAGAATACAGACTGGTATTAGTGAACTAAAAAAAGTATGTTTTTACTATTCCTTCCACCAGCAGGTCATAGTTTTCACCTATTTTGTGAGACATTTTAATGATAACCTGGCACAGATTATGTATTCTTAATCACTATCATGATCTCATTTATTTTCCTCTAGCACCACATTTGTTGTGCTGAGCGCAATGTCTTGACAACCAATTGATAAACTACCATGAAATCTGTTGCAGCCATTTGTGTCTATCTTGTGATGGAGGGGGATAACTTTTATGATCTTTTGACTTTTTGCCATCACTATGTTGAAGCTTTATCTTGTGCAATACTTGGTTTATGACCAAACACCTGCAAAACTAATAACATTCAAATCAGCCTCAGCTGTGCTTTGTCTTCAATGCTTTATAGAATCACTGCTGGATGCAGGCAAGTTTCTTATGAGTCTTGACTCTTTTTATTATTTTTAGCTTCATGTGTTTTACCTGGTGGTCCAGGGAGACCTGGAGGCCCTGGTGAAAATAAGGACGACGTAAGCGTTTTCTCGCGGGTCATCTGCTCAGGGACATCAGCACTGTTTGACAGCATGGCCATCTTGAATTAGGATGCAGAATTAACAGGTCAATGAGAGGCAACTACAAAAATAGGATGAATGACATATTAAATGAAAAACATGGCCAACAAAAATACACATTCTCTCACGGGATCAAAGTCTTTTTGGCAAACATCCAAATGTGTAACTGCACAATGTTTTCATTCCTGAAATGGTTTTTCATGCAATGATTCATAAAGCCTTGCACTGTCTATCAGGACAGGAACATTACACACTACTTGAATTAAAATTATGATAAAAGGATATACCCTGCCTGAGATGAAAGCTGATCCTCCATCTGCACCACGCTACAAGCTGTACCCCAGACAGATGGAAGGCCAAGCAACCCCTCTGCATTATTCAGCGAGACCAGTAGAGTTCCTGCTCTGGATGCTAAGTGGCATCCTTGAGAAAATGTATCTTTGATCTCTGTATAACATCATGTGGATCTGACAATCCCAGAGGGAAACACGTCAAAGACCTTGCTTTGCTGCAAGGGCCTACAGATCAGAATTCATGCGCATGGACATAGAAGCATATGTCCACACACACATACACAGACACACACATACTGAGCAAGGTCATAGTTCACCTGCTGATCAGTGAGCATTATGCAAGACTGTAGCCTGTGACCTTGGGCGCAGGTGTTTGAACCACACTGTGATCCTAAGATCATACTCTAACCTCCCCATGATATGAATAAAAGGGAGTATATGCTTCCTCATACACTGTGATAATACACTGTGACCGCATTAAGTATTTTAACTTTGTTTTTGTAATTTATTATATTTGGAAATAGGAGTCACATTGAGTAGGAGCACCAAGACCACACAGCTGGAAGCAATATATAATAATGTCGAGGGTGTTGAGTGCCACTGTTGACAGACTCGTGCTCAGATAGGTTCAGACGCCTGTGATTACACAGAGGGAAATATAACCTCACTGTTGAGTTTCACACAAATTACCCAGCAATTCCCCACTTACAGAAGAAATCTACCACTACAGTAAAGGAAGTTTTTTCAGACATTTTTTATTAGGGAATAAAATGCCACAATAAACCTCAAGGGTGTCGTAAAAAATCTGCCAACTGTTGTTTCTGAAATACTGTCAGGTGTGGCCTCCTTAGAGATAAAGCAAGATATTTATGTGGTGATAAAGAAGCAGAGCAGTTCAGCAGATATTTACATTCAGCTCGGTCGAGAAGGTGTGTTTAATGCTCACCGAGGCATTTCTGTGGTCAACCATAGAATAACAGAAAACGGGATTATGATTTCAGATGAAACAATAGTGTAGCCTTCCAGGTAGATTGGATTCATAGACAGAATTTGGAAAATAACAGAAATGTGCATTTTTGTTATTTTTTTCTGACCCCTTACCTTCTGTTTAAGCTGCAGGACAGATGTCTTAATCTGGAGGAAATCGTCACATGTGGCTGAGCAAGTTCCAGCGTTCATCACATTGTCAGATTTCTCAAAGAGATGCACTGCTGGGAGAAAATGTTTCTGTCACAGATTGTATCAGTACAACGTTTTTTTCAGAAAAAGAAAAAACATACAGTGATAATAAAAATGGGACCCCCCGCCAAGAGAAAGTTGATGGTGATTTGTAAAGCTGATTCATTACTGAACTCCCTCTGTAACATCGTAAGTCAACAACCAAAAATACAGTCACACAGTGAAAGTCTGGTGAAAGTTTAACAGTTTGTTGCTAACTGTATGAGCTAACAGTCTGTTAAGGGGACTTAAACAGTGCTGGATCTCTGTAACACTGTCATTTGTGAGACCTGAGTCATGTGGGTCTCTTAAATCCTTGCTTAGACTGAAGGGGATCTAGTTAATGTGTCTGAACCTCGAGGAAGACTAGTGTAGAAACTATGGCTCCTTACTGGCTCTGCTGGAGGTAAAACAATGCAATATTTTTGCATATTTCTATATCTGAAAATTTCACAAAAAGATGGTGTGTCAAGAACTAACCACTCTTTCAGAAACCACAATTTAACAATTAGGTTTAAGCAATACAGCTGCACAATCCTGTAAAGAGAAAGAACAACATGAAAAGCACAGAGCTCTTCAGGTCTCCTTGTTTTGTTTCTGCATTACAACAGGCTCTGCTGTATGAATGCAGACATTTTATGGATGAGTTAATGCGTTAGGACACAACTTTCCCCACTATGTTACAAAGCAGCAGGACATTAAGCAGGACCATGACTATATATGCGCGATAGTTTCTCACTATCCAGCTTCTCACTTTCCAGCTTCTCCTGAAATGTTATAGTAGGTAATGGAAGATAAACTCATGGGAGGAAGTAGCAAATCTACAGCCCCTGACCGCTTCACTGGCAACTGAATCTGGGGGGGAAAATAGAGACTTTATTATCGCCTGAACATTTTGTAACGTTTTCCTCAAAAAGCATTCAGCAAATCAGAAAAGACCTGGAGTCACAGGGGCAGCAGTATGTTTGAGAGACAAAGCTGTTCTGACATGCACAAGGAGCTGGGATGTGTAATGATTACCAGGTGTCTGTGTTTGCAGTACCCCACATCACAGTCAGATGTGCCCTTGAATAAAGAGAAAGTGCCTGAGTAAAAATACTACTCTCACCTCTCTCCCCCTTGGTGCATGTTTTCCCATCTTCTTCCAGGAAATAGCCTTTCTCACACTCACACCTGTAGCTCCCCACAGAGTTGATGCAGATCTGAGAACATGCAGTCATGTTTTTGTCTGCACATTCATCGATGTCTGTATGTTGCAGTGACAGGCAAACAGGAAGCAAATTAAAGAAAGATAATTCAGATTATAATATATAATATTTTAAACCCATTAACATGAGCATTAATACTTAACTCTGCAAATTAACCTGCAGTACCTGAGGGTTTCTTACACAATCCTTCTATTACCATTGCCTTTGCATTGATGATGGATTTCAGAATGAATAAACATACATATATGATACATTTTAAATTAATTATTTTTACCTTTATGCCACATATACATGGTAATTCAGTTTGGATTACAGAAAATGTTAAAACACCATAATGTGAAAACTCAAACTGACAACAACAAAGAACTATGACCATGGAATAAAACCCAGATTAAACCTTAAATGATCTACAGTCATCTTTATCACACTTTATCACTCATTGCAGTGTACTTCGGGGGACTCAACAAGAATTTCAAAATGAGCTAAAGTAATCAGGCAATGCAGTTTCACATTCTGCTGCAGTTTATTCCATCTGACTGGAGCAGGACTTTTTAAGGCCTTTTGCCAAGCCCACTTTTCCCTAGACCAATCTATGCTAGAGATTGTGAAAATATGTATGACTTCCTATTACAAAATTGCTGGAAGAAAGACTATTTTCACAAAGGGATTTGTTAAATCTGCAGTAACGAGTGCATGTGTCTTCTTACAGACTGGTACAAGCCACAGTGAGGGCTTCTGACACTCTCACCTGTTACAAAACTGAGAATGTAAAGCATCTCCTTGTTTTCAACGAGGAACTATACAGATGTGCTAATGTACAAAGTCTCACCCAAACAGTAAGGCTTCTCTCGGTTTCTGTGGCGCTCGCGGTCGTAGCGGTAGCCGGGGTAGCAGGTGCACACGACCCGACCAAAATGGTCAGTACACTGTTGCTCACAGGGGGCGCCAGTACACACATCATAGTCTGCAGAAAGAAATGAGGCATTTCAGATTTGTTTTTAAATTCCAAAATTTCAGGCAACACGCCTGTTACAGGTTGTTAAACATTCAGTGAGGTGTAAACTAAAGGAAGAGAAGTGAAGTCTGTTGAAGGACTGAAGAGCTTATGGGACATGATAGGAGGGAATTCCAAAATAATCACTAATACACAAGACAGACATCCAAACATGTTTTCCCTACCTTCAGGAATGCACTGGCCCAGCACAAACTTGAAACCCTTGCAACACTTCTTTCTGTAAAACATAAAATGGACACACATCCAAAATACTTCAACAATCACATAATGGGTCCCACATCCCAAAACAATGTGCACAATGTTTGACACGTTACACTCGTAAGGAACTGCAGAGTTTATTGTGATCCAGTGACTCGGTCTGCTTTTACGATTGTGCTTGTTAATGTGAGAAACATCTTCATGAGGATTTATGTGGCCAGACAACACACAGATACACACACTGACTGCTATCTGCAGGTCTCGTTTCTACGTCTGGCCTGCTGTTGCATGTTCGTTCATGTCTGATGACACTCCTCTGAATTACGATTAAAATCCCCCATCGAGTTGGCCCTGCTGACTGTGTGGTGTTTCCTGGTTCTCCTTAAACTTTCCCTCCTGAATCCCTCATTATTGACCAAATACTGTTCTTCTTTCTTTCCTGCTCACGTGTATGGATCCTTCATTTTCCACTGAATTTCATTCAAGTAAGAGTGAACAGTTTTTGTTAAACATCCTCTCTATTGCATAATTTCTTCCCCCATCTTTGTTAAGTTAGTCATGTCGTCTCCTTGATAACATATTGTTGTAATATTTTTTAATCAGTGTGAGTGAAATCATCATCATCAAAGCAGTCCCTCGCTTGGACTCATTTCTAAGGAAAAAGTGCTACCAGGTGTGATTCTCGAACAGTAAGTGCTTAAAAAAAGTCCAGTTACACCATGAAGTCAAGGCAATACACTGCAGTTACAATCAATTTTAAATTGGTACTGAGAGAAGGTGACTCTGTAATGCTGTAGAGGTTTTATTCAGGAGTTATGATGATGGGAGCAATCCTATGGGCCTGTCTGGTAATTTCACATAATGAAAGCTCTCCTTCCTCTGCTCATCATGATTCAAACACAGTTGATTTAATCAATCAATCTATTTTCCATATCTGTGTATGATTAATCTGCGCTGAACCAGGGTACCCATCGGAAATAAACAAGAGTCTACAGTTTATGCTAGCAGGTCTGTCAGCCTGAATACTAATGTACCCCCCACAAAAACAAGTTAAACCGGATGTGTGTAAATACTACGGATTCCAATCTAAAGAATGACAGAGAGATGAGGTAACAACATTTATTTGTCCTCTATTTGAGCAGGAAGACCTTATTATTTATGATGATTTTAACCCTAACCCTAATATAAGATTCTGTTTGTTTTACAAAAATGATTTGTTTCCGCATAAAATGTAAGATTATAGTGATTCCAGTATGTTTTAGCGCAATTTTAGTTTTCATTTATAACGTTTTAAGAATATGTGGATGATATCGGGATAATATCCAGAACTGCATTCATATATGACAGGATAATGTGACAGGAAATGTTCACATCTGCCTACATGTGATACATAAGGTAATCATTTGTGGGAAGAGTATGAATAGCAGACAAGGTTATCTGAAGATCGTTAAACTGACAGATTTTTAGATTGATTTCTGAGATCTCACTCATATACGGCCCATTAGAGTCCTAGAACAAAAAGGGAAATATGTTAAAAAAAACAACAACCGCTTAATTTCACATTCTCATCTCATTACAGTAAGATTTTCCATTTCCTACTTCCAATTCTATTTTGAGTCTCATGACCCATCTATAACAAGGTCACGCTCTTTGCAATAACATCATCACGGAAATATAATCCTGGTAAAACAAAGTAAATCACTGACTCTGCACTACTGCGATCTAATGGGCCTACCATCCACACTTGACTGCTTTTACGGTCATTTTGATGAGTACAGGATATACGGAGCAGCCAAGTACTTATTCACTCACACAACTGAATATTTACTACCTAAAGAGGGGCCATGAGAGCCTTCCTCACTGCACTTGAGGCCCCCTTTTAACCTGCAACAATCTCATTTCAAGTCTTTGGTGACACTCTATGCTGCAGCTCCTGCAGGTGTGTTTAATGTAGAAGAAGAACACTCGGGAGGCCCTTCATGAGGTCACAGCTAGCCACGTGTTGTGCATTTATTCAGTTTCTCTGGATGCATATAAATATACTGTGTGTTTTAGCCCCCAATTTAGCTGTAGCTGTAAAAACCTTAACAAATTTAGAGCTTCAGCTGTACTATGTATTTAGTGCTGATTAGTATGCTAACCAGCTAAACAAAGATAGTTAATATACCTTATAGATGTTTAATATTAGCATGTGAGAATTGTCATCGTAAGCAGGTTGGCATGCACATGTTAGCATTTTGCTCAAAGATCCACTTTACAACCTCATGTGGTTTCTAGTACAGCTGTAGACTCTTGGTCTCTTTCATAAACTCTTTAGTATTTTTGTTATTTATATTCTGTAAGGTAGTTTGCCAAAGCGTATTACTTGAGGACCTTGAAATGTTTTATAACTGTAGGATATATATTGAACAGGGAAATACTGCATGTTTTTATTTTAGGCTGTAAAATGTATGTGAGGATGTCAAACTGGAGTGTTATTTCCACAGCTGTCTTTCAATTTGTACAAGTAAATTACATTTCAGCATATGTTGTGGTGTTTTGTGAGTGGGAGAGGCTACGGCTTGGACACCCTGAGAGAGATTATCTGCGGATGGTTTCCTGTGCAACCCAATATTTCATTTCACAATAACATCCCCATGAGGACAGAAGGCACTTATAGCAAACAGCCAGCTTAGCAAAATAATCACGGTTAGTTGAACAATCATGAGAAAACAAACATCCATGTCCGTCTCCAGGAGATCATGAAAGACGCGACAACATCCCAAGGAAACGGGATCTGTGTTGTTAAAGTTGCTTTTTATTAAATCATTCAGAGAAATTCTTATTAGCCCTATACTATTCTACTTTGTTGTACCCTATCTCATTGTACTATTAAATAAACAAATCTAAAATTTAAGTGATATTTGGTTACTTTGCAGATTTAAGGCCTTTTAAAACATGATTAGAGCGTTATCTGCCATTTTCCATTTACACAAATTGATTTAATTTGATGTTGTCCCTTTGATAACCTTTTTTATTTTGACACATGGGCATGAAAACAGGCAGACCGGGAGAGGCAGACGCCCAGAACTGAGATGGTAATGATATGACCTGTCTACAAGTTAAAACAACATGCCTAGAAAAGACTCTGGGTGATGGATACGAAGCTGAAGGTCAATGCACTGAAGCAATAAAATAACCTCTAACCAACTATGTGACTTATAGTCTGGGGGGTGAAAATCTGTCAGGTCTTCGATATGGAGGGTCTCAAGAGATAGACACTGATGCTGATAGATGGAAATAACATTCTCATCATATACCAGATGTAAAGCTATGTGTAACCATATAGCTTTCAAAATATTTTAAATGTGTACAATAATATAAATAAAAAGTGCCTGGTTTGCAATGTCATGGTCCAAATTAATGCTCTGCAGTCAAACTGTTGCCTACTTTAAAGAGGTTTTCATCCGCTTGACATGTTGTGGCAAAAAGGCAGTAATTAAGCAGTGCAGCTTGCAGTCCAAACACACCTTTCCAGAATGTGGAAGTTGCTTGGGGTTAAAATGTAATGTTTTCCCATGGTCAGGGCCAAGTTATCTCTTAAAGAAGCCACACTTTTTTCTTTTTATAAATGCGTTGTGTATAGAGAGTGTGAGTGAGCTCCAGCCTCTGCTAGAACGCGCTGACACTTAAATCAAAAAGGATACAATTCTTTCCAAAGAGCTTTGTCTATATTTAAACAGCTGTCTGAATCAATATCTGGCATTGATTTCCAAAAAGCTATTTAACAGTCCACCTCAGCTCCTCTCACACTATTTGAACAGCAGAAACGCTTTAGATCTAAACCACTCTGCACAATGATACACTTGGGGATAGTTTAAAAAGCATCATATGAATGTTTTTGTTGTTGTAGTATTTAATAGAATAGCTGCTATCCAAAAATCAAGCATGGAGCAATAATTAGAGATTGAAGATTTTTATCATGGATTGGTACAGGAAACACTCTGGATAAATTGATCATAGTTTATTTCCATGATCAGAATAGCCATTAATCAGGATAATTGTGAATATCCTCACATGAGGGACTTGAAAAAGCTTGATACTGTAAAGTTCTTTATTGATTCCCTGATTTATTTTCAATTGCCACAAAGAGGAGCCTCTTTCCTCAACATGATGTTGAAGTGATTCCAGTGATGATTTAAAGAGTTTTAAGAATATTTTGGTGATCATTGGGATCATTTCTAAATTGCAATTCATTTCGCCAGGATGATCATGACATGAATTTTCCTACTGTCGCATGCTTATTAGAGATGAAGCTCGTTAAAATATTAAGTGTACAAAACAAAACCATGCTGAGGGATGAACCACAGGGCCCTGAGCACCTTTAATAACAACAGCTAAGAATACATTCCTGCGTGAGCTTGTTAGTTGCTTGTGTACTTCACACAGATTTGCAAACAAATTCAAAACACATGTGGATTTCATTCATATTCATGAGAGAGAGAACAAGAGGGAAAGATATTCCAAAGGCATTCATTAAATGATTTCCACAAGAATATCAATGAGCAGAGTTGGCAGTCAAACGCCACCACAAGTACACAATACCAGCTTGGTCCTTACTTGACCTGAATGAGCAGGACATCACAGACAATCTGATTGTTTTGCCACCTGTGCCTTTTTTTCACCTAAAGGTTATTTCATTTTGCCAGTGATCCATATCATTTTACAGAGGCGCCCCTGAAATTTAGACATAGATTAGTCTGACCTCAGTTACCCGGGGTGAACCATAAGCACTCTAATTACCTTACAAACAGTGGACCTCCCCTGAACCAACATGGTGGACCAGCCTGGCCTGGCTTTGTCTTGTAATGAAACACACTAATTCTGACAGACAACCAAGAGTTAAAGTGGAAGCAACCTCAGTATAAAACAGTGCACATGTATCAAAGAACATGCATTCACCTTCACAGTAGAGGCAACCTTTCTCACATCCCAGCATGCTCTTCTGTTTGACAAGGATAACAATTACAAAACCAAAGGGTATCACACTCACACACACACACACACACACACACACACACACACACACACACACACACACACACACACATACAAACACACAGCAGTGAGACAACACATAGAGTCTGCTCAGTGGATGGAGGCTTATTTGTCTAGTATTGCTGCCAGTGATATACAAAAACATGTCTGGATTCCGCTCAAGAGAAGACGTTTGTCGCAGTGGGGAGGAAACAACTTCTATGCTCATGCTACTAAGTCTGCTTATGCTGAGTGGTGTGGATTTAAATTACATTTAAAGACACAGAAATCAGTTAAAAGTAACATAATTGAAATTAATTTGAATGATCACCACTTTGGTATAATGATCTTACCAAATCTAATTATCAGTTTCTATAAACTCTAATTATTGCCTTTCATCGAGAGTCCTCTCTGCAACTTCTTCTCTCCCTTGTTATCCACATTTCACCACTTTTTAATGATTATTGTGCTCATGATATTTAACTCTCACTCCCACTCCCATCTTGTATCAATATCAACAAAATCTGCCAGCCCCCTTCGACTTATTCCCAGGATGAAGACATTTTTCCTCTAGGGAAATCTTTCGTACCCAGGGACGGAAGGCTATGGTGGTTTCCAGTCTTAGTTAGCTGACTCTTGTGTAAAATGTGCAACAAAGGCTTAACACAATCAGTATGTTTGCATATAACCATCTGTTCATCAGACGCTTCCTCATCAACAATAACAGTGCCCAAATTCTTTTTCAGTTTTCAGTCTTTTGTCTAATCTGCAGCGCTTCCCTTGAGTCTCCAGTTCCTTCAGCTCATCCAGATGTAGTCTCCAAACTGAATTATCCCTCTCGTTTTTAGCTGCTAATTTCAAATCCAAAACCCTGGCATTGGCTTTTCTAGACTACACAGTCGTCCCCACACGACTGTTCATCTTTTCCTGTATTCTGCAGATATACTGCAGACTTCTGCACTCTCCTCTAGCAGGGTCAAGGCACCACTCACTGTTGGCTCTTCACAACAGGATCACTCGTTATCCTCTGTTGTAGAGTCAAAGTCCAATTTTCAAGCCCTGCCCTCATGTCACCGTATGTGTATCACAAATCACTTTGCTGTCAAAAAGCCTTTAAATAATAGTTCTGAAGCTCGGTAGCTATTTTCCAGTGATCATTCACAGTTCTTGTTTAATCCTGATCTTGAAGACATCCAGAGCTGAGAGAATGAATGTCTGCTATGTCATAAATAGAACAACAAGTGAGTCAGAGGCAAGGAAACCACACAAGGGACAATGACTATATGTATAATCACAGGTATTGTGATCTTAAGCATGTGAGACATATTCATGTGGCTTGCTGTTTGGTGGTAGTTCTAAGGAATTCTTCACGTTTAGAAATAAGTGAGACTAAATGGCTAATGTTCTTTGCAGGAAAAAACCCTGCTGTTCTTGTAGCTTTCTCTAAGCAGCTAACCAATATTTCCATTTGTGGTCATCAGCACACTCACACTCAAAAGAATGAGTCACTCAATTCTGAAAGGTTATTGGTTGCCTCTTAAATATGAATAAATGTTTTTTAATCTAAGGAAGGTAAAATAAGGAGGGGGAAACTGGATTTACTAGACTCTGCTTGTGCTAAAATAAAAGAATGTCCCTGTTCTGTAAGCCAGATATCAGTCAACACGTGCTCTAACGTTTGAAACTCATTTTCCATCTTTATGGCAATGCTACAGTTTAGCAGCTGTTGATGCTGATGTGCGTGTATCTAAGGTCTGTAATGCAGAGAAAGGCATTCCTCTGGTATTGGGAATAGAGTTACAACTATTAACTGATTCATCGATTGACAGAGAATGGATCTGAAAAAGTCGAATCAGTAATTGTTTTGGGAAAATATATAATAGAATAGAATATTTTCCTCTTGGCCCTCTTCTCCGTAGTGTTGTTCAGACAATACGAAACATCTGAAGATGTTATCATTGGCTCTAGGAACTTGAAGACAATTTTTTCTCATGAAATGAAAAAAAAAACTGCAGAATAATCTATAAGAATAATATACTTGGACCCAGGTTTTACAGGGTATGTCTGTGTTAAGATCTGGCTGCATGGCCGCTGGAGCTGTTCGCAGCCATTCTAGACAACGCTCATGGGTCCACCTGGCTCACAAAAGGTGTTTCAGAAGCTACCCAGAAGCGGCTATCAGCTCTGCTGTGTGGAGAAAACACGCAGAGTATATTTTTGACAGACAGAAATCAAGTCATGCTGCGAAGAGCAAAATTGAGCCAGGCAGGAAGGCAGACACAAAAATGGCCTAGAGCAAGTCAATTTCAAAATAAAACACCCTGTGCAGACTTAGGATCGTCAGCACAACAAATTCAAAGATAATAATAAACACATTTAAAATCGACAAAAAAGAAACCTTTCAACTTACTCACTCGTGGTGGTAGCACAAAATCATGAGGCCTGAAGCCATGTAAGGTCATAGAGATGTGCCAGGGGCACTTAGTGGTGCCTTCTAATGCCAACAGTCTTGTAGACCTTTTCCAAGGAATTATTGTGTATCCAAAACATTGTGACAAAAACAGACCAGTTGAGCTCACTCCAATCAGGGAACAGCAAGTGATCTGTCTCCTTTTCAATGACTTGCATGTAAGTATTACCACATATACACAATAAGTAAGAGTTTTACAGGATATTCAATATTGTGTGTTATTGATAACCGTATATTAAAGGCAGTTTAAATGCTTTCACCGTCATATAATCCCTCTCCCTTAGAGACACATGCACGCACACACACACACACACACACACACACACACACACACACACACACACACACACACACACACACACACACACACACACACACAGACGTACAGACGCACAGCTTTCAAGGTCAGCAAAGTATAATATAAACACATGAACAAAGGTTTGCTCTGCAGTTTGTAAGGCCTCCTGGTTTGGACGTTTGTCCTGAAGTATCACATTATGTCATTTACAAATAAAACTCCAGCATGTCAAAATGTGTCCTACTTCTTGTAAGCACACATTGGTTGTCATGACAAACACGAGATAAAGTTAAGCAACGCATTAGCTATTCCAGATCTAGACAAAACCGCAGTATATTATGACAGACAGTTTCTTCTGCCAGTGACGTGTCCCAAAAAACAACCCTGGAGGAGAATGAGTTTATAGGAACACATTAAAAAAACAAGCACAGAGAGTCCGTCTTTAAAATGCCTAGATACCTTTGTGTTTTCTAAGCCTCCAGATGAAAAAAAAAAAAAAACTTTTGGAAAGGTCATTTATTCTGCTAAAAATACTACACAGAAAAGGAAGGACGCAGACATCAAACATTGTTACGGACCATAATTTTTCTCTACACTGGTAGACTTTTACACATGATTCTTAATACACTGACATTTCCCTTGCCAATGTGTTGCTGCTAACCTTAGCTATGCTAGATTATGTCCTATTATTGTGGATAATTAGGATGTAATTATAGACGACTGTTCAGAGATGCCATAAAAGGCAAATGATCTTGGAGAAAAAGGTTTTTCCAACAGCAGGTATCCGTCTGTTGGAGGTATTACAGACAACAGCTGTAGCATTTTAACCCCAACGCACTTAGCAATAACTCAGCATGCTGACTAAAGGGACATTTCACGGAATAAGGGGGTCCAACAACAACTAAGCTGTTCAAGAGCTTCATGCACATACTTTAATTTATAGGAGAACATTGGAACGGGCCAGTTGTTATTGGCAAAATACCTGTTCAGCACAAATGAAATGTGTTTAATATTTAACAGTATCTGGTGTTGAACTAAGAAAACATGAGAGATATTTCAGTACTCTAAGGACAGGATGAATGTGCACATGATTTCTGCAGAGCATAATTTTTCTTACATATACCCACATACCGTACCTAACAACATAGTTCACACACCTTTGCGTTTTTATACCAGTTGCTATTTTAGGATTCAATTTGAAAAACTGGATATTTGCAAGCTCTATTACTACATTTCTGGCCAATATGGGACAGGCGTACTCCACAACAAGCTGCCAGAAAAACAGCCCTAATCAAATCCTGATGAACTTTCTCAGTCATCGAGGTGGTGGTTGTTCTAAGTGCTGTATTGTAGGCAACTGAAGGAGTTCCTGTTTCTTGAAGATGTTTCACCTCTCATCCAAGAGGCTTCTTAAGTTCTTAAGGGGAGTTGCAGGTCTTTACACTCCGTGTTTTAAACTCTGTGTTAGCCCTAATCACAATATAACAATGTTTTTACTGTAACATCCAGCAGGCACATGGCAACATCATTTAACTGGAATCCATAAAACCAAAACTGTGAGCTTAATGAGGCTAAAAGGCTCAACAGAGGCTGCACACGTGGCAATTCTCTATGGGTTCTTTACTAAAAACAACCCTTTTTTACATTACATGTAGTCATTTGATTTAATCCTAATATGCAAGGCACTGAACAGATACTGACCACACCATGACCCAGTCATGAATCCTGTACTCATTGGTGGACTTACTCTACTGAAGTCTTGAGCAGTCAAGGGGGAAGTATTAAAAACTACATGCTGTTGATTAGGCAGAGAATTATGGGTATAGTTCACAATATCTAATTGTTGACTATAGTGTGGTAAATAAAATGTAAGGAGGAAGCCACAAAGCAACAGAGCAGAAGAGTAAATCAAATTATAGCGGCATGGTAATACAAGCAAAGAGAGTCAAATTGATAAAGGTCAGATTGGGACATCATATCTACTGCTAAAAAGCATGAATAACACTTGAGTTGGCCTTTAAAATGACAAATATAGGCTTGAATAAAATCTTTCTATCGACATCCAGGGTAAATGCTTAGATACAGTATGTTTGTCCAGAGAAATAATGGCAGCCCATTTGATCACTAACATGGTACATTAACTTAACCTATTGGTCAATGACTGTTTGAGTTCAGTGTTCACAGTCCGTGACAGTCATACTGTTTAAGTACACTGTCCCATGGTAAGGCCCCTCATTTTAAAAACAACAAGCAGTCTGTGTTGAAAATTGTTCAAATGCATCGCTCAGTTTAATGTCAGTAATTCATTACGTAGCATTTAATTCTTGCCCTTTTGTTTTCGTTTCCTCTCCTGTGACACGACGGTGAAGAGAAGGCCTGGTAACCGTAAAAAAAAAAAAAACACTAGGAAAATATGCTGTCAGAGTGTGTAGCAACACAATACCGTCAGAAGGTAAATGGAAATGTTGCTGCTGGTCACATGAAAGCCTGTGATCATGATCACTGTTAAAGGAATACTTAAACATGTTGAGAAATACACATGCAGAAAATGAGAGGATTGAGACCACTAAGGTCTGTTCATAAAGACTGAAAACAATTTGTCCTTCTCAGTCCAAAGGCAACAAAATCAGTCCACTGCACCTCTAAAGCTTGCTAATAAACATAATATATCTCATTTATTTAATCTGTACAAAAACAAACTGTTCAAACAAGTTACGCTTTGTTTTTTGGTTGTTGTTTTTTTTCACCTCTGGAAGGAGCCAGGCAAGCTGTTTCTCCATCTTTCCATGTTTTATGCAAAGCCAAACCGACCAAAATGAGGGTACATCCATCCACGAGTTATCTGGACCTCCATCGTCTCATCTAGCTATCTTCAATTAATCGGTTAATTGATAATTGTGTATCCCATAATAAAGGACTATTCCTTTAAAATAAATGTATGCCTCTATATGACCATTACGCAGCCATACAGTGAATAAATGACTGTTATACAACATGGCTACTGAGCAAAGGCAACTTTCTGGCAGCTGGAAAGAGTCACTTGAAATACAGACCACTATCCATATTAGATCGGCCGTTAGCAACTATACTGGCCGTGTATAGCACCCCTGCTGTGCTTGCATCTGCAACATAATCCAACAGTCAGTTTTTCAATGAGACACACTGCAGAAAAGCACTTCAGCTTTGCTCAGCTTTAGACAGCTAGAGCTAAAATACTACCAGACAGTAAACCCAAGCCTCTGCTTTTCTGTTTCTAACCTCAGCGGTGTACCAGGCTCAAGCAAATTGGATTTGACTCTGACCACATTTCATAAAATGTTAAGTAATCCATAATGAAATCTATCTGCTTTAATGTCACACTTTGAGTTGAGAAAGTCAAATTTTCACTCATATAAACTTTCCCTTAGAAAGCTGTGGACAAGTGCAGAGGTGTGTGTGATGTCTCTTATACTGACACTTCTGACACTTCAGGATATTACACAGAGCACTCCTGTCTGTGGGCTGTTACAGTAAACCACCATCAGCCCTTCCGTGTGGTTCTAACTCCAACCGTTCCATGTAACTGGACACAAGCCAGATATTACCAAACCCCTTTTCAAACACATATGGGAGGTTACTGTAAAAGGGTGCAATGTCCACTTCAGGGAAATGTTCAAGAATCATGAAGTGATCATTGGTAATTTAATTCCTTTGTTATGATTCACAGATTTAACAGCTTGTTACGCTAACAGTGTGGAAAAATCTGCTACAAGACGCTACAATGCGAGTACACTTATGATACAAATGGTAGCAAAGAGAAAATGAAAAACTGGCTGATTGTTGAAGCAGACCTAAAGTCCTAAGTAAAAAAGGTTGAATCCAACAGCATTCATAAAGATTTAGATGTAAAAAGCAAGTGTTCTTAAGACCTGTCATTAGCTGGAGTTGGTCTGCCATGTCAATACCACCTCCCTACACTTTAACAAGAAAGATATATCAAGTACCATGAAAACGTAATCTAAACTTTTAAAAAGAGCTCTCAATCAATCTGCAATCAGTTCAAGCCACTTGACAATGGAGCTTCCCACTGCTGCACGAGAGAAATCAATACATTTCATTTACTGAGAAGGAAAGAAAGAACGAAGACAAGAATAGGCTTAACAGCGATCCCACTTGGGAGCATTAAACTGAGTGTTAAAAAGCTATGAGGAGTATTGGGCTTTGTGGTACTCAGAATACTGGATGCACAGAATTGTGAATGATTTGGATGATCTGTTGTGAATTTTTGCCAACAGAGTTTGTGCTGGATTCCTTCGATGTTATGATATTTTCTAAAAACATTCTTGGTCTTCAGAGGACGAAACCATCTGACTTTCGTGATCTCATGATGGTTCTTTGAGTGCTACCAATAGGTCAAATGTTCCCTTACACTGTCAAGCCTCTCAACATCTTCTTGATGGATTGACACAATATTTTGTTCAGACATCCATGGTTCCCAGATGATGTGTTTACTTAGGCAATGTCCTGGCTTTTCCTCTAGTGCCATCATGTGTTTGATATTTGTGATTTTAAGTGAGTTGCCTATACATTTGCTTGATGTGATCCACCATTTGTTACTTGTTCATTCTATCATGTGAGGTAATTACTGTATCATATTTCTCACTTTATCCGTTTCATATGTTCTCTGTAATGCAGCTTGTAAGGTAACTCTATGATATGTGACATGCTAGCTCGCTTAAGGCTGCGTGGTTTTCATGGTATTTTAATTCTTGCAAGTAATGATATTTAATATTCTGTCAAGGGGCTACACATATAAGAAACAGCGAGCACTGGCCAACTCCAAATATAACCTAAATCAATGCTTATCTACATGCATGATTCATTATTAATAAAACATATTTGTCTTGCATGGAGAGAAGAGGGCAAGGTGAGAAGGAAGATAAATGTCTGAGTATTGTACAACTGCAATATAACCTGGCCTTCACAGGTAGACAAACACACTGGTGGTGGGTGATGATGATTATCGTTAAACTGAATTACAACCGACGCAAAAACATTAAAATTCAGCAGCATACAAGCAATATTCTCAATGGAAGGGACAACATCTGTGCTGCCAAAAACCACCAAACATGAAGCCCCTTTTCCAAACGGTGTTATTAACACTGAATGCTGCAGCTGTTTACAATTTAAAATGACGGGTATATGGTGGTGTGTTCACAGGCGAACACTCCCTTGGCTAGCTGCTGTCCTTCAGGACTGATAAATTAGCAGCTTGTTCTTTTCGCTAATGGGAGAATAAATTAAGGCTTCAAGTGGCTCAATGATGAATAACAATTAGCTGGAGAAAAAATGCACATTGAGTTGAAGAACACACCCAATTGCTTTCAATTAGCTGATTAACTTGTCAAGAATGTCCTGCTTTACAGTAATGGAAGAATAAATACTTGTCTTTTGCTGCTTATCTTTACATTTAGAGTGTAATAACAAGTTGACTAAAACTACATCACTGCCTTACAGCGCAGAGGCACGAAGGCAGAAAAAACAGAGCCCGTGGTTTACATATCACCACATCTCTTAACCATTGCAAAACCACTGCACGACCAAAGCGTGACCACACTACAGTTCTTCATCAGAGAAACAGATGGATGAATGAGCATCAGCCAAAATCAACAAGAGTGGAATTTTAAGGTGCCAAAGTATCCAAAAAGAACAACAACAAAATGTTGATACATGGATTGGAGAAGGAAAAATGCCTGTTATCTAGAAATGTTAAGTTGAAAGTGAAGGACCACACAAGTTCACCAGAAATTGAAAAACAAATCTTCTGATTCATTTAATTTAGGATCTACAACCATTTAGCATGCCCTTAAAACAGTTTTTTAAGGTCAGATCATGAAGAGAATATGAAAATGTTTCATGATATGACCACCGTGGTATGAGAAGTTATGTTGATTTCTCTGTTTCCATGTTAACACTCATGCACTCGTGCAGATCAAACTATTTGGATCAAATGCCAGCCGATAACAACTGGCAGTCGATCAATCAGAGCACCCTAAATCTCAGATTTAAGTAGTTTCAATAATGATGCCACTATTACCATACATCAACCACTTAACACTTTGTACATGCCATTAAAGATGGGGAAGATTTACGGCCTGTCCTGCACATACTGTTAAATAACTACTGTGTAGCGCTTAAGTATGTGTGTACTGGGCAATAGGTCAAAATCATCCAAACAAAAGTTGTCTAATTATTCTGATAGAAAACTCAAGGGTTTAGGAGCAGGAACTCAGAAAGTCATGCTCTTTCCAGTAAAGGCAACTTTTGTAAATGAAAACAGCTGGCAAAATGCATTTGCAAGGAACCAAATCCTTGTACACCCTGTCTAGTAATAGTGAAAATATCTAGACGATAAGTCTGATTAGGATCTCTGAAATCAAATGTTTCTAATTATTTGAACAAGGCCAAATAAAAAAGAGAGAGAAAAAAAAAGCTTACTTTTTTATTTCTTATTTGTAGGTGAGAAATTGTGGGACCATATGTGTTCATTTAATGTCCTAGCGGGTTGACGATTTGGATAAAAAAAACATTTTTTAAAGATTGTGAATTAAACAGCAAAGTTACGAACTTCATCAACTATATGTATACTTTTGACATGCTACTTAAATTCATGAAGTGCAATGCACCACTGAAACACGAGAGAAGAGAGGGAGGATGTTTGCTGCTGCTGTGCTCTACATCGGTCACTAAGGAATGCTCCTTAACACTAACATGTCCTCCCTAGCTCTCATGAAGATAACTTACACTCCACTGCGTCTTCCTCAGCGCTTTTAGGGAACAAGATGGGGATTCATCCTTTACCTAATAGGGCATTATCAACACTTCAGTTGAGTTGTTGAAAAGACTAGGGCTAATGAGCTCCTCACATATCATCTCAAATAACATAATAAAGATGCCACTAAAATGTTTTGCAAAATATCACCCCCTGCGGGAGCAAAGATGAATGATGAATGCCTCCACCTCCCACTCAACACAGTTCAACTGTGAGTGTGAGAACTTCCAACACAACACCAATGTATTAATGACAGGACCTACAGAATTTATTCATGATGCAATTGGCTTATCCTCCATCACAATATTATTCAAAATGGGTTGCAGAGTGCAACGAAATTAAAGTGACTCACAATAATGGCAGGCTTTAGGCTGTATGCACCATGAGTTATTAACATCAGCAAGAATAATATTTCTGTTGGACAGCAGAAGAGACTAAAATGACCAATAATTGATGTATCTTAGCACAGCATTCGAGACAAACAATAGATAATTGTGAATAAAGACTATGTAAAAAAACAATCATCTTCTGATTAGCATGTCTGTTTTTCGTTTTTCGCCGTATGTGACTGATATGACTGCGTTGTAAGGTTTTTTTGAGGTGCTCTGAAACATAATTTACCTCAGAATCATAATCACCTACCACCACCATTTACGCCTTACAGCAAGTATTTTCCCTTCGATACATGACAGACACAAAGCATAAATTAAATCAATTTGGATTCATAACTTCTTAATAATCATTTGGTTTAAATATAATAACATGCAATTATGCTTGACGCATCCTGTTGCTAACACTGAAATGAACATACACGGTTGTCTCAGTTTAAAAAAGGAAAGAAATTCTAATTAATTATGTATTTCAAGTGATGCCTATAGGCCCAGAACTGCACGTGCAACTAATCCACCTGTGCGGGGATATTTCCTAAAGTAGGACGTGCTCATGAGGCAGATAATCAATCTAAAGCGTGAATGAGCAAAAATAACCAAACAATCAAGTAATGCACGCAATGTTATAGTTTCCCCTGTAGGCAACAGCTGTGCTGGTGTCACTGAAAACTTCAACAGTGGCTTTAAAGAAGACTTGCTTTATGGGAACATTAAATGAAAAAGCCAACTGTGATTAATGGCAAACACGCCATTATAAAAACCTATGATTGACCTACTAGTGGTGGTAAAGTACAAGTTATAGTGAATACAGCATATTTACTATTGTTTTGATATTGAGCTGGAAAGAGGAATAATCTATTTGCAGCAGAGGGTGAAAGCATCATGTTCTCTCCTTAAATCAAATGCATGGTTGGGAAGGGTATTGGTGCCAGTTGGAGAGGTTTGTTGGCAGAGAAGCAGATTACATGAAATGACATTCAAAAAGCCTGTTCACTTACAAGTGGGGGTTACAGAAATTGGAAGTTGGTGTGTATATGGGGCCTTAGAGTCTCCAGTTACAGGACTTTTATTTGACCTCTAAATACAGTGAATGGAATTCATAAGCCAGCTCATCCATTCTTTTATACTGTTGCCTGACAGACTGAGAAGTGATTATGCTGTAAACAGGACACTGTCCTCTGCAACTAACAATTATTTTCATCATCAATGAAAAGTTGTTACAAATATTCAAATGGCTTATTTTGTCCAACTGACAGTCCAAAACCCAAAGACCCTTCATGTACTATTATAAATGACAAAGAAAATCTGCAAATCCTGACATTTAAAAAGCTAGAAGCAGCAAACATTTGTCATTTTTGCCAGAAAAAAGAATGAAATGATTACTCGATTATCAAAATAGTTGGCAACTAACTTTCTTTCAATTGACAAATTGATTAATCAAATTGTTGCAGCTTTACATTCCTGGGTCAACAAAACTCAAGACTTTGCCACAGGAGGCTGTTTCCAGTTTTCAGACCGTTAGTGGTCAGTTTCTTTAAACCACCAAACCATTCCTGGATTTTGAACAAGTTAGTATATTGTAACCATGATGATGAAGGTCCTTCATAAAATTGTACTTTTATCTCAAGCCATGCTCTTCAACTTATCTGCAGCCAAGTTCAGGCCTGAACTCAACCAAAAAGTAACCACAGAAGAGTCAAATCTTTTAATGCATTTATTTCTCCAACAGGGATTTGTAAAGGTTTTTAAATCAGATTGACTAAAATAATTAGCTTAACCTGGCAGCTGACCCTCTCTCTTTGTCCTTTAGAGCCTCCAAAACTTTGACCATGTGGGAGCCGTCAATAAAGAGCAACACAAAATGTTAATGTCAACTCGTTGACTCCACAGAACAGTCTCTGTAACAGAGCAGTCTACTTAAGTTAACAGGCTACATGTCCTCTTTGTGAATATTGATAGAAAACAGATGTTGATGTCTTTTCTTTGACAGGACATTATGCATCATTTCAGGGATTCTGGTTTATGATGAATCATGGGAAATCAGATCACAGTCTTTAATCAGAAATTTAGCACATGTATCACGAAAACAAGAGTTTATTGCCTCTTGCTAGTGTAATGTAATGTTGTAAAATTACAGTGGCAACTTTGTACTTTTTCTGCTTTTACTCAGTACACAGTATTTAAATGCTCGGAAACAGTGCCAGGTACGGTAAATCATTTAAGGCATTTTCGATTGGCATGATTCTGAGCAGTGTTATCTGATTCTGCATCTACTGGGGTTAATTCCAGAAAACTCCCTATGAGCCCTATGACTCTAGGGCCTGTTGAGAAACTGCTTGGACTTATTCCATGCTCCTTCGGCTGTCAACGTATTTACTTTATCATGACGCATTTTTGTTTTTTAATTGCTAAACAGCAACGGCTTATAATGTCATCATTCATTTCTAAAATAATTTGAGGCTTAAAACATTTCTGAAAATGCTTTGTTAGTAATTCCAGATGTGGTTTCGGTAATTTAAAAATAGCCCTGCTTTGGCACTTTGCCTCTGTGTTTTTGGAAACCTTTAAGTAGACCCACTAGAATAATGTTTACAGCAGAACAACAACTACAACAAGTTTATTATTGGTATGCCATTGTGGTTTAGTGCTTTCTTCCAAAAACTTTGACATGAAATGTGCTGCTGCTCTTTTTTTCTCTGCAAAGAAGAAGACAAGACTTGACAAGTATGCTTATAAACTCTTCTAACTGGTTCTCTGACACATATCCAGTAGCTTACATGAGAGGGTTGATAATTGGGTTGTATGTAATAAAAACACATCTATAGAGATGTCTGAGACATGAGAAATAATCATTTTAAATTGCCTTATATTTTCCAACTCCCCATGTGCAGTCATCCATTTTCCATCTGAGGATTTTCATGCTTTCATCCAGTAATCGCCTCACTTAATGATTGCTTATTGCTCAATGTATGTGTAATTTCATCTAGGACCCCAGTATGAGCACCATACACTCAAATATTTTGGAAGAATTAAGGCTGACATAAATTTAAAGGATTCCAGCCTATTAAACTACTACTTTACAATAGTGGATGGGTGCCCGTGTGTGTTTACATTCATTTCGTAACATTATGACATGGGGGCTTTCCTGTGTTACATGTTTTTTCACTAGGAAATTCTCCTTGGATGCTACAATGTTGTTCATAAATCAAGACTCATTTCACTTTTAAGTGCAGGACATTTGTAACAGAAATGTAATCGCCCAAATGGACATAACATTACTAATTGGTGCCTGCTGAACTGCTCAAGCTGTGCCACAATATGTCGTTCAAGACGCTAAGATCACTGGAGGTATGACAATATGGCAACAAAGAACTCCCAAGTGTATTTCCAGTGTTGAAAGCTATTTGAATTGGGAAATGGAACAGAAGTCCAACTGAGAGGATTATTCCAAGGTGCAGAACACATTTAAATTTGATGTGGAAACCAGATTTGAAAACTAAGGAAGCAGGAGAGACTTAAGAAATTGTAGCCAAACTGAATAATCAGACTGAAGCGGTCATTTCTCTGGAACTGAGCAGTGCCCCCACTGTTTGAATCTACATCCCAATACAAATCAGTCATTTTGAAGACAATGGAAAATCTAACCAATTCATTTTGACAAATTTCTCAGCCACCTGATTCAATAGGATACAATGCATACTAGGTTTACATCAAAATGAGAGATATGAGATGGACCTCTGAAAAGGTTCCACTGCACTTAATTGGCAGGAATTGATGATGACATTTTCAGGACAATGCAAACAATAACAAACAAACGCTGTTTGGATCAGCCAAGTGCATGAGAAGTAACGTCGCTATCACGTCTCACAGGGGGGCTGAAGAAATGTTATCCTCAGATTCCTTACTACGTAAACCAGAGTGAATTCCAGAGCAGAGGAGGAGGGAACAGAGGAGGGGGGGGATAGCAACAAAATGTTCAGTACCACCAGTATTATTTGGAAAAATAACAAAGCAACAATTACACATGCCACACATCAATTATGTGTAACTGTTGCAGCTGTAGAGAGACTGTGTTCTGCTTCTTTTCCAGAGAAGCATTTCCTTTACAGAGGAGGTAAGGCTGTAATTGTATACACAATAAATCAAGCCAATGTAATCCCTGTTTCATGTACCCTCTCGTCACCTAAGAAAAGTTATAAACAAAGATTATTAATGTGTCTCCATCCTTTGATGGTTAACAGATTGGATCTGGATGTCATCTTGAAAATTGAAATGAAAGAAGATACTTTATCTTAGCAGGTGACAAAAGGTGCTTAATTGAGTGGCATAAAAACAATAAAATAATACATTTTAGTACATTACTTCACATTCTTTTTTCTAACATTTTCTTCTGTCACTCGCTATTGCCAACTGATAAACTAAGGCAGCCAAAAGTAGTTCATGAAAACTTGAAATGCATGAAAGATTTGCTGTTTTTTGCCAGAGGGTCTGTCTCAAAAAGCACTATGAAGTTAACTGATAACTGCTGAGTAAAACCTGGAAGCCACACAAATCTGCAACATAGGCCAAAGTAGAAACCTCTCCAGGGATTTTCTATGCTCAGTGCGATTGTCCATAAGTCAGTAATCGTGCTATTTAACACAAGCCACAGACTGAACCTTTCCTGGACACAGACACTGACGTCTTTTTGCTTTCAGCAGCGACGACTGTGGTTCGGAAAACAATAGGAATGGCTTTTGTGACCAATGATAACCACAATGGCCGAACTAACAAGGCAAAGAGAGCCACAAACAAACCTAACAATGATTAGCTGTACAACAGGCAGTACTGATTAAAAAGTGATCACTGGGAGGTAGGCTGCCAAAATAAAACCGCAGTGCAAGATTTGCAGTGACGATGTTGCCAAAATGGAACAAACAGCCCATATCTTATCAGTTTAATCAAGCCCTCCTGTTTAGTAAAGAATTTATGGTGCAATCACAGGCATCCATAATTCAAGTGCAACTTCTGGAACAAAAACCTGAACAACTTTTCACATTATATTACCAAACAAGCAAATTTAACACCAAAGGCCATTAAAACACAAATTTAAGTTCATATTTCAAAGTCTAAAAGTGCTGAATCCAGACACACTCATTCTTCAACGCAAATAACTAAAACAAATGTGCCTCTACTGACTGTAAGACTGATATGGTCAGAGTCAGCTGAGGTCCTGGTACTTCTCTTGTACTGTGACATATGCTCTCTGGGTCTTTGGCGTCTCCTCTTGTGCTGTTTCACAATATGATAAATTCATCGAGGATAAGTGTTAAACTGTGCACACAGTGGAATGCCATGGCTCAAGGGGGCCTGTTTCAAAATTCCTTTGTGTGGTCCTCTCCTCTCCTACTAGGCCTAAAACTAAAAAGGTTTCTGGCGAGAAAACGCACCATCTCTACTTGCTGTTGTTTATTATTTCCAGTAGAGAAACATCTAAATATCAAAGTACAAAACTTGTGTTTTCTATTTAGGAAGTAAAAATGTGGAAAGGGAGGCTTTTTAGCAAACTCACTCATCTTTTAAGTGAATGCTTTAGGCTCCAATATGATCTGCAGTGCACTGCTGATAGGTATATGTTTTGTTTACATGACGTAACAAAATTCATATTTAACAGATGCAGTGTGGACATCAGGTGTCAGTGATCGCGTCACATTGGACACTGCAAGACTATTTCTTGGCTAAGAGACAAGATTTCCTAAACTCTCGGCTGGATGTTGATCTTACTGTGGTGCCAATCTTCTCATCTAACCTCTGGCGAAAAAACGATGATCCCATTAAGCCCACCCCATGAAGGAACTGTTCATGCCATGTGCATAGTAAGCTTCAGTGGTTTGCAAGTTGATGCCCATTTAACACACAGTTCTACAGATGTTGTTGTCCAAAGCGAAAAGCTGATGTTAAAAAAACCCAAAACAAAACAAGAAACTTTTACATAAAAAGTTCTTATGATGTTCTTAAGTCTTTTAAAAAAAGATAATTACAGTGACGAACTGTTATGAGATGTAGAGAGACACTGATACTCTACAGAGCGCCTAACAAATGTCATAACCCTACATTTTCCTTTTCCATTTGAATGTTGCCAGCTTAAATCACTTACTTCTCTTTGAACTACGTCTCAGTCATGCCAAGGCACAATTGCACTGGACTATGAGTGCATTTGAAGAACAAAAAAAAAATAAAACAAATTCACCTTATCAAATTCAGATCATTAATCTGAATATTTGGCACTACAATAAAACTTCTCTTGTAACCATTAAAGAGCTGATAGGCAGTCGTCAGCTCACACCGTGCAGGTGAACTGAAATGCACCCAGGATACATTATCTTGGCTCTTTGCTGAGACAGTTTTTCTTCTTTAAATAAACATTGTGGGAAACAACTGTGGCCAGTAACCATAAACCAACATAATTATGTTAAGAATGTGTTTGAGATTTGAAGATCAAACAGGATGTCACTGTGTGCCTGAATCATGGCCAGCAGTTTGTCAAGTGATGCAGGGATGAAATCTCACAAGGTCGACATTTGGGAAACTTCTCAGGGAGGACGTTCAACAATCTGGCATTTTTTTTAGTTCTCGATACGCTTTCCCAGAAAAGGACATACAGAAATAGATTTGTTGTGAATTAAAGATCATTATCACAGAAAATGTTTGAAATTAGTTCCCTGAATAATTTGCATGATTCTTGTTTCCAAAGTAACAGTTAGTCCGTATCATCAGCCTGAATCATAATGAGCCTGAATAAAGAGCATTATATTCCTGCAAAGTGGTGTTTTAGTATTTAGCAGCTATCAATTTTACAATAAATGCATCTTCATGGAGCAAGTTTGAGGGGTGTTGGAGAGCAGCATGAATCTGCCACTTTTTTGGTGAAACTTTGCTGCTGTAAACTATATTTATGAATAAATTGGTCTTAAAGGAATAGCACCATAGATATTTGAATAGATTTTTGAATAAAATAACCCTTTAAAGTCGGTAGTTTCAAGTTTTTTTTCATTATGCCTGTTAGGTGGCCCCTTGCAATGAAGACAGATTAGGCTCTAACAACTTAATCCGTGGCCTCTGACAGGAGTTTAACTGCGAGGCACCGCTGTGTCCACTGCGTCTGTGAACTGTCATAATTAAAGCCAGTGTCAGAGCATAACAAGCCAATCTGGAGTCTTGTGGATATTTAGATTGCTATGATCCCTTAAATTCACAAAGGATGATTAAGAGGAAAATCCCAAATTGACTCATTTGTTTCCAGAAATCCCAGTATTTCAACACATTTCATACATTTTTATGTAATAGCTGGTGATGGTTTGTGATGTCTACAATAATCCAACTGTGGCCTTGCTAGGAAGCACGCATTTTACAACTCATATAAACATCTGATTGACAGTGGATTCATTGTAAACAATAATACAACCACATGTTTGGTAGAAAGGAACACTGGAGGATGTTAAAAGTCTACTGAATTTTGTGTTACAGCTAATAGCAGTCTCAGGTAATAAGGTTTCATGATGTTTATCTTTTACTGCTTGATAAGGCATAACTGTGCCCAGTGATGGATTGTAACTCAGTTCATTTACTCAAGTACTGTACATAAGCAGAATTGTGGGTGAATGTTTTGCTAGGTTAAACTCCCACTCTACTACATTTCAGAGGGAAATGTTCTTTCATAAGATTACTTTAGTAACTAGATACGTTGAAGATTGCATGCGGCATTCGCGCCAAAGTAGTGGATTTTTAAATTCATATATTTGATCAGTAATTATTATTGAAAAAACACAGATTTCCGATAATCAGAGAGAAAAAAGCTGAATATCGAATGTAAACAGCACAGTATATGTGTAAAAAGATGCAAAATTTGGCTATAATTGTACTTTTGATGCATTTATTGTCAGACAATTTCACTATTTAATATCAAATACTTAGAGACTTTTATTCACATACTATTCGTATTGGTGACTTTCACTTTTATAAATATAATATTTTTCAGTTTCATACTAAGTAAAATGATTTTCCACTTCACTGAAATTTCAACCAAGCATCATATCAACAGTATTATTCCTCTGAATAGTGGATGATTGGTCCTGTATTACATCATGGTGAGCAACATTTTACAATCACTTTTATGTGCACAGAACTAACTGGACTGCAGCTTCATAACTTCACTCTATTACAAGGTTTTACAATCTGAACAGCATCCAGCCACATAAATCACTGCACTGTACCTGTAACAGGTCGTAACTTCTCCAGTCGACTTCACGCAGGGGTACTTAGTTGTAGAAATGTTATTTTCAGAGCACTCTCCGCTGTGAAAAGACAACATTTGGAAGCAAAATGAGTATTTGTATCCACTCCAGCTCATTCAAAGAACAAGTTAACGTGTGTTTCCGTTTACCCGTCAGTGGCATCCTCTTCTTGGTAGGACCAAAGCAAACCTCCGGAGAAGCACAGGCAGGTGACGGTGAGCAGAAGAGGGCTGCTGTTGTGTTTGAGTATCATCTCATCGGTCCAGTCACCTGGGTGCTGTCAGTAATCCACACTAATGATTACCTCCTCGCTGCTACAACCTCAGAGGGTGAAGTGGAGTGGACGGACCCTCCCACTCACCCCAGGCATCTGAGAAGCTAACGTGAATGAACGGACGCTAGCTTAACTTTCCCTCCTCTCCTCTCCTCTTCTGACAGGTCACGTCAAAGAAAACTCCGAGTGAGCCGGAATATTTTTAACTTTTTCATCTTCAAGCATGTCCTTCTTTCGGTTCTGACACATGAACATACCTTTCCGTGAAGGGTTTCTCTCCGGTAAAACTTGGATAATTGGCATAAACGGACCGTTGACGCTCGTCCCATCATTCAACCGGCACACGCGCGCGACCGCATGGGCACGCAAACACACACACAGAACGTGCTCTGAGCGTCATGACGTTTACGTCTTTGCTGCCACCGCGTGGCTGATACTGAAACAGCAACTACACAATAATTCATAAATATTTAATTGTTACATGAATGCTGCTTATGTTCAGTGTTTTAAGAATATACTGAAAGTCAGACTTGAGTCAAAATGTAAAAATATTAATTTAGTAAAAATGAAAGTCAACCAGAGGTTATGAATAGTAGGCTACTGTGTAAGATTACATCACTGATAATAAATGAATTTGACATCTTCAACCTGGACCTATCTGAATTTTGGGAACTTTTGCATAAAAAATATTCAAAGCATCAATATCAAACTTTTTTGTTATGTTTCAGCCTTAAAAATAGGTCATCTTGGTATTAGTCTATTTCTTGATTTAAAAAAAAAAGAATCATATAGCTCAAAACACGTGTTTAAACAGCTTTATACAAACAAATGTTGTCATTCAAACAAAGAAACATCTCAATTGAAGTCAAAATCATAAAATGTCCCCAAGTACCAACTGTGATTTTTGCATAAAAAACATGTTCATGACATTTATATTATCTAATGTTGTTGTGATGTTGCAGACATGAAGATGACGACCATCCTTGGTTTATTCCTTACAACAACATCATATGACTTAAAAGACGTGTTTAACGCGCATTTACTCAAAATATGTTGTCATTCAATGAAGGGAAATGTTTTTTTTCTTTTGTTTTTTACTTTAAAACTGCTTCGGGGGAAAGTTAAAGGGACAGTCAGGTCACAGAAGGTTTCCGTATCAAAGGTGAAACTAAAAGTGTACAATTTTTGCCAGAGTGGAATTTTAAAGTAACAGAAAATAAGTACAAATACTTCAAAACTATACCTAATACAGTACTTAAGTGAATGGACTTAACAACATTCCATCACTTCATAACATCTTTATATCATCAATTAGAAGAAAGCATATTAATCTCAGTGTTTCATTTGATCTGATATGTATGTGGACGCTCATAAAACCAACACAATGTAATGCATTAACATATGAACACTAATCAATTTCATAGTAATTGTTCAGTGCAACTCTAAGTTGTATAAGCATGCAATCATCAAAAACTGATTTGAGAAAGAGAGAGAGAGCATTCCTAAGATATTAAAGGGGCACATGAACACATGAAGTACAGTTCACTCAATCAAGAGGAGGAGGCGACTCAGCCTGTGAAAACAATAGCTGGATTTATGCAGTGTCTCTGAGGGGGAGCTGTCCACAGTTTATACAAATAACCCTGATTATGCCATCAGGGTTAATTATATGTTTAATAAGAGGCTGCCGAGTTGCTTTATGAGAAGAGAAGGATCTTGTACATGTTTCCGAAGCTTCATCCACTTGAGGCATTAAAGGATTTCTTCTATTTATCAATCACAAGTCTGTCGAGATCCCCATCAAGAACCTTTATTAACTGAATCATATCTGGTGAAAATGTGTTATCTAGCGATCATTTTGAATATAATAATATATATAATAATAAGCAATGAGGTTTCCAGCAAGGACATGCTGGTTTCATCTCAACTTAACACACAGCAGAAAATGTTTAATAAAACAGTGTAGCATTCACTAATTCACTGATTCACTCATTTTCCCAAATCATACCACTGCCATTAGGCCTCCAGAGGGCATCTTTTCTGTAAAAGCAAAGCAGATTACTGTCTTTATGTACCGTGTCAAAACACTGGGGATTGTTTTGGTGCGGAATTTCAGCCGTGTCATCACAAAACAAAGCTGAGCAGCACGTTGAAAGAGAAAAGCAGAGTTTGGGAATTAATTTAGCATATTAAAACATAATATATGTACAGCCTGCGGCACCCAGTGGCGGAATATGGGCTCCGTTATCACGTCTGAACGTTTGTAAGATTAAAACTCAAGCATCAAAACAAAGACTTGGAAGAACCGTTAAAATACTAATAACAGCTGACTCTCTTACCACTTTATGAATTAATAGCAGTCTGGGGACACTTTTCGTGGTCATTCCTGCATAGTTTAATAACTCAACAGTGTTCAGTCCCTTAAGTAATGATAGTAAATGTCTTATATTTGAAAATCTATGTAAGCATTACCAGCCAAACACACGCACATATTTGAAAAGTACATTTATGCATGTTGATGAGACTCATCCTCCATCAAAGTTTGGTGAAAATCTGATGGTAGTTTCTGTGTAATTCTGCTGACAAACCAACCAACTAACATTTGTAAAAACAAATCCTTCTGGGCAAACAAGTAGTCACAGCTTATAAAAGGAGTTATGAATGTAATTGTTTGGAAGCCACAGTAAATTCTACCTGTAAAACTAGTTACTCTGCACCACTGGCTCCTACTCAGCCCTACGAACGCGACGCATCAGCTGGAGTGTGTCGCACCTTTCACGCTCTGTTAACCCCCGAGCTCACCTCACTACCCTCCTCACTCCGGCGGTCAAGTGACCTAGTTGATGAGAAACCCGAACATCCCGGTGACTTTTTGCACGGAGTGACCTTCTCCTCTGGGTGACCTCTGCCAGCAGGGGGCCCGATGTGGCCTCACACACTGTTTCACTGGCACCTGCAGAACCCAAGAGCTCTTCTGTTTCTCAGGAATGCAGTGTGCCATTACAGGGGGAGTTGGATAGCGGAGCTGCCGAGGAGCCTGTAAAGGATATCCAGAGTGAAACAAGAGGACTGCGGTGTCGCTTACAGCCACTGTGGTCGCTTTTCAATCTGGGAGGTCATTCGGGCATGATTTAACTTTATTCAGAAACACGACAGCAAGTCGAGATGTCTATTCTGGTGACGTGTAATAGAATCATTTTCTATTAGAAACTGTGCTTTTATATAGAGGACTGAAAAATCGTGTCTCTTCTGGGGTCATTTAGCTGAAAGAGACACCTTGAACCTGCTTCAAAGGGTCTGCTCAAGCATGACCATTCCGGTCCAAGGGAAAGTACTGTTTCACCGGTCTCCCCGCCTCATTACAGCAGAGCCTCAGTGGCTCCGACGGTGCAGTTCAGCTTCCCGCCACTTGATGGCCCTTTCAACCAAGAGATCCCACCCCCGCCGCCCCTCTTTTGCCACCATCGTCATCATTGCCCACAAAATGGATGACAGCTTTTTAGAAATACCAGGGTGCGTCACGACTCCGAGGTGCACACGCTGTGCCATTTATGTTCCACCTGTTTTTGGTGCCTCAGCAGCCCGAGAGGCAGAGGAGGATCAAGCCCTGCGACAGCACAAGCAGCCAATTAATGCTGCAAGGCTGATGCTGTATCAAAGCTACAGGGCTAATAACCCCTCACTGTAATATCTGGCACACATCCTCCTGCCTCAGAGATGTGGATGTGTCATTATTTTTTGCCATGTCATGGATTTCCGGAAAACAACGGAGAACAAGAAAAGGACACGTTTTTACCTTTCACTCTTCACACTTTTCTGTCTCTTTGTTCTCAGATGAATGAATGTTTGATGATGTTGTCCTAAAGAGGCCCCCCCCTCATTTTAATCAGCCCTCTCTCTTGTTATGCGTGTGTTCATCTTGAAAGACCATGACCTCGCTTTACATTCCCTTTTTCTCACTGTTTTGCCACATTTGTGTTGTGTTTTTTCCTTACAGGTGGAGCGGTTTGTTTTAGCGCCACGTAAAGCCTGTCTTTACGTCCTCGGCAGAGAAATCAGGGGACAAATTGAACCAGATGAAAGAAAAGTGATCCGAGACGGAAGGACACAGGTGGCAGAGGTTTGTATGGTAACAAACATCAGCTAATAAAGATTAAAACCAGTGCCGGCTGTTTCTCTTCACTTTACTGCCTGAGTTGAAGCGGAGCAACGTGGAGAGGAACTGCTAATCTATGATGTGATGGTTTCAGGGGTGTTTTGCAAAAAACAGACTCCGTTTGGTTGTTTGTCAAGAGGAAAATCTGAAATGTAGCAAGTTTTAATACACTGCTGTGCTGTCACATAGGATTCATGCTTAATGGATGCTTCACAATGCGCGGCTGCAGCAGCAAACTACACCCAAATACAGCCTTTTATCCTCTAAATGCTCCCTCACACATGGGATGGCAACAAGAATGTATTGCAGGGAACGAGCGCCCCACTGTCAGAACTCCTCTCTCTCTGTCTTTCTCTCTCCTCACAGTGCAGCACTGCAGTGCCTCTCTGCACATGCCCAGACAGACTGGGAGAGAGCCACAGCAAGTTTGAGCTCATGAGAAATATTACCAGCCTGCATCACAGACTCTTTGTACCGAAGCTGTGTTTGCACAAGGAACAATAAAGTCTTGTTTTACAGAAGTGGAAATTAACTCCTTGTCGACGTTTTGAAACCTTAAAAAAAAAAGGAACCGACGAGGACACGTCGGCTGTTACAGGAGTCGAACCTGTGACGTTCTCTCGACAGGGCTTTCTTTTTGTCCCAAGGTCACTCTGCCTCCCACAAACTGTTGGTGCAGCTTTAATGTATAATATTACACTGCCTCTCTTTAGTCAGTAATTGCAGTAATTCATTTTCATTACCATCATTACAATCCCATAGCTGATAACACATTTAACTCCCTCCATATAGTTCCATACTCTCGATGTTATTATCTTTAAACCAGTTAAGATCTCAGTATGATCCCTTTTTATGTATTTTTTATTAAACAACTACGCCACCGCTGCTACAATAATGCAATTGTAACCAACATAAAACCATTACTAATCCAATCTGAGGATAAAAGTTACTATAGGTCAGATGTTCAAAGAGCCTGGCGGCTCAGAAACTATGGAGGACTGAACGTGCCAAATTCAGTTATCAATAAATATCTAAATGGATAAATGAATAACTCAATATTCAAATAAATAGCTGACTTAATTGACTCATAAAATGTGTATTTATTTATCTGTATCTATTTACCTTTCTATTAATTCAACTGTTTGCTTACTTTCCCATTTCATTTTCCTTTTATTTTATTTCTGTATTATTTACAATTGGATGGTTGCAATAAATAAGGGGAAAATGCAAATGGTAAATAATATAAAAATAAATACAAAATTAAATAAGCAAAGACATAAGTGAATAAATACATAAATAAATAAATACATAAATAAATAAATAAATTAATTAATTAATTAATTAATTAATTGAAAAAATAATGGGAAAGTGAATAAATAGCTAATTGAATATAGAGGTAAATAAATACAGAGACAAATTAAAGCAAAACTATCACTATGTCACATTTTATAAATAGGTTAATACCTTAACCATTCATTTTCAATTTTATTTTATGGTGCATTTTATGGCATGTTAATCTATTTATTGCGCCATTTATATGTCTTTATTCAGAAGGGATTTGCTCCTCCATAAGACACTCTAATGGCCAGGTTCTTTACCATGGCGATAGATCATTATTCTATTAGTCTTTGACAGTATGAAAACAGAAAAGACCAATGAGCAATCATGGAGCATACAGATGTGAGTCATAACTCACCAAAAGCCAAAATAAATGGGAGGATTAGCAGGAGAAATAACATCAAAGGCACTCAAAACTATGAAAGGGTATAAATAAAGGAAACACACGGGCCTGTTGGTCTGGAAGTCTGGAAAATCAAGCAGAAAACAAGTGAACACCACAGGGGAGAAATTTTTTGCACTATTTTTCTTATGCTGCATCAAACAGAATGGAATGGAGGCCAACTGGAGGAGAAATAGTCTCCAAATGGTCTTAAAGAAAAGGTTCACATTTTACCAATACTGTCTGAAAAGTACATTTACACTCTCAGAAGTGCGATCGCTGCAAGTGTTCCTCCTCTCCATCATGTTAAGGCTTGTGGGGCGGTTAGCTCCAGAATATATAGCTGACCACCCATGAACACCCATGGGCTGTCTTCTTTAAAGATGCAATATGTAAGAATTGGCCACTTGTTGAATTCAAACTCACAACAGGTAGGGGGCAGCATATCATCAGAGTAACTGCTAACTGCTGCAGCTACCTCAGTTAGCGGTGGAGCGTTGAGTTGACTCTGCTAGCACGGGTTTGTCCCTGGACATCCACTAGGTAGTTAGCATGCTAAATGTGCTTTGCAACATGTTATTTTTGAATGTATTTTGAAAAGCATTACATAAGGTAAAGGTATTATAACAATATGAGGGACGACATCTACAGTCATTGTTTTGTTAGTCAAAGCTGGCAACAAAATAAAATTTACCAGATAAAAAAGATAGCTCATTCTTGAGTCTCATCCCCAGATTGTCGAATACTGCCGCTTTGGTCTGGCAGCGCAGGCTGGGCGCTGACCTTTAGACAAATCAAGTACGTAAGGACCGGTGGAACAATTGCAAAAACAATTTCAATGGAAATATCAGTATGCGAGTGTTCTTTGACTTGGAAAAAATGCACAAACACCAGAGCAAATCTGACGTTAAAGATGTGTACCCATCATCATAGGCCATCGTATGAGAAAAACCTATTATAAGAAATATCTTTCTGCTGATTCAGTCCATTATTTGTTCCTTTTTAGGTTTATTTTTTCTATAAATATCATCGGGGAAGGTGAGACGCAGCAACACAATCTGGAAAGCAACTGGAGCACAGCCATCATCATTTGGGCTCATGGCATCAGGTTAATGTGGACTTTTCCTCTTTTCATCTCAGTGAGAACGATTTTCTTCCACCGCACGCCGCTGTGACTCTCTCTCTCCCTCGCTCTCTCTCTCTCTCTCTCTTTCTCTCTGTCTTTCCTCACTGGCACCAGCCGATCCAAGGTTCACTGGTGAGTCACATAAGGTGCAAAGACATGTGATGTGGGAAGAAGTGCTGCTGCGGACACGCCCCGGCCACCACAGGCGCGATCCGGGGGAAGAGCAAACATGACATGGATGTCGGGACAGTTGCCCTTAACAGCTGGACTTCAACAATACACCCTGTGCGAGTAAAAATAGCGTTTGATTTATTCATATTTGTTAAAATCCTACATGTTCAAGCTTACAGATCCACTGAGGAAAACAATCAAAATCTGGACTAAGCCGATTTGAAGCACTTCCCCCTCCTTGATTACTACCCTACACACACACAAAAAAACAAAACAACAACAACAATTACTATGAGATTGGAATTTACTTCTACTACAGTGCATGTCAGTGCACGTGTCCCCTCGGCGGGCCCACGATCGATAAATATACCCTCAGTGCAGTGTCCTTGGGATGGCCACAATTCACCGCCCCTCCCCGCCATTATGTCCCCCCACCCTCCTCCTCCGGATCTCCCAGCTCATTGTTACCACCCACCTCCACCTCTAATGCACACACACACACACACACACACACACACACGTACAGTCCACTGTGTCCCTCCTTGAATTCATCCTTCCTCCTCATCCAGATCCACAGCTGATACAGGAGCATAATGGTCCATTTACTCTGCCCTTTGTGACAAAGTGTGTGAACTGAGTGAACTGGGAAGACATGTCGCATCCTTCATACATAATAAAAGGAAAAAACATAAAGACATAAAGTAAGTTGTGAGTGAAATAGAGATTGCCTTAACCTTCAGTAAAAATGCCTGATAGGACCGTTGGCAGCTCCCGCGTCAGATGGATGGTTTAATTTCTTTAGACGTGGAGAATGTGCTGCATATTTCTTGATCTGGATGCACTAGGATGTACAGCCAGCGAGCAGATGGTTGGACTGTGGCAACCCATGCGGCAACAATCGGAGTAAGAAGGGATTCTTTCCCCTCGGAGAGGCCTTTTGCACAGATCTATAATACAGCATTAGGATTCCATCAAAATGTGATCCGTGTGAAAACAGATTTATCCTGTAAGACAATTTTAAAGGTCTCATGCTCTGCTCAATTTAACATTCACGCCTTTATTTTGGGCGTGTAGAATCATATTTTTTACATGATTTAATGTTAAAAAAAAACACTATTTTTCTCACCGTGTCAATTTCTGCCCCAACTCGATTCCCCTTTTGTCTGAAACACTTCATTTTAGTGCCTGGCCCTTTAAGGCTCCTGGAAAAAGCTCAGTCTGCTCTGATTGGTCAACTCATGCAAGCTTGAGCATTCATTCACTCATTTGTTAAATCAGGCCTTAGCATAGGGCTATTTTCTCTTGTCCACCCAACCTTTGTCTTAAAGCATATCTCTGTACACACAAGAATAAAAATGGATTGGATGGATGGAATGGATGGATGGACCACAGCATTTTCTTCCACCTAATTCAAGTTGAAGGTACTTTATTGACATGGAAATTATAGGAAGTATATTGCCAAAGCACAAAAGTAACATTTTTGTATAACTGAAGTGCACGATAACAGCAATATAAACGTCGAAAAATATGTTTTGCTATGACTGGCAACTACGCAACGCTGTCTGAAAAACCTGTTCAACCATAATTAACATGGAAATCTCACCTTCTACTGTACTTTTTAGGTCTATTAGTGTGTAAGTTTATTGAGTTTGTTGATTCTGATGAACAACATGAGGAGGATACATTTATAAATCATTGATGCTTCACAGACGTTCCACCCTGCAGCACAGATTTATAAACTCAGCACAGTTTCAAGGTAGGCACCCGAGATTAGTGTCACCAAATATGAAATATGGTCACAGTCTCTCCTTCCGTTCGGAGTTAAGGCGTTGAATAATGGCCAGACAAATCTTTTTGGACACCATTCTCACAGTGAAGTTGCTGTTTGACATTTAGGAATAAAAATCACTTCATAATTTGATTCTATTTGATATTTTGTCATTATTCAGGCGTGAATTATTGATTTATGGCCAACAAAAACATCGTGTGAGGTCACAGAGACCTTGACCTCTTAACTTTGACCGCCGTAATCTAATCAGTTCATTCTTGGGTCCAAGTTAAGGCAAAGTTTCTGTTGCAGTAATCCCCTCGGGATAGCTACGTCTTCAGATGGTGACTAATGAGCTTCCTTCCTCATTCCCATTTATTTCTTTCTCCACCTCTTCCCCTCTTCTCTCTTGGCCTGCCGTTCTTAATTCTCGGCGATCGGGATTGGCACAGGTCTGGTAATCAGGCTCATCACCATTTAAATTAGTTCTGAGGCATTAGGCAGAATTGGCCCTGGGTAGGAGAGAATTTATGGCCCAGTTGTGGCAACATGCGCCACTACACCGGGCCGTATTGTTCAGCTTGCAGGCTATTATCATACCCGGTCGTTTCCTCCGACTGTCACGGGATGTTTTGCAGTGGAGACAGTCGACATTGATTTTCCACTCTGGCAGCCGTTACTTAGATTAAATCCAGGTTGCCTCGTGTGAGCTTAGCTAACGCACAATGGATTGTTTTTCGATTTTGTCCACAAGAGTGTGAGGCGGGTCTGGAGTTGATCTGCGTGCACAGTGTAAGTGTGAGACACGATGCGGAGGGGCACCTTTCACCGACACGGTGATCGTCCCTGGCAAGCTGTAAACACAACGGTGAGGATATCGCTTCCGGATGGGTTACTTCCCTGTCCGTCTTTATCTCTCACCGGCTGCTTTTACCGAGCCGGACACCTACTGTAGAGAAACATTGTATCTCTCACCTATCGTACGCTGCTGGAGGGGCTGTTTGTGTTGTTTTTAAAAAAATATTTTCTGTGTGTGTAATTGCTGCTGGAGTTCACTGTGTGTTTGTGTGCGTGATACCTTCGATAGAAGCGTTATGACAGTTTGTGGGTTTTTTTTTGTGCGTTTCAATATCAGGTTTACTCATGCTGTTTGTTTGTTGGCATTCGCTTTACTTCCTCCGTGTTCGTGATCCCGAAGACCCCGTTCCTCCATCCGTGATAATAGAGGCATTACAAGAGAGGAGACAAACCACTCGATGCATCCTGAACAGAGATGACTGTAACAGCGGGGATGGCGGTTATATAAGACACATGCAGCCCCTTCACCCCAAAAGCCGATTGTCTGCTTTATAACAGGAAACATATCAGCTAATCATGTTGATCATCACTGACATGAAAGCGCAGTTGATATCCACAACCGTTCTGATCTGGTGCAGGTTCAGTCAGACTTCGAATAAGCATGCAGGAGGAGGATATCACGCTCATACACAAGATTATCAAGGTGGGATGAGTTGACGGCGGCACCAAAGTTGATGTCGTGCAAATGTAAAAAAGCATTTTAAGCCTTAATTTGGCTCTCTCAAGCCTTTCACGTTTTTTTTTTTCTTAGCAGTTTCGACTGGTGATTCTATACGTGCAGGTTTATGTCCCAGCGATCATTGAAAATTAAGTTATGGCTCTCTCCCCATACATGTAGATAGGCCTGATCTTGTTAGCCTGAAACAACTGCCCGGGGCCGTTCAGTATCTTGCTCCAGGATACTTCGAAGAGCAGCTGGGAGAGCTAAGGAATCGAACCAGCGACCTTCCGATTACTGGACAATCTGCTCTACCTCCTGGGCTACAAATCTTGGCCAACTTGAGTGAGCAAACGTGCACTGCCCTCCTCATTGTTCGTCCTTCATCTGCCTTGATGCATGATGATAGCGGACAGTTCAGCTGATAATAATAATACCTTTTATAATAGTAATGATATAATAATATTCTAATTAGTCCAATGCGAATGCGACAGTAATTCTAACCTTTTGAAGCAGCTGGAACGGCAGCATGTGTGCCCGAAGCAAGAAAGACCCGAGGATGTCTGAAGTCACTCACGCCTCTACGCTCAAGATGGTTTGTAATCTTGGACTTGAAACTGAACAGAAGGTTTAAGGAAATGAGTCCGCATCGATCAGCTGCAATAATTTATTGTGTTGCTCGGAAGGCAAAGCCAACGAGGGACGTGTTTGCTCGACAGCATCAGCAGGTTGAACAGGACTCTTCACTCTTAGCTTGATTGAAGCCAACACCTAGTTAAGACTCTAGCAGCAAGGGGACTATTGGTTATTTGACCGAAGGGAATTACTTTGATTGATAAACATAAATCCTTTACATTTTAGCTGGCAGTCTGTCCCGCCCTCCCCTGATGCCGTTGCAGCGTCACACTGTAGCAGCTGCCGGCCGACCCACTCCACTTTCCACACAGACTAATGGTCGTATGGATGCTTGCCAACTACTTTACGTGCCACATGCCTGACAAACACAGGAGCAACTTCACATTAGTCTTTATTTTCTGAGTGCTCCATCTGCTTTAAAAAACCTGTACACCGGCATACAGTGCGTGTCCACTCTTGCTTTTACGCTTTATTTTTCAGAATCTGTACGAATTTAATATGTTTCCTTTGGGCTGTTTTTTTTTTTTCATAAAAGCAAAAAAACATTAACAGCTTTCATCAATCACACTTATCACACAAAAATAGAAATACTGCTAAAAACCCTATGACAGGTTTTAACTTAACAGCCTCTGAATCAGATTTTTCCCCCATTAGGTATCAGTCTCACTTCTTCTGACGCAAATTGATGCTGCACCGTCCAGCCGTCCCATCTGAGAGGTCGCAATTGTATTCCATGTGAGTCAATCGTAAAAAAAACCCGCCACCACCGGCACAGTCGTCTCCTTTTGATTGATTTACCCTTCAGAAATGTCACTAATTGGTTACTCACACAATTTAAATGTCAGTATGGTGGCGACAGTTGGCAGCGAAGTAAACAGAAAGTCAAGCTGTGCGTGTGGGCGGTGGCCACGGCTCAGAATTGCTGTGGGTCGCACATTTTGGGTTTTTTCTCTGTCCAGCTGTGTCACAGTCTCGGGGAGCTCACAATCAGCACAAATGCTTCTCGTGCTCAAGTTGGCGAGCGCCCTCAAGATCAGAGTCCCCCCCCTTTCTCCATCGGACGCAGCTGAAGTCGTTGCAGCGAATAGTCTGAATTCAGAGGCTGCGATGGCGATGATCTACCTGCTCAGCTTATGCAACCCCAACACACACACACAGACACACACCAACCCACCACTCCCTGTGCCTTGCTGATAAGGTTTCCCCATCAGCCAGCTGCAGCCACAGCACTCTCACTCCCGTGGGACCCAAAATTTCCACCCTCGAGGACACTTGGGCTGTAACTAATCTCTGACATCTACATGCAGCTGCCGATGCTCTGATATTTTAGTATCATTCACGGCAATCTGACCTTGATTAGTCACGACATGTGGCCCCGATGCAGAATTACAGTCTCTGGATCACAATTGACAAACAAATGGGTGAGAACAAAAGGCCAAATTGCTTCAATTTGCACTGATTTTGTCCAATCCAAATCACTTCTCTCCACATTTTAGCAGTTTTTATGTGTTTGTTATTTTCAACACTTCGGTCTTAATATTCTCTTAAAAAACGGATCTTTACAGCTGTTGTCTTGAAATCGAACAATTCAAGCTATGAAGTTATTTGCCTCCCCCCCTCCTTCAAACTTATCCTCCTGTTTTACAGTGTAGTAGATTTTTTTTCTCACAAGACAATCAGGAGACAGGCGAGAGTGCTTTCAGAAAAAAAAAAAGAAGCTTTTTCCTGCCCTGAACAACAATGCATATAATTAAATCATAGCGAGCAGAGTACCAGAACATTAAGGGTAACTCGCTGCATTTCCTGCTGCAATGTCAGCGAGGCTCCCTGGCCACAGAGCTTTATTATAGCCGTCCGCATTTACAAGTTTGAATCAATTTGTGTTAAAGTGAAGGTTACAGAAAACTCTGAGCTCTTCTCTGTCTCCGTTTCCCTGGCAGCACCTGACATTTTCACTATTTTAACAATCATTGCCGTACCATAAGGTTCTAATGGGATGGAGACGTTCAGTTCTCCCTCAAGCGGGAGGAGCCTTAGATAAGACGAAGATACGTGAGGTGAACTAGTTCACAAAGCTCATGGAACCCCTCGTCTCAGCTGTTAGCCTGAACGCTAACGTTATGCTAGCACGATTCAGCATCAACAACACTGCGTACTGACGACAAATAGAAGTTATAATTATAGCTAACTAGCCAGCCAGGTCATTGTCAACAATTAAATGTCGCAAAGAAAAGATGGCCACGTGTAACATCAGTCGTACTGAGAGACAGTGCAGTGTTTTGGTGAGGACTATTCACTGACGTTACAGTTAGTTTTGGAAATGAAATATTCAGATTTGATACCATGGCACCTGAAATTAGACCTACTTGAGGAGTTCAGTATGAGCTTGTATATCAGGGGTCATTTGACACCCTGCCACCGATCGAGTATTAGATACACCCAGACCATCGACAATTTTCAGTTACTTCAATTTGATTTGACGTAATTGCAGCAGGGATTTGCATTTCCATTAGCATGGGGCTAGCTGCTTCAAGGTGTGTCTTTAACCGATGACGTGCATAAAGCAGCAAAATCAGGAAATGTTGGGTTTTAAAGGTGTTATTTGTGGGAAAAGTTGATTTCTGAGTCAAATAAAGACACTCTGGAGTCAAAAACTGACACATGGGATGACTGGGTCGACCTTTGTCACTTTCCCAAAGCTTAATCAGTTTTTGAGGATTTAGGAATGACACTCAAAAAACAACTTTTCTCACAAATAGCACCTTCAAGCAGTCCAGAGACAGGTGGAAGCAAACATGATGAAACAGTAAAATAAAGCAAATATCTGGAAGTTCTTTTTTCTGCACAGTTATAGTTGAGTCACGCAAGAAAAGAAGGGGATCCTCACAGGTTGCTTGGAGGCAGGGTATGCACTACTCTGGAGAAGGTCCATCCCGGGTGCTCGTCACAGAAATGTAGATTGCCACGGCCTGATTTGACTGGCCAAAAGTTCCAGTAGAAAAAAGAAAAAGATGACATGATAATATATAACATCAACTTCACTCTTGTGTTATTCATCTCCAGCGTAATGAACTGATGCGAGCAACAAGTACTTCATCAAATTTAATTCCTGTTGCAAACTCTATACGCAGGGAGGCATACAATTCATACAGAGGGAAATTACATTATAAAATATGTATGGCATTTGAGTCCCACGCACGCAAACACACACAATTAATGTCTTCGACTGATTCTAAATGAGCCGAGTTGGATGAAAGTCAGGGCACACCTCTGGTCAGCTAATATACTGTTGCAGCAACTGGAGCATACTGATTAAAGCAGTCTTATTAGACTTGGAGAAAAGACAGCTGGATGCAAAGTGACCTGGATCTGCTGTATAGTGCCAGTCTTAAACTCCCTCTGGACTGCATACAATTACTGTCACTGGCAAAACATTGCCTTCTCGTGTGCCGCGCTACACCACCGTTGACGTACACATGCGTTGATTTTACTGTACAGGCCTCAAAAGTAATCATTACCTTCTGACTGGGATGTGTAGTGATGCATTTTGCTCCGGAGGACACGGAGGCGGCTTTCGCAGAGAAGGCACACAGGACGACACGTGGCTCACTAACTGGCTGCTCGCTGGATGTGCATAAACAACACTCTGAACCCGTTTTCACACTTCGGCATTGCTTCTCCGTGGACACTTGTGCTGTGCGGCACACGCTGTTTCCGTAAGTGCTCGCGCTCCTCGGCATTCTGCGTCTCTACCCTGAATGAGCACCTTTAAAAAAGTACAAGTGCTAACGAGGCAGTGAATATAAATATATGCATTCAGCGAAAAGCTGTTGAGCATAAAATATCAAACTCTTCTCATACTCTATATATTGGTGGGAACACTTGAAGCCCTCAAGCCTTTTTAATAATGCAATAAACAGTAACTTTAAGGTCAACGCAGGGAGGCGGCGACGGTAAATACTGCATCAATATGGATGAGTCTCACGCAGCTTCGTCGCTGGAGTCCTGGCCACTTCGCTCACTCTTTCTCACCTCGGCAACGTGGTCAACTCGCTCTTTCTCCTTCTCTCGCTCGCGCACACACACACACACACACACATACACACACACTACTGGGAGGGCGTGATTGCATAACACTGACGCTCACAGCTGCTGGTTTATCATTTATTAATGCTTCTTTCAGTGGCATAATTTGCTGCGCGCCATATAGGACAGTAATAATTCAGGTGAAAGGCTGAAAAATGTGAAATGGACCTAACTGAATTTTGGAACAGTTTTCTTTCCCTCACTACTCATCAGAGGGACCATTTACCAAACCCAGAGACATCGGTATGTAGTGAAATAAGCTGGTCAAACCAAAGACAAAAGTCATTTAGCAAGCAGAGCAACTGGAGAAAACACTATGTGCCGAAATTATGAAAAAGCTACATCATGCTTGCACCAGCAGTTACACTGATATGAACACAGCCTCCGAGAGTTCAAGACAGAGCAGTACAGAGGTGATTTACGGCGGGTGCGACCAGGACTATGAATCCAGGTACAAGAAGACCCTCAGCAGGCAGGGGAAGCAGAGATGTGCAGCAGTCTTAGAGAGAGACCGGCATCAGCAGCGCGTGAAAACTGCACTAAATATTATCAAAACTCTGCTAGCGTCTTTCCGACACTGACATCTCAGGCTAGCTGCTAGCTTGGGGTAAATGCAAGCTGACATTTTCTTCAGCCTGTGACCCAACAGGTAATTTATGCTTTGCCTTAGTGAAAGTGTCAGGGAGATATTATATTTAAGATAAATGACAAAAATAACATCGTGAAAAATAAATAAGAGTATTGTATGTATGCAAGTGCATGATGCAGGGGGTTTTCTATCTGGAAGTTTTTGTAAAGGAACATTGTGATTGCTTCTGTAACGAGATGTTTATCCGTACTGACAAACAGGAAACAGGACCAACAGGCCTTTTTGCGTTTCCCACCAGGCTTCTTCCATTAACTTTTAGACACACGGGGCCATGCATGCTTCCGGCACGTTATACAAAGTCGATTAGCAAACACCGTCGGTCAAACTGGAGGGCTGTTAACTTAGGAAATATATGAATTGGTTGAAGTACCTGCACATTTCATCCTGCTGATTTAATTACCCGCGAGCCTGGCTCAAGGACAGAGGATGGCGGTGACAAACTTGAAATTCAGAACATGATGGGAAGAGACAGAGAGGGGAAAAGAGAGGGGAGGGGCGCAATCCAAGAGATGACAGGATGAGTTAGGAATTTACTCCTCTCGGTCCTTCATGATATCAGCGAAAACACTGTTAAAAAAATGATACATAAATAAATAATACAAGTGCAAAACACATTCGGTTTTTTTGCTTCCATGTTCCTACTCTCCTCTGTAGGGTTCTGCGAGTGCTCGACATGATTTTGAATGAGGGAGTGGAAGAGAGAGAGAGTTTCATTAAATCAACCGTTAAGAGATGAACGCATGACTGATTTTCACCAGGTCAGCACAAAAAACAAAAAAACGCTCAACTCTTTTCATCTGTTCATCAAAATTCAATTTGGCTTCATAAGCTGACTTATGGTGCGGATGGACTCAGGGCACATGCTCTCTTCATGGTGCTGCAGATGACGGATGTATGAAGTACGGGGAGTTCATGGTCCAGAGCGTTCGGCCTGTGGGGGGTTTCTCATTGTGTGGTATTGACTATATTATGATGGGGATAAATCCTCAGCGTGCAGAAACGGTCCTTTGATTCACAGAGAGGAAAAATGCATAATTTACTGTAGAATGAGGCGCAGTGACACACAGACTTTTGACCCTGAGAGTAAAGGACATGACTTGTATGAAAAGATAGAAGACTGAAGTCAACAAAAAACATTATGATGTAGCTGTGTTTCTTCTGTAAAGACTGAGAGGAGGGCAGTGGATATGGCATCTTTTGGATCTGTTGGTTTTGAATGCATACAGATGGAGCAGAATTTTTAGGTACTGTCTTAAGGCAGATCTTAAAACTGTTAGTGGGTTCAATTTAATGTTGTGCTCATGCTCTGGTTCGGTTTAGGCACAAAAAACACTTAGATAAAATTAGGAAAAGATCATGTTTTGGCTTAAAATACCTGTTTTGTCACCATAAACATGACTGGAGATGTCCGATCCTGTCAATAAATGTCTGGTCATTCTTGCCACGAACACGGCTGGAAATTGCCGCAGGGTCTCGTTAAAAACATCCCCTGGTTTCACTCTCCTCCTGAAACCGCCATCACTGACTTGCCAGCCTTCTCGCTCAATTCCACCGCCGTCCCTTCCACTTACTGATACGACAGTCAGTTCAGAAACATGTAATGTGAACGTGATATGACGCGTATTGCAGAAATGTCAATACGGTGCTCTATGACATGCACAGATGTGAAAATATCTTTGGCTCCCAGAAGCCTCAACAAACAGTATTTTATGACAGGGACTGGGCTGTGATGGACCACACGTTTGATGCGAAAACATTAATATGAATCATAAAAGTACAAAGTCAGTGAGAAGGTACTGAACTGACAGTGGGCATAAAGAATACTGAAGACAGATTATGATAATTATATGATGTAGATCGTACACAATGTACTTAGCACTGCGATCTTGTTAACCTTATTTGAGTATAAATGATTATGTTCGCGGTAGTTATCTCAAGCGGTTGCATTTGATGGATTCAAGGTCTGCTTTTTTTGGGAACAGAGTGTGCAGACTGTTGTACTGAACAACATTATCCTGGCGTGACATCGCCGCCTGATTGACAGTCAGAAATAGCCCGCGCTCCGGTGTTATGCCGACAGTGTTTGGACGGTTCTCAGCAACATTAAAACAGAAACATTTTGAGTGCCGCAAATGACACGAGCCTGCAGAGCAACTCCATCCTGACAACTTAAGTGGTGCTGTTTTTCTGACCTGCCTGTGTGTCTCTGCCGCCATTACCAACTGCAAAGTCTATTTAAGCTGTCAAGTAGAGCTGCCAAATCGTTGCTGCTTCCGCGCGCAATCACACGGCGCCAGCTTGTTGCCATCCACCTGTGGATGAATCCCCCCCCAGTCGGCCACCGCTGATTTCCTCGGTGCTCCGTTGGCAGAGAGACCGAGCCTGGCGCCAGAATTAAATCTTTATTTACAGTTTGTTCTAAATAAAGACACAACAACACTTCCAGCCATTCCACCTGGTTATATTCTACGTTTTGTCCTTTTAAATTGGCTCAAAAACATGTTCCATGAGTAAAACAAGTCAACGGGTAATAACTTGATCAGGTCTATCAAGTCAAGTGGCACCAAAGGATTACAGTGTTAATGAATTGGTGTTTGGGACTGTATGAGGACAGTTATAGTGGGAAATGGTTGGTAAGGATAAATCCCACTGTGTTGTGGCCGTGTGCCTTTCAGCCCCGCCGGAGAGACTGAGTGTATCAAAATCCTCCAACCTGCTGGATCCAAAGTGATTTATCGTTGGAGTTACACAGATAACAGGAATTACAAACACACAGCCGTACACACACACACTCCGCTGGCCAAGAAACTGTCAGTCCTGCCGTTCTCTGCCTCGAGGCCGCACAATTAAAAAGAAAATCCTTCATCATAACACGTTGCTGTTCTCTGCCTACTTGTGTATTCTCTCTAATTTTCAAGATGACAAGAATAAAATGGATGTCGCTCTGTTCTGCGAGATGAGAGAGGACACTCTGCTGAGCGAGACGATAACGTTGGCTGGAACGGGCTCTGATGTGTGTGTGTGTGTGTGTGTGTGTGTGTTGTAGTGGGAAAATGCAACACAGATGACTTGCCGGCCTCAAAAGACCTCAAGTGTGAAGATGATTCGCGAGCACCGCCATTCATCGGTGGAACTTACATACTAATGCAAGACTTTTATTTATTTGATTTCTTCTGATACTGAAGAAATTGACGCTTTTCTCATTTTGATTTCAAGATCATCGGATGGATTTCGGCCTCTCTCACATGTAAACCTGACAGAGTCATTATGACGACATTGTGTTGGCGTATGTATTGATTCCTAATATTTTGCAGTTAAAGTTACTTTGAAACAATTTGCTTCCTCCACGACTGCTCCTCCGTCAGAGATTTCGAGCAGACCAGCGTCAGAGCGAATCCAGCCATCCTCCCTTTAAGGCGCTCGACAGCCCGTCTCTTCTGGTCAGAGATAACTGTCTCTGATAATTAGAAACCATCCATCACATGTGCACACAACGCTTAATTCTGATGCACCATAACCTGCCCCTTGGTTCTCCACACGGCTTGGCACTTTGTCTTCTCGCTGTTCCTCCTGTCACTGCTGTTTATTTCCTTTTATTCTTTTAATCTTTGGTGCATTCTGTTTTGCGTGTCAGCTCTGTATCAGCGGACCTTTATACGTCGCTTGTCTTACTGTCTAATTTCGTTCATGTTTTTATACTCAAAAGCGAATTTCCTTTTGTGGGATAGTAAAGGTCTGACCTGAGGTGAGAAGATGTTCTTCTCTTGCTCTTCTTATCTGCTTAAAAATATGAATGTGGCCTCCAAGACTAATAATAATCATTGATTTTTTTTCCCCTCCGAGGTCGTCGTGCTCAGGTCACCTGAGGATCGGCCAGTTGTGTTTGTCAGGTAACAGGTTCCCTCTTGTCAATAAACCTCTGGGATGCTACACCGGAGTGAAAAGCAAACAGTCGGTGCTGAAATAGCTCCAATAGTCTCCAATGTCAGGATGACGAAGACAAACTTTCTCGAGCAGAGCACATGAACAGAGAGACATGGCAGAGAGATAGAGAGGGCTCACCTGGCCTCTTTGTTATGCAAATTGATCTAGAATCAATATGACAAATGTACTGTAAAGGGGGGGGGAAGAAAGTACAATGCTTTTCCATCTCCACCAGCATTCATCCTCAACCGCTGGTCTTATCACCAGCCCCAGCCACGAGCACAGACCTGATTAATGACCGCCACGCGTCAGCTAACGTAAATCGTCAGGGCGCGCTCGGCTGCACATAAACGGACAGGCTGTGAATGAGATGGCAGCACACGGAGCGGAAGGGTTTCCACTTCTATATCTGCAGAAGCTCAGAGGAGCCACCTCAGATAATGAATCTGCCTCTTTTACCTGACAGAAAGTCTGCTGCAAATGCTTTCATTTATATGGGAGGAGACGGCTGATGGCTGATTTATACCAATGAATCATTTTGTCATACAAATACATGTTTTTTTAATTTATGTTTTTTTTTCTCTCAGTGTGGTAGTTGTGTTTTTTTCTTTTGACTGTTGTACATGCTGTATTATTTTAATATATTCTAGGATGCCTGTTCACATCAGGCGTCAGGACTGCTGATGTAAAACTGTCCGTTCAGCTAATTTGGGTGCATTTACATTTGTTAATTGTCCCTTTTCAAGAATACAGAATCAAAGAACTAGGCAGCATTTTGTATCAATTTGAATCTAAATTGATGTTTTGGAAAAATGTATATTTAATGCACTTCAAAATAAAACAAAAAACACATTATTATCGTGTATACGATCATACACGGTACAAAGTAGAGTGAAAATGTTCAGGTACAGATACTTTTAAAAAATGTAAATCCAATGGCAGGTGGATGTATTATAAGTTACAGTATATACTGTGTGTGTGTGTGTGTTTGTGTGTGTGTGTGTGTGTCCACATCCTCTCTGTTTTTGCCCTCAGGTCTGACAGCAGAAGAGAAAGGAATCCTTTCGTCGGGTGATTGAAGTCTTTAATGATCCTCTCAGCCCTCGTCCTGCACCTCCTGGTGTGAATGTCTTGCAGCCTGACATCTGACGGGGCGTTCTGCTGACCGCACCGCTCTCTGCAGGGAGGTGATCCGGCCTGTCAGGGCTCTCTCTCTCTGTGGAGCAGGTATAGGGAGTCTGTTGCACCTCGAGGGGGCAGCCTGAAGTCCCCCAGAGGTGGAAGAGACGCTGACAGGAGTTTTTTTTTGTTTTCTTTTACAAAGGTGTCAACAGGAGAGGACCATGATAAGTGTAAACCCTCCTCACCGAGGCTACGTTGATCCTGAGGGGATGATAAATTTCCCCTTTAAGCTTTGTGTCATCAACAAACTTCACAACATGACTAAAACTGTGATTCCTCCCGCAGGAACTTTCCCCAGGAACTAGAAAACTTTGAAGGAACACCACAGGGATCAGGGTCTTAAAAAAGCTCACAGGACATTATTTTTACCCGCTGAAAAGTCTCTGCTCGGGGGGCGGTTCTCTCCAAAAGGACAGGTACTTTGGGAGTGAGGCTTTCAGCGCTGAATATTTCTAAATGGTCGAGCTCTTGCAGCTTTTCATGTCAGCAGCTATTTTAGAAATCTGCAGCCGCAAACCAGTTGATTTTTTGTCGACAGTGCGTCGACTCATTAACATAAATGTTTATAGAAGAAAGCATATCATAGATAGACTGACAACAAAGTACAGTCCTCATTATTGTATAGCTGCAGGCAAAAGCTTTTTAACTGTTTAATGGTCAGCGGACCAATTTTCCTAATCTTGTGGTAGAAAAACAGACAACAATGGGCTGAAGGAACGTTTTAGCTCCTTAAATATACATTTATTGGACTGCGATCCACAGCACAGGGCTGCTTTGAGCTAAATGCTCAGAATTAAAATGTTAATATGCTAATGTTTGGCTAGTTTCATGCTAGGCATCTTAATTCATCATTATCATGCTAACATTTACTAATCAGTCCATCCATCCATCCATCCATCCATCCATCCATCTAGTGGTTGTTAAGACTTTGGATGGATAGCGTGATGCAAACAGACTGTTACTGCCCTCTTTAGGCTGGAAAAAGAGATCATGATGTACTTGATGAGAGCAGAGTTGCTGCATGTGTTCGTTAAAACACCTTTGGGTTTTAAAATTGTGCAACTTCGCTCATGTGGCCGCGGCCGACTGCGTAACAGCCACATGGCCACTCAGTGTGCACTGTGACGGCCTCGAGCTGATCATCAGCGTCCACTCGGTTACTTTTACACCACATCTGTACATGTCCGCTCAGTCTGTGATGTAACACTTCCTCCTGGTGACACGGGAAACCATTTGATTATCACATGGCTTCTGTCGGAGCGGGGAGGTCAGTTCCTGCAACATGACAGGAGATGTCAGGTCACACAGATGGCTTTATTCGTTCCCCCCCCCGATGTATTAATGTTTGTCGTGCTTACCATTTACCCTGAAAGGCTTTCCTCTCCCGGGTGAGGCTCCCTTCTTATGTTCTGTATTCATGAGCTTCACAAAGAGGAAATGAGATGTTTGACACCACTATTTGACTTTTTGTGAAGGTTGTTGTGTTTGATTTGGGCAAAGAATACAGCCAGAGCTCTCACGAATGTAAACTGCTCCTCTGTTTCCAGTAATGTGGAAAGAAAGAGAACGTTCTTATTCATATTATCTCTTAACAATTACAAATGTGGGACCCAGTAACAGAGAGAAGTACGCATAAATAATTTAAACGCGTGTAAGATCACTTCACAAAACCGCGGGCCATTAAAGATCCGTCGATTGTCCTTAGGAATGGTTCAGTGCACTTCACAAGCCATCTGAAATCTGCACTTTAACAACATCTCAGATTCTGGCGGCTTCTCTGCAAAGAATTTACAAAGTCTCTTCTGTCCAACCCTAATGCCAGATTATATCAGGATTGCACGAGACATCTGTCACGCAAGGAGCCAGAGTTAACTGCACAATGCGACTTGTGAACGTCACTGACGACAAAATTAATCTCTTGACCTCGGAAGTGGAAGGAGAGTCTAAGATGTGTTTGACATGCCAGAACAGATGTCAAAAGGACCGGGAGTTATTGTTTATAGACTCTTCACTCTCCTTGTTGGAAAAACAGATCCAAACAGAACAATTATAACATTATTTCTGATTTAAATAATCTTACAATTACGTATGCTGCTACGTAGGTGCATGCCGATTGTGAAAATTGAGTTTGAAAACTATGTAAACCATTAATTAGGGACAAAGCATGTGCAAATCCTGGAGCACCTGCAGTCCAACTTCCTGTCAGCAGCAGTGATTATGGTTACAAAGGTAAGGATAATGACGATGGAGGCATGTTGTATCCTCAGCTTCATCTGAATCCTTTCAGTATTTTTGGTTTGACACATTTGGACCACCAAGAAGGGGATTTTCTTTAGATCACAGTCAGTACAATTGTGCACTTCTCCCAAAACAGTCCAGTTATATCATGGTAAAAATAGCACAAGCTGTACGTTTCATGACTTTGGAGGTAGCAGGTATAGTAACGGCACCAGCAGAAGGACCTAGCAGCAGTAGCAGAACCCTAATAGAATTACATCAGATCCCTTTCATATGTTATTTTGGGGGGGAAAAAAAAAAAAAAGAAAAAAAAATCAAATAAAAGCTTATGCCGTCTAACAGACGGTTTGGGATCCCAAAGCTTAGACTTAACAGGCCGCAGAGGTCATTCACATCCCAATCCATTAAATTACAAATACATTTTTTTTTGTGCATCTGAATGTATCGTTGGTCTCAAGTCGACTTCCATCCCACTGTAGTTGTTCCTGTGCTGCGACAGGCGTGTGCGTGACCCGGCTCCTTACCTACCGGCCCACAACAGTCCAGCAATCTGTTCACATGCATGTCCTGATGATACACAGAAGAGGAAGACGAGGGCTGAATCATAATATTATCATTAATGTGGTTATGGAAACTACAACAAAAAGTCAATTCATGAGGGATTTGCTTTAATCTGGCCGGGTTTAACGATGGCAGGATTATTTACTGTTATGCAGGAGGCTTTAGGTGTCACATGTCCATGGAGTCTAGGATAGGGATAGGGCTCTAACATCAGAGGGAAACCTCTTACATCCTTTTGCCCTCCAACTGACCAGATTACGGTTTACTTTAGTGATGACTAACTGATACTTAATGGCCAGGGTTTCAGGCCATCGAGGCACAGCGCACAACAAAAACGCGTGGCCGCAATATTTTTGCAGACGCAGGCATATCTGAAGAAAAATGTGCACGTGTTCAATTCACTTCGCCGACATATTAACACTGTTATCTGCATGGAAATAAGAGATTCCACCTACTCGTGGAAGGAAAATGTCCAAAACACAGTCTGTAGATTATTATGAGCAGCTGTGTCGCCGTATTCAGAAGAGACGCTGCTGCTGGATGTTTTAAATACATTTGTCTGGCAACAAAGAGGTGGGAAACGTGTTTGTTTGAGTCACCACTGATCATAGGCACAGTCTGGAATATTGGACCTAATAGATGATAACAATTAATGTGAACTTAAGTGTCACAAGGTATCAAAATGGACACAGATGCAGACAAAAAAGATCAAGAAAAATCCAAAATGCAAGAAACAAAGAAAAGCAACAAAGAAACTCCAGAAAACTAAATGATACAAAAACTGAGGACAGACTGTGAAGACATGGGGAACAAATATAGAAGAAATAAGGACTGCAGGAGATACAGGATGAACAACAGTCTAATCAACAAAAAGTAAAGGAAGAAACACAGGCGATGATACCTAAGGGCTAATGAACAAGCAAACGCAGGTGTACACAGAGAAAGGGCGGGAAAACAGACAAAGACAGGAAGTGGAAAGTCCACTAAACTGGAAATCAGCTGAACCAACACATAGGACCATCACAATATGGTGTTTTGCCAAGACAAGCAAAACAAGCATATCATTTTATTATCCTAATTATTATTATTAAGCTCAAACTATCAGATTTTTCCCCTTTTTTTCTTGGGAATTGACCTAAACTATCAATTTCTGCTTATTCATGAATATCTCTGAGCCCTTTTCACCTTTCGTATGAATCCTTGAGATTATTTTTCAGGAGTATTAAACTGTTTTGTGACATCCATACCTCTTTGGAAAATCCTCTTTTGTTTGAAATAAAACCTCGTAGGTCAGCCCGGCGTACGAGCGATCCGGGCTCAGCCACCGTTCATCAGCCGTATCCGTTGCGTTGGAGGCCTTGACCTGAGAGGATGTCAGGTTTCCCTTCACTTGTTCATATAGTAGCCTGGCATTTCTGGGAAACTATTAATCCTGGCTCGTTCAGACAGATTAATGCTGAAGAGCGGGAGAGTGGGTCTGGTAAAGGGATATTGGATGTCGTCCTTGATGTAGTTATGAGATAATCTGGCTGATGGAGACCCCTTAAGAGGACCCGTGCTGCATGAGCGCTGGATGAAAAGCTACGAGCTGGTCCGAGGGAGGGATTCAGATGAAGGACTGAAGATACGGAGCTCCTCGTGGGGCGGTCGTGTGTGTGTCGTGTGTTTGATATCGTATCAGATGGAGCCTGAGACAAGAATCTTCGGCTGTATGAATTAAAAAAAAACCTGTGAGAAAAAGGATGCCGCGGGAGATAAATGGTTATTGGCAGGACCACAGGATAAACTTTTTGCCTACATTTAATAACTTCCACCTACTGTATCTGATCTCTCTGCAGTTAGTCAGCAGTCCATTATCTCTAGATCATGAAGCTCAATTGGATTGAGGCAAACCTGTGGTTATCTGTGCCTTTTTTAATCATTTTACTTCCCTTAGAGGGATTGACTGTGCAGATATAAGTGGGGGGGTTAATCTCGTTGTATATGTTGCCGCGTATAGGAAGGCAAGAAATCCTAATGTTAAATGAATCAGGGTTGCTTAATCTTTGAAAAAATAATCATCTTTCAACTCGGTAGTCCCACAGAGATTTACTGTATGTTTATCGTTTTCTATAATTACGAAAAGCTCTACGGATTTTCCGATGGAAACGAGCCAATTACGTTTCTATAAACCACAGATATGGTTAGAAACTTGGGGGAACATAGAAACTTTACACTTATACTCTGGTCAGGTTTGGGCACACAAACACACGATTAGGAACCTCCTCCACAAGGCTTCTTCGGTTCTGACTGACTGATAATGTAGTCGCAAAGTTTTAACCCTTGTGGGGTCCTAAATCATCTCAGAGTCACTGAGATCACCTGTGAGTCGTTCACCCACCTGACCATCAAGTAGGTCATCTGGAGGGAACTTAGAACTGCGTTTGAAAGACAACAATTTGTATTTTCATTTTGTTCAGAGTACAAATGGTGTCGTAGGTACATTTAAATTTGCGGGTGTCAAAGGCTTCATACCCTATTGACATGTCTACAGCGGGTGTCATATCACCTTCACTTCACATATTTAATATCTGACTTTCATGTTGCAAGGTGGAGTTACAGGCGACAAGGCTGCATTTGTAAATGTGAAACCACTCGATAATTCTTAGTGGGAAATTTCCCAGCCGTCTTTGTGCTGATCAAAACAGGTATTTTAAGCCAACGTGATCTTTTCCTACTCCTAAACAAGCAAATCCAATGGAGAGGCCGGGGGGTCCATTGCCCCCCGATACAATTGTTGACCACCACTTCCCCTTATTCACAGTAAATCAAAAAGTAAAGTAAGCCAGTTTTGGTCGTATGGTCTATGAAAGAAGAGGAGAAAAAACACGCAGGACCGGGTGAAATCCTCCTCCCGGTGTAATTATGGAAATGGAAAAGATTTGCTCCATGACGGAGGATGGCAAACGGCGTCTGCTGACAGTTCATCAATAGGTGTCTGAGTGGTGGAGGCGAGGCACCGTGAAGGGCCGCTTGGTAAAGAGCCAAAGCGGCTGATATAATAATAATATTAACATTTCATTTACGTCACGTCACTTTCGGGCTGCTCTGCTTATCTTTGTGTTCGTCCCCCCTTCTTTCCCAGCCACACTCTCCAAATGCTTTTGCTGATGATCAGGATTCAGATTTTTTTTTTTTTTTTTGCCAACGCAGGAGACACGAAGGCTTTTTCCTCGGGGAGGAACGGAGTATATGTGTGTGTGTTTGAGGGACAGAAAGAGAGCGTGTGCCCGTGAGAGGGAGTAAGAAGATAACGAGACGCCTCTGACCTCCGCTGGGAGGTCAGCGCCGACGTCCAGCAGTCATATCTGAGGCTAAACGCTATGTGGAGGCGAGGTGCTTGGGAAAGGTTAAAGTGACTCACAAGCGCATCTGGGTACCACACGCAAGACACAAAAACAAGGAAAGAGAAGGAAAAGAAACATCCTGTTAGAGAGGAGGCGGGGGGGAAGCGTCTCGTGTCTTCAGTGTGATCGCTGTGGGAGCCGAGGAGAGCTGAGCTGCTGCACGCAGTCTGAGCCGAGAGGATCGATGGTCCATCCAACTGAAAATGAGCTTTAATGATCAACTTATT
>CAEMYA010000179.1:13198854-13221120 GCA_903131615.1 Diplodus sargus | reverse complement strand
AAAAAAAATCAAAACGATTTTTTGACAAACACTGTTTGTCTGCATATTGTTGTAAGAAAGTTTACATTAATCTTTCTTTTCATCTGTATCAAGTAACCAACCGATATTGTCTAAGCCTTGGATTACATAAATGAGCTGAACAATGACCATGTGAGTGGGCTTTAAGAGGGCCGAGCCGCTCGCCGCGGAGCTCCCGCCCCTCCCTCCACTGCGCACATCATCAGTAAACATATGAAAACCTGTGGTGAACCAAATGAACATTTGGTTTCGTCCTCTCTGGGCATTATTCTCAGTTCTTTTTGCATCTCTTCATTATTATTTTTTTTATCATTTTTTTCTCAAACCAACAAAAGAACAAACAAACAAACAAACAAACAAACAAACGAAAAAAAAAAGAAATATACAAATATATGTGCTGGTTTGTTGAGAGTCTCTATACTGCTAATATGTAAGCTCATTTAGTTTGTGTTGTACATCACCATTAATGCCCGTTCCAGTATGTTTGTTGTGATAGTGAAAAAAGCACATAGTTGGGAAGCTCTCCCTCCAAAGGCAAGTATCAAAAACAGCACAAACTAACAGTGCTGCTATCCATCTCGACTGTGTACTAGTTCCTATACACTATGGCATATTCACGATTAAGCGCTCTTCGTTGTAAATAGAACATCTCCCTCCACCAACCGTCCCCCTCCCTCCTCATTCAGGACCTCATACAGGATCAGGGCGGCACGAGTTCTCGGGGATATTGCTCCCTTACTCTCTCTCTCTCTCTCTCTCTCTCTCTCTCCTTCCAACATCTAAAAACCTAGCTGAAAGAATCTGTCTTTATTAGTAAATCAGAAAAGTGCAATTTAAAACAAAGACAATGAATGTTTTGCTTTGGCCAGTTTCCTTTTCCGCACATCAACAATTCGAAACACCCGCCCCCTCCCCCGCCCCCCAAACACCAGTGGCTAGCTACAAAGAAAAGGTATAAAGGTGCTCCAAATTTGTACACTGTCTCGTTGAGCGTGATATTACGGCTAAAGATTGCACTTCCTTTGTTTTTTTCCTCGTTAAACTGTACACGACCTCATTAAATGTCCTATATAGCTTGACCCACAATGTTAGGGAAAAAACAAAAAAAAAAACAAAAAAAAAACCTGCCTCTAGAAGTTCACATTGTAAGTAAAGATACCAATTGGATCAACTGAGACGTTTTGGCCATCATCATTGCTTACTCCTTCCCCTGTCTAAAAACACTGAGACATATAGAACACATAGAGTATAGTAAGAATGAATGCGCAGCCGTGTGCAGAAGTGCCCCCGTCCCCTCCCCCTCCCCTCCCCACGGTATGCACCCGAAGCTCACACTCGTAACAAAGGATGGAACATGGCTATAGTTTAGGCACAAATACTTAAGAATGTCCATGTGAAAAAGTTCGATGCTTCTGTTCACACACAGATAATAAACGTCTAGGCAGACAGACAATGAACAAAAAACATAATCTAACATTACATTTAAAACGTCAACATCTTTGAGATAGTATTCTTTTTTTTTAAGTATTTGTGACAGTGCATGCTTTCATGACATTTGGTGGGGTTGACTGTATTGGTACACTATCGACACAATCTGTAGCGAAAGACTCGTAATCTTTTTAAAACGGTATCTCTACGGGGCTTAGCCACTTCCAAACCGACGCGATGCGCGGTCGCTACGAATACTGTGACTCCGAAATAGGAAAAAAATTCTGCACGGCTGATAATGAGAATACTTTTGAGAGAGGAAGAAAATGAAGGTCTTGTGCACTACGACAATCCTCTGCGCGTGCAGGGAAGTGGCCTGTAAGCCGCGGTGGCTGGCTTATTTTAGTTGAGTCGCTGGTTATTGCAAGATTAAAATATTCCAAATAAGCTCTGATCCTTTTTTGATAGAGTCACAATATTCTGGCCTGACCTTGCCTCCCCCGGTCAGTTTTGAGTAGCTAAGCCCGCATAATGGATTTACACGAGACAGAAACCTTAATGCAAACCAGCATTTCTTTTTCTGACTTGCAGCCTCTCGGTGAAATGTCCTCTCCTCCTGCACACGGGACTGACTGGATACCTTTAAAGGTGCAATACGTAAGAACTGGCCACCCGTCATATTCATACCCAGAACTTCATCATTTTATCCTGTTAGACATCTGTGTATATTTTTTGTCGTACTTGTCATATAAATTAAGTAATGGACAAAATTGTGTTGTCTAATCAGTTCATCGATTCCAAGTGGACATTTCTTCCAAATTTGAAGAAATACCCACAAGACGTTTCCCGAATACATGAATGGGACGTCATGAGATCACGGTCACAAAATCTACTCACTTCATCCTCGAGTCCAAGTGAATATGTGCGCCAAATTTGAAGGAATTACCAGCAGGCATTCTCGAGATAGCACGTTCATCAGAATGGGACGATACCACCAGCTAACCGTAGCTGTAGCTTAGCCGGTTAGCTCGGTTAGCCGTGCATCTAGCGGTTCAGACTGGGAGCTTGGCGAGCCAGGGGAGTGTTGGTTTTAACACCCCTGGTACTGGAGCTGTAGGCCAGGCTCGATTGGGTGCAAACTGGTTAGCATGCTAACTTCAGTTCTTCACATTCTAATTGCTAATTTTAGCTAATTTTTGAATGTTTTCCACAGAAATTCTTACATATTGCACCTTTAGCCTGCAACGTATGTGTGGAAGATGTCGTGCCAGGCTCTTCAACTACAGTCGGTGTGATATGACAGCGTACAGTACAGTTTTATTCAAGAAGCATGTGAGCAAGAATGAAATTAAATTGTAGCTTTCAAAAAAAAAAAAGAAACAAAAAGAAAGAGCCTCATTTTGGTGCATTAGCAAGTCATAAAGCAGGGAATCATTTTTAAAATGATCCTCGGGAGCTTTCGGGGAATGAGGTGATGAGAAAAGGAAACATTTACTCTCAAATGAAGTTGTGAATTGTGGTTAAATATCGCGTTTGATCACTTGAAATCAAAAGCCACAGTAGGATTAGGATTAGTCTACAGAGAGAGAAATAGGGATTCTTAAATGTCCTCCGATCAGGCATCTCTCAGCATCAAGTAGTGCTAGCTCTTGCATTAAGGTTTGCTCATCTCTTATGAAACATCGCGTATTTTGTCACTTAACCTTTGTCGCGTATAGATGATATCCAGGTTCCTGATAGAAGTAAGACATTGTTATGATAGAGAGAATGCACCACACAGTATCTGTAAATACTAGCTCTACAAAACTATTTACAGCACACATATAGGTAATCTTTATGTCACAGTCTATTGCATAATGGTGATAATCTTTAGTTTATAAATATTATAAATATACACAGAATTTTTTTTTAAGCAACATTACATAACATCTCAGCCATCTGAAATTAGAAATAGAAAACAATAGCATCCATCCACGACTTTCTCCACAATCCATTCTCCTCGAAACAAACAGAGAAAGCAGCATTTTCTATTATCTATTCCCTTTGGACCCATAACACTGTCATGGTTTGTACGTGAGCCGCTGTGGTAGATATAGAGGCTCGGCAGACTGTACTCTTTTTGTCGCTGAGAGCAACATAACACTTAGTTACAGTATCTGTGTTGATTTCTGAAAACGAGAGTTCAGGAAAATTCAGAGTGAGATTTTTCTTTCGTCGAGTGTGAGTGTGTGTATGTGTGTGTGCGTGTGTGTGTGCTTTTGGAGATTATTTGTCAGAGTTGCTTGCATGTATTATTCCACAGTGGTGCCTAAAGCTGCTTAATAGGAGAAGATCATTTGTCTCTTCTTCAGTGGTGAAAAGGAAGGAAAAAAAGGAAAAAGAAACGGGTAAAGAAAATAGTCGTCGTCAGAATCCACGATGCATTCCAGTTTAAAAAAAAAAAAACAACACGGAAAGAAAAATAACATAAAAATAAAATAAATTAAAAAAAACTTCATACATTGTATATAATTCTTTATATTTGTCAGAAAGGAAGACTCATGTTTATACTACAGCGTTTAAATTGCCATTGCCAAATATTCTAGTTGGACGCACCCACACACACTCGCACGCGCCCACACACACAGCAGTATATATACACACATATGTATATATCTATATATAGATATATAAATATATATAGATATATATGTAACGCAAAAGAAAAGAGAGATGTATCTGTATAATATACATTCTTAAGTTTAGGGAGACAATGTGTCTAAAATATAATACAAGGGCTTGTATGTACAGGATATCTATGAGGTTATTTTAGAAGAAAGTCGGAGAGAAACAAAAACGTTGAAGTCCCTCACTTTGATCTCTTTTGCTGTATCTCCATTTTTAAAAATGAATTCAAACATATTTAAGTTTAAAAAAACTGAAAAGGGGGGAAAAACAAAAATGGGATCATAAATTTGATGCAAAACGCATTTTGTCTTGCTCAGTCTCTGTACTGCTCAGGACAGAATCTCTCCTAGATCCGGGGGATTCCCTGTGCTGGGTCGAGGACGATGATGATGATGCTGCTGCCACTGCCGCCGCCGCCGCCGCTGCCGCCGCCGAGCGCACCGGAGGCAACGCTCCGGACGACATCTGGCGGAATAAATTGACCCGCTGGGGCACTGTGGTGCGGATGCCGCTCTGCAGATTCATCCCCTGGATCCCTGCTGCCGCCGCCGGTGGTGGCACGATGGAGGCCAGAGAGTCTCCTGAGGCTGGGTGTGCTCTGGGCCCCAGAGATGTGTCGTGTGGCAGTGAAGGTTGGGAGGCAGATAAGTGTCTCACATCTCGACTCAAGCTGCCTGACTGAAGAGCCTGTGTGCTCTTCTGGAGGTCTCCCCGCTGAGGAGAGGGGACCTGCTGCTGCTGCTGCTGCTGCTGAGGCGACGGCTGCTGCTGCGGCTGCAACGCGGAAGCGGCGGCTGCGGCCGCGGCCGACGCGGCAGGCTGCTGGGCGAGCTGCTGCTGTGCGGATAGAGATGTTTGGGCAATGGGCTGCTGGAGAAGTGACAGCTGGGAGCCCGTGCGCGAGCCGTACTGGAAGCTCCGGCTGGCCAGAGGGGTCTGCACGGGCGGGCTACACATGGCAGCCGTGAAGGAGCAGGGCGACATGATGGCCCCTTGCTGCTGTGGGTTGGTTAAGGAAGAATTCAGGCTGCCGTGGGAAAGACTGGGTGCAGGGTAGACCCCCTGCGCTGCAGCCGCAGCGGCGGCAGCGGCCGGCATCATGCGGACAGCAGTAGCATTGGCAATAGCAGAAGCGCTGTAGGTCATGGGTACGGAGGCCTGCTGGAGCTGATTGGTGCTGAAGACAGTAGGGAAGGGCGGCTGGGCTGGCGAGTTAATGATGGAGTTTCCTGACATTGGTGTTGAGTTCATCCCGGTGACCGACTGCTTGCGGTCCACCATCATCACCATCTCCCTGTCCTGACGGATAATCTGCTTCAATATCTCGTTCTCCTGCGTGTTGAAAACGCCGGCGTTCAGATCCTTCTGGAACTTCTGCAGCAGCAAGGAGTTCTTCTTCCCTGTTGGGGTGCAGTCAGGAGAGGTGAGCACATAAAGCCATGGCAAACTTTGGTTGCCCTAAACCACAGGAAAAGGGATTCAGGACAGCGATGATAAAGATGCAGCTCGTATGTTCTAGCGGGGGGAAGATTTTAGCACATTTGCCGCCAATGGAAGAGCTTCTCTCTTCTCGATTCCACGCAATTTATCAACTCTTTCAATCGTACGAGCTGCATCTTCTCACGCCCGCTAAGATCTGTTCATATTCAGTATAAAATTTGAAGGACATTGAATGGTAATGACTATGGGAAATACACAGTTTGAAAGGAGTGAAGGACACATAAGGAGACAAAGATTACTGAAAGTGTGATGTGATAGCGTAGACGGTGAAGGTGCTGATGTGGACAATGAAACACAGAAGAATACTGATGAGTTGTACCCACAGATCACGCTACTGGACAGTTTTCTCTTCTAAGCTCTAAGAATAAATTTAAAGCCACGTTTCTATTTAAATCACAATGACAACTCTGCTAAAAGACATCACAAGGACACTTAGAATAACCTTTTTTTTTTTAAATTTCATGAACAAGCTGTCAATAAAAAAAAAAAAAGCAAAGAAAGACACAAAGATCTACACCTAACACTTGTGAAGGGGAACAGATTGTGTTGTTATACATTAAAATATCCTTACGGGGAACTAAACTTAACTCATTTCACCACAGAATGCTGTTGTCTTTATCATTTAGATCTTTCATGGATATTTGTTCAGAATTTGCCTGCAAACTTAAGTGATAACAGTGCAGTTTTTTGGGTAAAACAGTAAGCAGCATGTTATATTTATGCACTCTAAAGGGCATTTTGAGCCCACAGGCCTGCAAACGTGTCCCGGCCTGTCACAAGTCATGCACCGTGATAATAAAAGCTTGACAGATGGCTTCTTTAACCACCAGCCTCTTTTCTGGCTTTGGGAGTTTTAGGAGCAAAACTGTGGTAAAATGCTAAGTGGCGCTAAGAGCACGAACCTGTTCTTTTGTAGAAAAGAACGACCACATTTGACAATAATAACGGCGAGGATCGATTTAACGTCTTTACTTTGAATGGCCGCGTTCAAATTTATTTAAGGGGGATGTGTTTTTTTCCCCTGTAATCACTGCTGGCCTTGTGTATCGACAGGCCGTGGAGCGTTATAAAGAAGACAGAGTTGACTTTTAGTGTGCTGAGAGCTGGAGTCAATCAATCATTAAGCCCCGTCCTTGAGGGCTGGAGATTTTCTGCGACCGAGTTTACAGTTGAGCGGCATTCGCTGGACGGCTTCCTCTCCGCTCAAGGCTGCCAACAAGCCATGCATTCAGCTAACAGACAAGACTCTCGCGGCAGAACATAGACTGATGTTTGTGTTGTTTGCAGCCATTTCTCAGAATCGAGTCCTCCATTTGACGTTTTGCTCATTTAGACTGCGACAGTCACTACAGGGTCGGGGTGGTTACGGGCTAAAACTAGCACCACATATAAGACTCACTACTGTTCACTTACAAGAATGCTGTTATTGCATTTTTAAAGAAGGCGGGGTTAAACTCTGCAGATTGGAAGGGACAACACATTTTCGTTATTTCTCCAAGTCGGAACCAGCGAGGATCTGAATGAACGCTGGTAGTTTCGACACCGTTGGATGGGCAACAGACATTCGTCGGTGTGAGAAATTTTAGTCCAATTTTAAAAGGAAAATGATGTTCTGTCTGTCTTATCTGTCGCTGTTCCTGCTGCCCCTCTACATTCTTCTGTCCTCTCTTTATTTCTCTCATCCTCTTATCACTCTGACATTTTATCCTCTTTGTTGGGTGTGCAAAGATAGACACGTATTAGAGAATATAACAGACTGTTAGAGATATATCTACACACATATACAGTTATATTTAAGTCCTTTTTTATGAGCAAATCAATTCACTTCACTTTTTCTGGAAAGTTATTTATCTACGCTGCATCATGGCTTCAGAAACTATGTTCCCTGTCTGTCTGTCTGTATGAATATCTGATATCGTTGTATCAGTGTTGAACATCACAATTAATTTTGTTCCAGGGTCATCATTTCTAATGACGATAAGCAACAAAAGTTGCTTCTTGAGCATTCCAATGTGACTCTGACGTAGGAGACTGGAGTTTGTATCCCACTTTTAACATACTTGGTTGGGTTTAGACAACAAAATAGTAGTTAGTTAGGTTTCAGCATAAACAACTATACTTGTTAGATATAGACAACAAAATACTTGGTTAGGTTTCGGCATAAACAAATATTTTTGGTTAGGTTTAGGCAACAAAATACTTGGTTAGGTTTAGAAAACATAGTTTCCGTCAAAAATAAACCCTTTCACAACTTTTCACACTTGTTACAGGGGATAAATTCTACCAGGTTCGTATTTTCTGGTCTTTTTCCCCACGTCATGAAGCTATGACTTCAAAGACGTTATTCTGATGTTCCAGGAACAACACCAACACCACAATATCAGATTGTATCATCCCTCTATGCATCTATCTGTAAAACATTGGTCGGCTCTGACTGTCAAATACAATAGACACTCAACTGTATATTAAATATTACATATTATATTGAAAATATTCTGGACTGCCTTTCAGCGAATGCCAGTGGTCATTTATCAACATGTCTGCAAAATGTGATTTTCCTGATCTTTCTCTGACTATGAGACATAAAACTATTGTCCCCTAAAATCAAAATGAAAACAAAGAAAAACATAAAGAAATGTCAACACTACAGTCATCTTACAACAAAAGTTGTGTTAAATTAAAATAATATCGATCAGATATGAGTTGAATCACCATTTCAAGTTTGATTAACTGTAATTTTACTCTGACGTAAGAACTTCAATCATCGTTTTAAAAAAAACGGTACCACAGTAATCGACTCATATCCGAAATCCAAAACATAGTCGTTATAAAACAGTCCGAAAAGCCAAGTGACAGGCAAGTAAACAAAGAAAGAACAAGAAAAAAACACAAAACACCAACATCATAATGTTAACAAACACCATAGAAATAATGAAGGCTGTGTTTAAAGAAAACAAACAATAAATAAATAAAATACACAAATTCTGAGATGCATTCAAGGCTTAACAGAGAAATGATACATTGTAATTTGATAAATAATTTCACCAATAATCTGGAATGAGTAAGTCACTGCAGGAAATGTTTTTTTCTTTCTTTTTTTGTGGTGGGTTATTCAATAAAACATTGTTTATAAAAAAAAGCTTATTTTACAGATGTTAACTGGTGTAAATGTGTGTGAGAAAAATGATTCTTAATGGAGTATATAAACCTTTGCTCTCCTCATGTGGTCGACTAAACATCACTGTAGCTCTGTGTCCAAACATGAGATTAACTGTCCTTTGTTTTAATGCCAGCAAAGTTTTCCCAGATTGATTAACACAAAAGACAGAATTCATACTTAAAAGTCAGACAATCAGAAACAAACTTTTTTTTTGGTTTTTCCATCGGTGAAAACATGGATAAGTAATGAAATGGGATTTTTCTGCATGTGACATAAAGTGTATGTGGCATTGCATTAGTAAAGTTTTTACTAAGCTGCAGACATGGTTCCACTTGTGAATAAACTTTGAACGAAGAATTCAAAGATTAAATAAAAAAGATAGAGCTGTGCATGTGTTCATAATCCAGTTGATTATTGAGTCTGTTACAAAAAATAAACATGGCATGTGACACTGAATGAGATATCTGTTGTTTCTTTGATTGTCTTAGTTATTCTTTTGTTGACATTTTGAATGTGTCCATCAAAACATCTGCAGGACTGGTGTGGGTGACTTTGAGTTAAACAGTTAATGTAACCTTCAGCAAGAGGTCAAACTCTTGGAGGATGATATTTGAGACCGGATCCATTTAGCAAAGCCTCTACAGGTCAATTTGTCCCTGATCGAATATTGGAATTGGAATAAAGTGTTTACCTGATGCCTACTCGTCGGCCAGGACACTCTTGAAAACGAGATGTGCTCGTCTCAAGACGGACTCCTGGTCAAATAATTTTTAGATAGATAAAAGATAATGTCAAATGTGCAACACGTTATTGGTTTCAAAGCATGGTTACTATTGTTCTTTCCTTTTTTTTTTTTTTTTTTTTTAGAGCAAGACAAGCATGTAACCAAATGCAGTTCATATATAGAAACGATACAACCAGCACGGATCATGACAAAGTATCTTCCCTCGTATGAGACAAAACCCCCTTCATGGTTAGTCTGAAAGGACGGATCCAATGGTGTGGTCTGGTAGCTCTCATTAAAAAGGGCAAATGTAGATTTGGACTGTTGAGGCCAAAAGGCATACAGTATGTTGTGAAGGGCACAAATCCATGACACTTCACTACAGGGCAAATAAAAGATTATGTTTTTATTTATTCTGTAAATTTATGATCGTCTAATAAAACAACCTTGTCTCCTTTGAGGTACGCTCGTTATGCAACTACATCTCAGCGTGTTCGGGTCCGGTGCATAAAAATGTAGTGAGACTTTGGAGATGCAGATTTGTGTCCTTTATTGTCTTAGAGTAGTTTTATTTGTATCACCCTCACCATACCTGAATAGTGCCTCACTCTCCTTGAGCAGATAGTGCAGCAATAAACACTGATGGCTAACATCTGGATGATTTATGTAAAGTTAATTTTTAGATTTCAGATCTTGTAGCCAAGTAAAAGTAGCGATAGCAGATTATCTACTTGAACAAAAGCGCAAAGTACCAAAAGTTATATTGACGCCTTATTGTGTGAATCACTTTAATTGAAACTGTGAGGCAGATTGTGAATTTTCAGGGATCAATAAAGTTTGATCTTATTCAGTAATATTACATGATTATCTGCAAAGTAACTATGACTTCAGTCTTCAAATAAACGCATTGGAGTAAAAAGTACAATACTTGCCTCTGAGTTGAGTGGAAGTATAAAGTAGCAGAAAATGGACCTCAACACTATAATTAAAGCAACATTATGTAACTGCTTTACCTTAAAATGACATCTTCGGAATCATGTGGATGATACAGTGTCTTGTAATAGAGTATCACTCATGTCTGCACTATGTAACTTCAGTGAGAGAGTCACAGCGTTACATAGCACATAACTTTGTTATGACGTGATGCTACATAACGTTGCTTTAAGTACAGTTTTTGAGTAAATGTATTCAGTTACTATCCACCACCGGATGCGATTGGTTATTGTAGTTGATTAAAATGTGCAGATACATCCGGTCATATGTTTTGATATGATCCAGGCACCATCACGCCCCCCAAAACCTGAATTATAGTTGCATCTGAGCGTAACTCTGAAGAGAAAAGGTCGTCTCAACAGCGACACACATCAGCGGTCTTCTTCCAAATCTAGAGTTCATTGCTTGTTGCTTGCTTAGCTGACACTACAGTGTCTATTTCAATTAGTTAATTAAAAAATATTGATGTGCCCGTGCCAGGCAAAAAAAAAATAATGCACAAATACAAAAAGCCACGACAAAACAAAAACAACAATAACAGACAAGTAGATACAGACTATAAGCTCAACCACTGATATGAGACAACATTGGCACACTGTCGTTATGCAAAACCAACTACAGTTTTGTATTCGAGTGATATCGTTTTCTCATTACGTTGAAATGGAAACAAATCACCTAGTGTTATCAGTTGGTTGACAAGAAGGCAGATTTATTGACGAAGCCAGCGGCAACACACTGAGAGAGATTGGCTAATTGATGATGATGCCGTTAAAGTTAATGATATGAACCGTAATTAATTCCAAAGGTGCTTTATCTTACAAATTTAATTTCTTCCCGCGCAGAAAAACAACTAGCTGTAGCTTTTTCTATAAAACAGCAGGACTGAGTCTGCATCAAACAATTAATTTTTCGCCTCGAGAATAAATATTGATTTTCTTCGAGAGCATCCACCTGCATTTCATAAAGGCTTTTTACAAAAGAAACGAAATACAGAAGCTACACTTGATAAATTAGCTTAGCTATCTGCTGATTCAGGAAGACGCTATTAACACGCTTATCTGGAGTTTTTAGCTCATTTAATGTATCATAAGAAATACCCTCACGACTAAGATCATAACTGAAAGGGACCTTATTTTTTATCAAAAATTGGTTAAATTAACTTGAAGGAGACTTTATACACTGTCTTCATCTGTATGCTGCTGTGTTTACAACTGTAGTGGCTGTGAAAACAGATCTTTCTCTGGGACTATAAAATCTACAATCCAAATCTAAACTCGTACACTGCAATCAGAATATTCACAGCACACCTACGTTACGATGCAGCATGGTGTTAACACGAGATACCGCCACACTAATGGTGTCTGGCAGCGATACTTTACGTCTATGAATCCGTACCTGCCTTTTATCAAGTACATTTTTATATAGATTTACTATCTGAGCTTCTTATAAACATGGGTCGGGGGTTAGACCCGGTCTTAAAGTATCTAAAGTGGGACCTGAAACAAATAATGGAACTCATTATACAAACACTGACATGTCCACATGAAATGTAACAAAGTGTGCCTAAATGTTTCTCTCTCCATGACATGTGCCGAATTCTTATTATTCTAGGGCTGGGCGATATATATTTATATATAATACCAACACAATTAATTAAAATCTCCTTAAAAGCAGTTTGAGACTCAAGAACGAGTGACAAAATTAAAATTTCACAATGTTTTTGACAAATGACAGATTTTGCAACAACACTGAGGAAAACTACTGCTACTTTCACATTTAATATATCATGTTTAAGATATTAATACAATAACATTGTTTATAAAACCCAATTGATAATAAAGATATAATGACTAAGTGGGTAAAGGCAAGTATTAGTACAAGTAGAACAGTCTGATTAGTTCAGAATATCACATCACTTTACTGCAATCCAGCTTTAAAAACCAAGAAAAGAAAACACTTTCGCCACATCATGATATCTAGAATCAAAGCCTAGAGTCGCATCACGATGATGACATCATGCTGACATATCGCCCAGCCCTGTCTTATTATTCATATATCCATTTAAAAAGATACATATAACTAATGCAGCAAAACATAAGCAAAAAGACAAAAGACATACGTTTCTACTTATGTCTGTTTAAAAAAAAAAAAAGATCCAACATTTAACGCAATAATAATATAATCATATGAAGTTCTACATGTTTAATTAACAATGTGCCAGTTCCAATCACAGAATGAGAGCAGACTGCTGGCGGAGGAGTGGGAGACTGCGCAACATGAGGGTCAATGCAACCAATTATTGCCCTGTTTGCGTTACATACATGTGCCCCTTTTTTCAAACAAATCCATGTGTGTCTGAATCGTTATCACTTCTTCTTCTACTGAAATCTATAATGTTAAGGCCAAGTTCTTCTACAAGTCTGTGAGACTTGAAATAAGGAAGCATTGTCGATGGGGGGTATAGCTGAAACTGGTGGATGTGGGGACATTAGTGCCTGAAACAAACTCCCTGACGTCACCTGGCCTCCGCTCTCTGTTTTTTTCACAGAGTCTGGTTGATTCTTTTTTGGGAGAACTCTTGATATGGGGTGGGGTGCTGCTCATACCCAGGAGTGCAGATGAGTGGAAAAGAGGGCCAGACACACATGCATGTGAGGTTAGCTTCCATCCACTCGCTGGAATCCAGTGGGGGGGTCAACACCAAACCAACGAGGGGGCGAAGTGACTCCCTCCCGGACAGCGACATGCACTGCCTTCCAGTTAATCCAACCACAAAACTCTACTTTGGTTCTTTAGAAGGATTAATGCTGGTTACAACAAATTCTCCTTAATGTTATTTAAGACAAAGAGACGGAAAAGTTAAAAGAAAAAAACAAAAAAAACAAAAACGATAGCATACAGGTCATGCAGCACAAGATGGCAGACACAATGCTTTAATGAAGAAAGAAGGCAAACGAATACTGATAAAGACAAGACGACAAGGCACGATGACAGGCAAGAGGTTCGACCAATCAGACAGGGCAAGGGTTAGTCGTAGGCACGCCTTACCGATGCGGTCCAGTCGGTCGATGGCGACGGTTTCGAAGGCGCGTCGCATCATGGGGTACTCTTCCAGCACCTCATTGAAATGGTCGACAGAGAGGGAGAAGAGTCGACAGTAGGTGTCCGCTCGCACGCTGGCGGTTCGTCTGCCCTTGGTGAGCAGACAGATCTCTGTGTGACAGGGGAGAGACGGGGAAAAACAAGAAAGTGAGGGAACAGTAGCCGGCGTGGAGACTGCAGAGGGACATTAAGGAACTCATCCCGGTAATTACAATACAGATTACCATATTGATGAAGCCCGGAGTACAAAAAAGGTACGGCGGCAGAAGCTAATGTGAGTGTAAATAAAATGAGGAGGCCCATCAGCGGCGCTGTCACTTGCGTTCCGCCGAGATAATTCATCGTGCAGCAGCGAGCTAATGGTCCCATAATACGATAGAGGAGCGAGCCTCGCCGCGGGCATCGCTGCATCGATGCATCACTTCTCAGATGTAATGTAAAACTGAGTACGGGAGTACGGTTACATAGCATTCCTGCATTGCGCTCAGTCACTGTGGCTCTCTTACATGAAGGGAACACGGCGCTTTGTGTTGAGGACAGAAGGAACCGTCACATCAGATTGTGACGAGGCGCGCATCGCCTTCCTCCCGTATAAAACACGACACACACATTAGATTACGGAGGTTACAAATGGCGCATTGTCCTAAAGGATACCTGTCTGTGATTAACACATGTATGAATAATCTATATGATTAAAAACCGTACAACAGCTATCATACTGTAGTTACAGCTTTCATTCTGGTCATTGGTAGAAGAAGAAAGTGCTTCACAAACAAGAGCAAAAGAAGAATAACACCATTTTTTAACCAACACCGAATGTTTAGGTTAAACCCCTGCTTTCAAAATGACATTTAAACTTCCGATAGTCAACTTTTTTTTTGCTTTAACGTATCATTCTAAAGTGAATATTGTTTGCACAGTGTAATGGATGTAAAACATGCTTGTAGATTTGTTCTTTTTAATGTCGTGCTCTTACGATGCTACTCCGACTGCCACCGGGCTGAATTTGAAGGTCAACAAAAACAGGAAGAGACATTGTTTTCAGGTGGAACGACTGATATTAAATGGAAACTCCACTCTGCAAAAGTAGAGGAATCTCACTGATGGAGGATGCAAAGAGGGTGAAGAAGGAGAGTAATAGAGACCGAGGTAAGACAACGAGCTAACGGACGGAGGGTGTGTTTCCTCTCACCATCACGGTTTAAACCCACATTTTTAGATCAGTAGGTATTAAAGGTTTACTGTTTCATCTCACTGAGATTTGCGTTTCTAGGTGAATTTGGGATTGTTATAGTTATTTTTTGTTTTGGAAAGTAGCCAGGCTGCTAGTGTCAGCTATTTTTTTTCAGAAGTTAAAGGATCTGTTCTGCATGTGTAGCATTTTGCTGCTGTAGCTAGCCGAGGTGGAGCTAGTTTTCATTAGCTTCGCTGTGCTGTTTGATAGTTTGGCCCAGTGGTTCCCAAACTGGAGCTCACAAGATTAATCTGAGGGGCTGTGAGATGATGAAGATGAGTATTTAAAAACCTTAGCTTAAAACTTAATCTGTGAACAAGTGATTGTAACTTTAAAAAGTAATTGTTTTCCCCCTCTGAAATGTAGTAGAGTAGAAGTAAAAAGTAGGATACACTGGGGGTAATATGTACCGTAAAGAACCTCAAAGTTTGTGTAAATGTGATTTTCAACATCATTAGCAATATACCACACACAGGATTGGGCATAATAAATCTACGGTCACATCTCGTCACATCTCCGAGCAGAAATGCAACTAAAGAAGGAAGTTTGGCTCTCGTATCGAAATGCCAAAATGAGTCAGCAGGGAGGCTCAAGGGAAAAAGAAAAAGAGAACCAACCCAAATTCGTGGACCCCGTTCTGACCCGCCATGCGAAGATCAATTCAGCCCACTTAATTACGAGCATGTGCAAAATATGTCAGAACATTTTTCTCTGAGTAGGAGGCTTATTATCGCTAATACTCATTAGCGCTAAAATCTTTTTGAGCGGCAATTACATGATTGCAAACAGACCTCATGTTGAGAGGAAAAAGGTCACGCTTCTGATTCAGCCCTCAAATTTTAATGACCAAAAGACTCAGTTTCACTTCTGATGTCAATATCAACCGACCGAAAATCACATTCTCTGTCATACAGTGATTAAACCGGATGATTTTTTTTTTATGCATCATTTGTTCAGGAAACTTAATCTCAAATTTAATATTTGCAAAAAAGATGTCAAAAGTGACTTGTGCTTCCACGTCTGAGCATCTTATTTCTAGCAGTAAATAAAAGTGCTGCTGTGGACGTCCACAGTTTCTGACCTCCTCTGTGTTTTCGTGTATCGGTGACACGAGGCTGAAGGTGCACAGTCTCTCTATCCGCCCTCTGTTCTGTCTTGTCTTTATCCTCCCATACCGTCTTCTCTAAGTATAAACTTCAATGTATTTTTCCAGCTCAGTCCCGCTCAGCTGCCAACACCGCTCAACCTCCGCCCACGTTTGCACTTTCGCCCAACCTCGACACGACTTCCATCTTCATTAAATCGTTAAATGTTAACTCGTCGGGGTGTGAGCTCGCCCCGGCCGTGCCGTGAGCTGTCATGAAAATAGAGCAGAGCACAGCGAGAGTGCGCAAGGTGTGAGAGCAACACGCTCAAGCTGTGGGTGTGAATAAGGTGTTAGAGTCGTTATAATGGAGAAGCTCCCTATAAGTGGTACCTCTGTTAACACACGGGAGATACGCAGAAAAAAGGAGACGGAGGAAATCTGTATTGTGATTTCAGAGACAGAAGCGGACACAAAGACAGGATAGAAACAAAGTCTATTATTATTCTAATCACCAGAGCTGACGGTGACAAACCTGCGGCGTGATTGTGCGAGCTGTAAAAATAAAAACAACTGATGCCGCCCCGATCACCGCCTGCCAGGGCACGGAAATCTGGACCGACTCCATATACAGCTTTTGAAAACTAGTTAAAATGAACGCGTCCCTCAAGCACCACAGGCTTCTAATTACCGCTTTGTCATTAAAGTTCATATTGGGAACTGTTCCCTAATACAGATGCAGCCAGTGCAATTAAATTCTGAGCGAGAACGTCGTGCCAAGGTGAGCGACTGTGCAGCATCTGCTGCTCTCCAACTGTGTCTTCAGTTTTTGGACCCAGCACAGAGATTTGAAACGTGGACTTTTCATTGGGTCTGCATAACATGAGGGTAAGAGTTCACTTCTGCAGTTTGAAAGCAACCACACAGATCAACAGATTGATGCGTCAACATCTTGGGAAATAAGATAATTTGCGTTCTCGCTAAGAAGCCGATGAGAAGATTGACAGCACTCTCATTGTTTTTGTTTTTGCACACTACATATAAAGCTGGACGTCGTTCTTCTGTTACTTCCTGTTTTATTTTGAAAGTGTGTCCTCATGTGTCACACGTTGCTTTTCAGTTCCTCCCTCTGTGTGATTCCCCTCCTTCCAGTGTTTTTCCGTTACTTTTCCCTCACCTGTCCTCTCCCCGCCTCACTCCACCTGCACCTCATCCCCTCGTTACTGTGTCTATATATAGTCTCTGTGCTCCCTCTCGTCTTTGTCAGATCTTTCCATTTCCTCCTGTGTTTCCCTCCCGTGTTCCCCCGGGTTTCAGCACAGCATCCTCCAGTCATGTCTAGCGTTCCTCTGTCTGACCTCATGGTATCTTCTAGTTTTTTGTTCCTCGGGGTTTCATTGATTTGTACTTTGCCTTTGTTTGTTATTTAAGCTCTTGTGTTGCTGCTTTGTGTTTTTTCGTCCACCTGGAATCTTGGTTTTGTCGGATTTCAGCTTTTGTTTATCGAAGCTCGCTTTTAGTTCCTGAATCCTGTCTGCCTCCCGGGCATTTCTGCATTTGGGTCCTCACCTTCTCTTAAAAACTGTGACACTGGAGCCACCAGGCAGTTAGCTTAGCAAGGCATAACAACTTGACATAGTGGGAAGTCTGGCTGTGTAAGAAGGCAAAAAAATGCCACTAATAAACAAGTTAAATGTGTAAAATCATGATTGTTACATCAGTGACTGGACAGAGCCAAGCTAGCTGTTTCCGCCCTGCTACCAACCTTTTCGCTAAGCTAAGATACCCGTCTTCCAGTCCCACCTTTACAGTCGACCTTACTTTACTTGGTAATTCTGCAGTAATCGGTGTTTCCTTATTTTTTTTTTAAATTTACAGTGTAGCAGTCGCCACTAAAGCCACACGGATGGCACCTCTTGCCAGCTTCCCTCCTTTGAATGTTACCTTAAATACTGTGAATCAAACCGCATGCCTCTGTGCTAGTGGTCGACAGTTTCCCCGAGGTTCCTGCTGTTTTATGAGCCGTGCACACTCTGCTTATTCTCAGAAGCATTATTTAAAACGCTTTGATTGCCTTGTCAGGTAGCCACACACCGCCACATGGCTGAATTTCTACCAGCGAGTACATTTATGGCACAAGCAACAGTGGGAGTTTTTTCTATTTATTGCTTTCCTCTGTTGGAATAGCACTCTCAAACTGTGCTAATTCATTCTGTCGGGCCACTCTGAACTCCAGTTGTGAGCGATTGTTTAAGAGCATGAAAGCATCACACTGACAGAGAGCTCACAGCCAGATGGAAGGTCTGTATTTTTAGCTGTTTTAACACTATATGCATACATCATACATCATCATGTTCAGCTAATCACCTGCTTTGTTTCAACCTGCAAATATCCAGGCGTCACTGCCAAGAGTGGGGCAGAATGTGGTGGTACAAGTAGGATATTTGATGAAAACAGAGAGAGAAGCTGATGAGTTGGCTCTTACTTTTGAATTAGGTCTTCAAGGCATTTAAACTGCCAATAGACACATTTTTTTTTGCTTTAACTTATTATATAAAGTACATGATTGATTGCACGATGTAACATAGATCTGTTCACTATAAACCTCACTGTCACCATGCAATTTTGATGGATCTCCCAGGAAGATGAAAGCTTTTTATAACTCCCTTGTAGACTAAAAGAAGGCATAAACTCCCCTTTTTTGTCCTGTGTTGTAGATACTACCCTGAGGAAAACAGGAGGCAATCTGTTTGTGTTTGTGACACCAATAATATTACATGGAAATGCTGGAGGGGGCCGGGATGGCAAATGGACTTCAAGGTGGCAACTTGCTCATCAGGAGCAATTTGGCGTTTAATATCTTGCTCAAGGATACTTTGACGTGCAGCAGGAGGATCTTAACATTACCAGACAATGCTCTGCCTCCTGAGCTGAAGAAGAAGATGTTTCTTTTACTGCTATTTTGTTTTTTCCCCTTTCATTCAGCATATTAAAGGATCTCGTGACTGTAAAATATCTCGAAAGCTTAAAAAGGTCAAAGTCTGCACCTACAGACGCTCCTCTCTCCCGCAGAAAACACTGCTCCTGAAATGCCTCGTCAGTAGTCCCGCCTTTACCTCCATGACTTTATGACATCACAACACCATAAAATGTCAGACATCTGCATAATTTATGAGTGGCGGCTAGTTTGGCAAGTAAGAATTGATTTAGCACAGCTGCTCTGTTGTTAGGTGCTGGGTCAGGCGTGTGTAAGCGGACCAATCAGAGGAGAGTGAGTATTCAGGAGGGGGGGCTTAAAGAGACAGGAGCTAAAACAGCGAGAGGTTGAAGACAGTATGAGAAAACTGATGTGTTTTTTGAGTATTAAATCATTTAAACCTATTCTAGTAGTGACCCAATATAAAGTTATCAACCTCAAAAATGACCACGTGTCTCCTTTAAGCACAATCTTCAGCGTCTTTCCTTTGCCCTGTTCTGTCCCTGGCAGGTAGCAATGGATTGACATTTTAACATTACCACTGTCACTGAGCGACAGTTGTGTGTCTCGTGTGTACTCTAAGGTGTGTTTGTGTGTCTACGTCACAGCCCTGTCAACACTTGCCATGATAGGGTTTGACGAGTGTCTGTTTCCTCGCCACAAAAGCATCAAAGGTGACCCCGGGAGCATCGCGGATAATTTGCCATCACTTCATGTGTCACGTACTCTCATGGCAACCAGCTCCTCCTCCCCCCCACCTCCCCTTCGCCTCCTCCTCTTCCTCCTCCTCCTCCCATGGCTGGGACTGAGGAGGGAGGGAGTCCCACATGACTAAGACATTCAAGCCCAGTAGGGATTTTCATCCTCTGTCTGTCATTGTCCTAGCATTACACTCTATTAGTCCCTTAGCCTCACAGTGACTTCACCACAGAGCTGTGTGGTACCAATATGTAATCCCATTCACGGAGGCCCAGGAGTGATTACTGTGATACCTTTTTAGCATGCAGGCGTGGCATTGACCATGGTTGGAGGTGCTTTGTGACCTACTGTCCTCATAGATGTCCTGCTCATTACAATGCTAATGGTTTCCCGTGGCCAAGCTCGGTTTTGTTACCCGCACTCTCTCACCTCTGTTTCGGTCTCAGGCCGCCTCACGGATTTCTCATTCCGGCCACGGTTTGGCCTGGTTGTAAGGGGAGTGTGAATCATCGGAGGAAAGGAGGAAGAGTGAGGTGGCGGGCACAGCCAGCTGCTCCCTCCTCATCTACTAATGCCATACAAACGGGTAAAAATACCAGCTGGGCAGAAGGCAACAGCAGGTGGCTGGTACCGAGAGAACACAGCGAAATGAGCAGTGCACCGTTTTTATTTGGACGGATAGAACGCACATCTAGTCAATTAAAATGATTTAATGAGAGGACATCTTCTGTTCTCCGTGTTCTCTGTACGTATGTAACATGATATTTCACTATAAACTACTAATTGCACTCGTGTACTCCTTCATATCGAGCTAAATCAATCTGGGCAGAGCAGTAAGCACAACAACAACAAATATTGAGTTGATATGTTCTGGTACAGAATAACCTTCAAAATGTTTTAGATAAAGCTTGAAAAAAAAAAAAAAAGCTTAAAAAGATAATCCAAAAATCCCTGAAAAGCACTCGCTGTCTAGCTGCCTCAACACATTTCCTGGATTTACAAATTCGGTCTCCGGAGGTCAGTTTCAGGGGAGCAGTTTGTTGTGCGGAGGCAGAATAACACTTCATCACGTGCAGGAAGAGAAACAATGAGCCCTTTTTTTTCACTGCACGGTTCAATTATCCTCCACTCGAGAGATGAAACGATTACTCAATGGATCGGTCTGTAACCGCTTTGATAGCTGATAATTTGCTGATATTGATTTTCAAGCTACATTGCAAAACATTCACTTTCTCTTCTCCGGTTTTTGGTCTCTACCAACTCCTGAGGGAAATATCTGCCTCTTTAGCTACTAAATGCTCCAAACCGCTCACAAGCTAGAATGTAATTGTGTCCATCTGCTGTTTGCTGTTGAACACGTAGTTAGCTTTTAGAGAAAACAGCTACCTGTAGCGGGGGATAACGATGCTATGAGAGCAATGAGAGTGAAAAATAACAGTGAAGTTGCAGGTAAACAGCTGAAAAGTTGGCTGAAACTCAGTATAAAGCCTGGTAAAGTCATCAAGTGACAACTTTTGTAGTTATTTGATACATTTTTCTCGCAAAATATTGATCATTTTTACCATATCTTAATCATTTGTTAGAGTCACTGGATAGACAAGACTTAAAGTTGACCTGTACAGCTGAATTTAGATGATGCAATATGAGAGTGGCCACCAGTGTTGGATCTACTTAAGATGACTATTCTTACTCTCTAACTGGAAACAGCAGCCAATTCAACTCTTGCAGTTTCTTTTCTTCGTGCCTGGAACAGTTTGATATTGCACTCACGCTCGGAGCCATTACCATCCATTTGTCAGAGCCTCATTGAGCTGAGGGTTTCATCCTGACATGCCAGCTTCGTTTCTCAAACAAGATGTACTTCTACTGTGCCACAATTATTCCTCAGCAGAATATCTCTTGAGCTGCGCAGCCCCGGAGGATTAATTGTCTGAATGCTGCACGGCAACTGCCACATGTCTTAGTATAAAACATGTCCACTCGATGCAGAATTCAAAATGCACTTTTGAAACAGTGAGAGGCGTGACAGCAAGCCTGTGGTTTGTACAAGGAAGGGAAAAAAGACGATTACTTCCTTTTCTTTCTTTTTTTTGATTCGCTGACTTCCTCGGCTCGCCTGCGAGACACGAACAGCACGCAGCCGACACACCAAAGAGAAGGTATTCTTAGACTCCCTCCATAGTGGGGATGAACTCATGAGATAAAATATGCAAGAACCTCTAAAATAGAAAAACTTTGCTTTCGCATTGACAAAAACCTGCAGGCAGACGTTGCCGTGTCTCGGTAAACAACGTGCAACGAAATTACATCTGACTTTTTAAAAAATTAATAATACCCGTGATGTTTTGGAGAGGGGAGCGGGACTCGTGTCGAGAGACAGAGAGCTGGAAGACGGAGCAGAGAACAGAACGGCGAAGCAGCTTTTGATTTCATACAGAAGGAACGACTGGCTGCTCTCGTCAGTGCCAAGTGTGTGCAGCGGGAACGTATGGAGGGGGAGAAGAGTTCATGCGTGTGTGTGTGTGTGTCTATGTGTGTGTGTGTGTGTGTGTGTGAGGAGGATGGGGGGAGGAAGCTCTGTGTGTCCTAAGGGATGCCTGATCCACGCCTTGGCCTACTCCAAGAGCCAGATGAGAGGTTACGTAACTGCGGGAACTGACTTCCGTCCAACACTGGTTAA
>CAEMYA010000179.1:13150808-13173739 GCA_903131615.1 Diplodus sargus | reverse complement strand
TTTGTCACAGTGCTGTCGTCTGAAGCGGCGCTCACACTGGACGGTGGTGGAGAAAAGCACTAACAGAGGATGGTTAGACCGACCTCACAGACAGTTGCCACCAGAGAACAAAAGGGTGAAGTGGAGATTTTATGTCGGCCTTAAACAAAAGGCAAATTCAGCTTCCTGTGTGTGTGTGTGTGTGTGTGTAAGCAAACATGGTACACAGCAGTAATGAGACACTAAGAGCGTCCTAAAAAACAGAATTGTTTCCCGTCACATGACGCAAGAACGCACGCGGAGGTGTAAGCTTTTTCATTTATGTGGACTTCTTGACCTAACAAACGACTGTTCTTCAGTATCTCATCAAACGTCCGTCTGGAACGGATCTCACGTCAAGTTGTCTCCGACGATTTTCATCATCCTCTTCAAATATTTCAGAATAACTAAAACTCAGACTCAACTTGGACTGTTGTTAACAAAAATTATTACATATCTCGTCTCGTTACCCTCCCACTGCAATGAACTCATGTACAACTGTGCCTACGTATCCGTAACCGTTAGCTAAACCCTTTCCCCTGAGTGTCCACGACCTAGCTTAATAACTCGGTGTAGCAGGTTTGTCTAGCTTTGGATTTCTTTGGCTGTGGAGTGATAGCCTGCATTTACAGAGTTTGAAGGGAAGAGTTTACCTTTTAAAAAGCAAAAAAAAAAACAACAGTAAAAGTCTAAGGAGTGGATTTAACCTTGTGCTACGGTTTGCTAGCTTAGATTTTTGCCCAGCTAGCTTACTACCCTCCGTATCCTGTCCAGGCCGAGGTACTCAGGCATCATTATTTACCAATACTACACATTATGTTAAAAACAAAGCCTTGTTCAAGGCGACTATGTCGTATTTTACTTCATCATTCATGAACTTCTACTTCATCTTTCCTCCATAGCAATAAAACTCAACAAACAGACCTCAGAGTTACTAACGGAATCACCGCTGACGTCTACGGCTGGTGGGAATTTGGTGTTCATTAAAGGCCACAGCTAAAAACATAAATATTATATAAACAACTCAACCATTTCTCAAAAACTGCTGTCTTGATCTAGACATTGGAGTCTATACACAATAATAAAGGCTCTGTTCCAAGGCTGTATTTTTAATTAGCCGATTAGCGTATATGTCAATGGGATTTCGACTGAGGTCTTCTTATATCTGGCAGCTGTAGCTTAATTAGCCAGCTTGCTAGAGGTGGAAAAAAAAAATGCCGAACAGATATTATTTCCGACGGCAAAATGAGAAGCCTGATTCTGTCTAAAATAGAGATTACTGAGTTTTTAAAGGGCAAATCTGCCTCTGAACACCGAATTCTGAGGGCAGGAATGGAAATATGGTTTATATCTACACCGAATGCCAAAAAATAACAAACAAAAGAGAAGAGTGTGTAATACTTACAACCATACCGTTTAGGGACACCCAGCAGTCAGGGGGGAAGTCTTGGAGGAGCGGCACCAGATACTGGAGACAGCCATCCCAGTGACACAGGAGCAGCATCATCCCTATCAAATTAAATATTCTTACCACTGCACTGGCCAGGTCATAGGTCATATGGAAAATCTGCCGAAGAGAAAGACAGACAGAGAGAGAGACACACAGAGAGACCTCGGTTAGACCTTTTTATTTTTTTAGCAGCTTGGGTGAAAACGTAGTCAAACTCTGAGGTGACGCAACACAAGCAGTGGACACAGACACACAGGGGTTCAGATTTAGATCTGTTAGCGCCTCTGAAACATCACATGCGTTGGTATTTCAGAGGCACAAAAAGATTCCTTTCAGAGCAAAAGATTAAAAAGACACTTAAAACGTTCACAAAAAGTACAAAGTCACCTTTGAAGTGGAGGGCACGGCGTGCCCGCTTGGCCACCAGAGAATTTTTGACGCCGCCAGTGTCTGTCTGTGTGTGTGTGTGTGTGTGTGTGTGTGTGCATCTCACAGATGTTGAGCTGCATTATTCAACATGGCTGCTTTCCAAAACAAACTGACCGGTGGAGGAAATACACATACAGCACAGAGTGGGTAATGCAGTGCGAGCGAGGTGCATAAAACACAGACGGCACTGACGGTGGAGCGCAGGCCTCCGGGAAAAAACAATCAGCCGGTACGCGTGCGCGAGCGCCGACGAGCTGAGGGCAAGTGTTACCGCCGGTGTGGCTATTTAATCAGAGCAGGAAGTTTCAGAATAGAAAGTCATCAGCGGGGTGAGTAAGCATGTCTGCGATGTGAAGCGGTTTCATTTACGTGGTATCTGGGCGAGGAGAATTGACTCACGCCCGGTTGGCTGTGCCGCTAATTCAGAGTTCCTCATTAGCATGAGAAACCCATTACTTCTTTCCAGGTTGGTTATTCCATCACCGCCCTCACACGCCGCAGCTCCACTTCTCCTACTGAAAAAAGTTAAATATGGTAAAAAAAGAGAGATTGCTGATTGCTGATTGGTGGGTTTTGCATAATAAACCTGCCCCCATTTGCCAATTTGTGGAAGAGATTTCAGGTAATTATGATCTATTTTTAAGCTGATGGGTTCTCATTCCCTGTAAACTGCCCATTCCAATTATCGTAAGTGTACTGGAAATTAAATTTGGCTTCATGAGGTTAAAAAGAGGTACGTTTCTCTACTCTGCTAGCAACTTCAAGGTACAATATGTAAGAATATTTGTTTAAAACAGAGAAAAAAAACACAAGAATGATCAACAGAATGGGAAAAAATATCAGTTATCTCTACGACATCTTCGTGTGGTGATGCAGGGACTTCTATTGAAGTTAGCATGCTAGCCAGCTAGCCCCTAGCCACATTGTACAGTGATTCAAGTGATACTTGTCAAACCTTAGCGGTTAAAGCACAACCAGGATATTTTCTGATATGTGAAAGATGATTTATAAATACGAAAAGGCTTATTGTTTAACTGAAATATCTTGCCTCCATTACGTAGTATTTGATTAAAAGATTTGAGGCATCATTGAAATAACAGTGTATTTATTCTGCGATCCTGAAATGCTTTCCTTGCTAATGTCGATATCAGCCACTAAACTTGGGCTCTACTCATGGTGGGCCAACAGAACCCACTATGGCCCACACTGGGACTACAAGATAAAAAGGTGTGCATTACATTTATGTAAAATCTACTGTCGTGTTTTTATTTGATATGAGATTATATGAGCTGAGCTTTGTTACATTAAACATTCCTATTTTCTATTTTTTGTTACTTGACACATACATATTCTGTGCGGGTACCTCCAGGCTCAGTCTTTATCTCGTTATCTGATTTTAATTCTTCCCTTTTGTGCTATTTTTGCTTTTCCTGGCATGTAATTCTTCCAAATTTGGAAAAACACTGACCACTTTTAAACCAAATCTCAAAGGCTACTTACTTCCTCCTCTCAGAGAGTGCAATCACTCCAGAGGAGGACAGAGAGCCACATCACGGACTTCACGTTGCCCCCGACATTCTGGCATAAGTATGAACTGGTTTTTTGCCGTGCATGCAGAACCTGCTGTAACCCCGCCGCCGCCGCCCCCCTTCTGAAACCCCAGGTGGTTTAAAAGCTCTTTGAATCCACGTCTCTCCTCCCCCCGGCCTATTGTGACTGTCCTGTAACCTTTCTGCACAAAGGAACAGTGTCCACGCACCGAACAGATGAGAGAACAAGAGGCTGGGCTGGTGCTCAGATCCCTCTATGGTTCAAATCATCCACAGGGAGATACAGTGCACTGCCCTGACACGCTAAAATTAGCCACTAGCTTACAGGACGGCTGTCTCAACGCACCCAGTATCTCTTCGGCTGCCTACATCTTTATTCTTAATTTAGCAGAACTTTCTCTCCCACTCTCTCTCTCTCTCTCTCTCTCTCTCTCCGAGTGTCTAGTTTGATGACATAATCGGAGAGAACAGCAGACACAGGACAGACAGAGAGAGAGAGAGAGAGAGGGAGAGAGGGAGAGAGGACGGGGGAGAGACAAAAACAAAGCGAGAGAAATAAAGGTAGCTAATAAAGTTGCATGTTATTGTTATTGCGCCCAGACTGAAGGAAAAAAAAAAGAAAAACAGGAAGTGGCCCTTTTGGCCCTCACTTTGAATTGCAAATGCTTCACGCCAGGCAGAAATAGCAAAGAGTCAACCGCCTGTCTGCACTCTCCTCTTTCAACTAGCGAAAGAAAACACATCAGAAGGCGGTCTGGGACGCGGGATTTTTCGCGTGAAGGTTAGAGATTGCAAATTCCCAGGGAGCGTTTCACTTTGCTGGGAAGCCTCTGCGACCTCTGGGTCAGGCTGAGTCACCGAGGGGCCGACAGGGATGACGTAGGAGCTCATTAACACAACGTGGGAGTTGTTTGGGTTTTGGATTTCAGGGGGGGGAGAGAGAGAAGTCTGCTAGTGGCAGCAGGTAGCCATGAGGTAGCGGCCTATTTATAGAGCTCTTAATAATAGAAGCTCCAGGTGTAGATCACCGGTCAGGTCGCAGGATAATACAGAATAACCTTCACTGTAATGCGGGGATGAATTTTAACTCTGTATCTCAATTTCCCTACGTGCATCCGACCTCTTTCTTGCGCTAGTAAAATTGTTAATGTCACAGTAAACGGCCGAAGAAACAAGAAATTTAGGTTGAGGAGTTTATCAGCTACTCAGAGGGTCCGAGTTCCCGTTGTGGAGAGCCGGTCCTCGACGGCAAAGATGCAACTGAAGCATCTGAGCGGTAATGAGGCCATCGAGAAGGAGAGTGCAGTGTGTCTGTGCAGCACGGTGCTATTAGAGAGGATTAAAATATGGGCCGGCCACTGTCTCGCTCAACTTGTAAAGTAAGGGGGAAATCAAGCCAGATCTAAAAATAAAAAAGCATCACAACACTCGCTGCATCTGAGGCTTTTCACTAAACCTTTCAGGTCAAAAGAAAACACGATCGTCTACGACACGAACATCTCACCACACAAAGAAGCATCGCGATCCCGTCACAAAACAACTCGAGAGCTTCTCGACTTCTAATCATTACAAGGTGACATCTTCAAATTCTGTCCAAAATCCAAAGACATTTGGTCGACAGTGATATAAACGTTACGTCTTCACGTCCCATTTATTTTTCTCTTATCAAACCCGCTCAGCTAGGCGAACCCAAGACACGAGATTACACAGTTTTCTTATCTCAGCTTCCTTGGCTAACAGGAGATAGTTTCCTCTGACAGTCGGAGATTCATGTCAGAGCTTTTGCGGGAAACAGCAGGCTACATCGGCGAGCCGCTGCCTCGCGGCAACACTGGAATTCGTAAAACGACAACATCAACATCCATCAACACCCATCACTTCGTCAAACGCCAATTCGGCAAACAGCGCTCCCAACCCTCAACCGAGCTGTGTGGCCGCCACGAAGATCTGACATCACTTTCGCAGCGATACACCTCCACCTTCCGCATGACTCCAGGAAACAGGTAGCGCTGACTGAAGGGGCCAAACGTAGCAGCGGTGCTTTCAGCTGGCGTCGGCAAAATATAGACTTAGAATTAAGTGCAAGCTTAAATTTGACTGGGGACGGGGGGCCAAAGGTCGGCATAATCCTCTTATACATTAGAGACAAAGAGCCAAGATGCGATGTGATAGTGGCACATGGTCACACGCTCCAGCCAGCGACAACGCTCACTCACATTTGGCACAGAACAACAGTACAGTACGGTGGACGAGAGCAGAACTGAAGAGGGTTTGGGACGTCAACCCGGGAGGTATCGTGTGTTTACATGCACGGATACACTTCAACATGGAAGGTGTTGATTGTAAACGTCCCACGTGTTGCCGCCTGAAAGCCGTCAGGTTGACGTATGTACTGTACGCTGACTTTCTGAGTCTGATGTGCAGAGAAAAGAGCACGCAGGAGAGTTACTCATCGCCAAGCTGTGGGCCGCCAACACGCAATTACAAAGTGTTCTTTATGCATCTTCAAATTGGACATGAGTGACCTCTGTTTGAGGTTAGTGAGGATTAGCGAGGGACTAATTTGAGGGGATTAAATCCACCACTGGCTATTACGTTGAAGGATGACAAAAATGCCTCCAGGAAAATCTGGAATTCTCCCGCTTAGCGCCGTCTTGTAAATCTCCTCTTGGATCTCCTCTCTTGGTTTTTGCTTAATCACAAAATTACAGTTGAACTTGGATTTGAAAAAAAAAATAAAAAATCATATCATCATGTAATGGGAATTCACTGGGATTTAAACCAGCTCGTGTTTCTCTCCCTCCATCGCTCATCTTCCACACAAAAACAAGGTTGATGACTAATAGAAGAAAAAAGGAAAAGGAGCAACACAATCTTCTTGAAGACAATGTTTGTCTCTGACATCAGATGCGCCTGAATATAGAACATTTTATATGCACTGGAAATAGACTTGCTGTACCGCTCTCTCTCCCCCAAAGAAAAGCAGCTCGCTGGAAGTAATCACAATTCACATGTCTGTAATGCCCCGTGCGTAATCATGTTGATATATGTATGGTTCAGCAATAAATAAACATAAATAGAGTTGGCATTATTTCAGCGCTTCAGGCAGCATAGTGTATATTCAGAGAAGCTAATCAGTCTGTAGATCTGTCTAGAACAGACCAGACTGAAGAAGAAAATGTCCTTTTTATATGTAACTCTGTTCTCTCAAGGCCACATTAAAGCTGTGTGTTTCTCTGCATGTTTCCCCCTAATCAAATGAATGCAGTCCTACAGATTCTTTATGAAAACGCATATGCAAATGAATAACTGGGCGTCTGAGAATTTGTTCCTGGAGCTTCACAGCAAAACAACTGAAGTAGACGGGGACTTGTTTTTGAAATGTAAAAAACACTACTGACGAAAGAATCTAAATGACTCCAGACAGCTTGTCTGGCGTAGTCCAAGTCTCCAGAAACCCTGCAACCCCGAATCGACTAAACAACTAAAACCGTTAGCTAGCACCGTGTCTGAAGTGTGTTCAAAAGCTGGATTGCTTTGTGTGTACATATCGTTTTTTCAAATCGGTGAGGGATCTCTGGACTCTGGACTGATTGTGCCAGACAAGCTGTATGAAACCATTTTAGGGTTTTTCCATCTTCATCAGTTTCTTAGTAGAGGGCTGCAACACTGCTGTGACGCTCCAGAAATCTTTGTTGACTTCAAAATGTAATTTGACTTTTCATCCGTATGGGGGTGAGTAAGCAATTATTATTTGTGGGCAAATAGAAAAACAGAGTGAATTAAAATGTTGCCGCAAAGACAAGAGGCTGATGGTTTCTGCTCGACTAAAAGTCAAAGCAGTTTAAGAGCCTTGGTGTTTTATTTGATTTAAGTTAGGGAGCTTATGATGAAACAAGGTGAAATTGATTCGTGCTTTCATCTCAAGCAGAATATCACGGTTGAGTTTTTAATTTCCTGTCATATTTTGTAGGTTTCATCCTTGCTTCACACTTCCTGCCTTTGTCTTTTTTCCTGCCTGTTTTTCTGTGTTCACCTGTGTTTTCCCCTTTCAGCTGCGAGGTTGTCTATGTCTGTTCCCACAGTCTAGCGTGTCCCTCCTTGTGTGCCTGCTTTGTTTCCCAGTGCTTTTTCTGGGTTTGTTCTGAGTTAAGTATATCTCTTCAGTTTTATTCTTGGATTCTTATCTACCTGATTTGATGCCTGCCCTTTTCCGTTTGCTGCCTTTTGTTCTGTGGACTTCAGCTTCTTTTTTTTTCAACCTTACTTCCTCTTTGTCTTTTTGGGTCCTTTGTGCTAAACCTAACAGAAAATTGATTACCCTGATGGACTTCGACAGAATGTCTTTAAAAGACCATCAGGCTCCTGCAGCTTATACTTAATTCAGCTGCGAGACACAAAACCAAAGGTTCAGCCGGCATTACCCGAGTTCTTCAGTCTCTACACTTAAGCCACTTAATTGATTTTAAAGTTTACTTAATATGACTTATTTATAAATGTCTAGATGGATTTAGAGCCCAAAATATATAACTGACCCCTGAGATCACAGGAGTGGACGGTTAGTGGTGCCCCGGGAAAGATCTAAACAAGGAGAAGCTGTTTTTAGTCGTCGTGCAGCTCGGAGCTGAGCTGCCTGATGGTCTGACATCGCAACTTTTCAAATCCAGACTGAAAAACCTCATTGTTCTCCAGTGCTTTTAACTAACTGCATTTAAAACCTTTTCTTTTTTCTTATTTCATTCCCATACAGATGAATCTCTTTGATTCTCCTCTTAAGCTTTAAATTGATTTGTTTCGTGTTAACTTTGTTCTGTGCTGTTTCCTTCTCCGTACAGAACCTCGAATCTAATCAAACTGCCTCGCCTTGCCTCGGATCTCCAGCTCAGAGCAGTACATATGAGCTAATGAGGCCCCAACAGTTAATTTCCAGGCGGAGACTTAATTAAAAGGCAGGTGGTGATCGATGAGATCTTTACACAGGCAGAACACAAGTAGTGATCTATTAATGTAAAAGGAAACACTTGAAAGAGGAAGTCATTAGTTTCTTCACTGCATGCACCGTCGCCTCACACGCATAGCGAAGCGTGACATACCGATGGAAGAGGGACAAGTTAGTACTTTAAAAAAGGAGGTAAAAGTACGGAATCACTGTGTTTCAGCTCATGACTTCAGTAAACATACTTAGTTACCTCCCACCATGGCATACAACTGGTTTTGACTAAGTTGTCATAAATACAAAGATTTTTTAGAAGAATCCCTGCCGTCCGATGTGCTTCTCATTCTTTTTTTTTAAATATGTTATGTTTACAATTAGATTTTTACTAGCTAAACTTGGAAAAGTATATATATATAATTCTTGCAAAAACAACGTGAAGATACAATAAAATATTCGCATCACTGCACTATCCACAGCTAATGAGCCACAACGAATCAAATTGTAGGTAATAAACACTAAAACTAATTGAAAAAAGTCATTATTTTTCTCTTTCAGTTTGGGGCAGTTACCTTCATATTAATCCTGCAACGTTAACCTCGAAGACCTCAGCAGCCTCCTAGAATAACTAAAACTTTAAATAATTTCTGAACCCCTGATCCTTCCCATATGCTTTAAAAACTCATGTAAAGCGGAGTAGGTCAGCTTCTTCGTGGCATCGCACATGTCTTGTTTGGGCATTCGGGGGCTCTGTAGTGAACGTACACCATCATTCCTCTAAGCATCAATGTCCTCTGTTAGTCTAGGATTACACCTGTTTTTCGCTGAAAATGCCTGGGGTAGTATTATGATAAATGGTTGTAACTTACTACGGAATGGTCAGATGTAGACACAAATTCAGGTGGAGGTCTAAATCATCCAGTACATCTTTTTAATAAAAAATAAAAAAAATGAGCCAGACAGAAACATAAGGTTCTCCTGAATCAGATGTATGGCACTTGATGCCGACCATCATAATAGCTAGGTTGGGAAAAAATAAATAGATACGGGAAAATTGCTCTCTTTCCTTGACCTACATGTGTGTGAATGTAGCCTGAGAAGGTTCATTCTTGATCATCAATAACATCAAGGATCATGGGAAAGTGTCAGATAAAAGGTGACGGTGGGTGTGGTGATACTATTCTTAACTGGATTACCAACCCCTCCGACCAATCAGTGCATTCATTCTGTCAGTCACCGGTTCAAATAAAGCCCCTTTTCCACCCAAGAAGCTCTTTCCCTCGGGAGTTCATCCTCTCTGTTTTCCATCATTCCCGTGTCCGTCAGCAGTATTCTCCCTGTTCTCCCACTAAGCACATCACACTGTACTGCGAGCGGTGCTGCCTTGCCCGCTGTCTCACCCGCTCTGCGTCTATTTTGGTCGTGTGAGCGTGATAACCTCAACACCACTGTTCCGCCTTAATCTGTGCTCAACCATTCAGAGCTGCACTGGCAGAGGCAGCGTCCTCCGGGGCAGGAGCTCGCACAGCCACAGGGGGTCACATTTATGATGTCTTCTGCATGGACTGCATGGGCGAACTGTGTGAGGATACTGTGTTGGTAGTGACTTCAGGATGGTAAACATTTAGCTTGAAATGTTACATGAGAACCTTGTACCTTTTCTACCAGTACTTACATTCTAACCCACAGAGACTGCTAAGCCTCCCTTTTGATTGTGTGAACGTTATTCTGAGGGTATGCAAGGATTAACGTATGCATTTAATGTATGCAGTTAATTTATGCACAATCTTCTATTAATTTCTTCCAACACTGTAAAAGGAAATCTGTAGGAAAAAAGCAGTATACTCTGGCTGCATACACTGTTAAATAACAGAAAATGACTGTCAAATGTTATTTAAAAAAGTATGTTTCAATTATTCAAATACAGCATTTTTACATGAGACCTCGTATTTTGTTTTTCAATACTGATAAGGACAAGCTGTAGAAAACAACTGTATAATCTTAAAGCTAAAGTACCAAAAATGCTGTAAAATAACAGGAAATAACCATCAAATGGCATTTAAACAGTAATTGTCCCTTATTTGAATGCAGATTTAGCTTCAATTTTATGTGAGATCTTATTTATTTTTTGGCTTTCATTACTGTGAAAAAAAATCTGTCGAAAAACGATTTTACTCGTACCAAAAATACTGCTAAATAACAGAACATAACTGTCAAATGTTGTATAAAAACATTATTTTTCCATTATTTAAATACAGTTTTAGCTTAAATTTTACAAAGGAGCTTGTTTAGTTTTTTGGTATTTAACACTGATGAGGAAAAGCTGTAAAATTGTAAAACTGTAAAATAACTAAAATAACAGAAAATGACTATCAAATACTATGAGAAATACAGTATTTTCCTGTTATTTAAATAGTGATATTTACACATGTAAAAACAACTAAATTACCTTAAAATGTGGTTGAACGCTGCTAGAACACAAAAAAACTAACTCAAAATTGCAGAAGAGTGCTGTTATGTTATATTCTATAAAATGTTAGATTCTTTATCATGGACCTTAAAACTCTATGTTGGAAAAGGCTCATTGCATCAAGGGAGTAGGTAAATGTATTTATGGATGAGGAGGAGGATGAATGTTCTATTGATTTGTACCTGTAACCTGAGCAGTGGCAACAAAATAACAACGCCGGCTCGAAGAAAACATGCACACATGACTGACAACCTCCCAAAACAAGCAGCACTTACAGCTCAGACGGCAGCACCTGTGCATTGATGGGGCCATTTCTGAGAAAAACAAATGACTACCGTGTGTGTGTGTGTGTGTGTTTGTGTGTGTTAGCGTGTGGACATATTGTTCAAAAACCACGCCAGTACGCTCATAAACAACTGTTTTCCCACATGACCCATTTTCCCTCCAATTGTCTGGTTATGCAAGTCTGTTTCAGGATGACAGTTTGACAACATCATTCCAGGAATTAAATCAATGTCCCCAGTCGGTCTATGATGGAGGGATAGATGGATGGTGAAAAAAAAAAGAGAGACAAAGAGCCGAGAGACAACAGGGAGTTTACAGAGGCATCGATCCAAAGCACAAAACAGAAAATGATTAATTCTGTTTGATTTCAGTCTGCAGATATATCTTGATTTGATTTTATATAGTGAAGCCTCTTGTCTCGATACGCTGCACAGAACGAACATCTTACTGGATGTATTTCATCTGTACCGTGAGTTAATACTACCAGTTACCTCATTTAAAACTCATGAGGGACATATTTGGATCTGTAGCTGTGAAATGCTGCAATATGTTCTCATGCAAGTTGCTCAAAACAGCTACCTGCTGCATCTGGAAAAGATGCTATGAGAGCCCGAAGAGTGAATTAATTACAGTTAAGTTGGGTCCTTAGCTTAGCATAAAGACTTCCTAAGTTCAAAATACACATAGAAGCCCCTCTGAGGCTCACTTTGGTCTTGAAACAGCAGGTCCTGCACATAACTCCTGGTTTGATTTGATTTGATTTGAGTTGAGTTGTGTTCACATTTCGGCTTCTTCATGTTTTAAACAGGCCAGCTGTTTTCCACTGCCCCTAGACTTCTTGGTACGCTAAGCTGATTAACTCCCGGCTCTGGCTCTATACTTTTTTTAAATCCAATGCAAAACCAAGTGGACTGCTTTTCAAAACCTTGTGCCTACATTACCCACAATGCAACTAGTCACTGAGTGACATCTATCGGGGAGGGGGGGGCAATTTATTAGACTACATGCAACTTCTTCTTGAGCCACAAAAGGATTTACAATTCTTTTTTCACATTAGCACTCAGAAACCTGTTAACACACTTGGATATGTAAAACTGGTGGAGTTACCCTTTAATTCACTGATATAAAGGTGGTATCAGTCTTTTTAATCACACCAAAATAAAATGTTTTGTAAAATTTGTACTTTTACTTGACTTTCTGCCATACTTAATTTTTAAAACACAGCAGAAAGGCGAGTGGGGGGTGTCCAATTTTTGCGAGTGTCGCGGAGGAGTGAAAGACGAGAGGAAGGGTGAGTTGTGCTAAGAAGGCAGTCGGGGGAAGATTAGCGCCCATGTGAGAGCAGGAGGGATTTGACTGGATTGCGCAGGGTGACCTGCTGTGCTCATGTAAACATCAGCAAGATGGACCCTTCCTACTACAGTGAACGGCGAGGACACACCGGCGTCCCGGGAATAATACCTCACGGCGGCTCTTATTGGTCGCCATTGCTTTGTAATTCAAACGGGCTAAACCATTAGGTCGCTGTGTCACAACACGGTATAGTAAATATGAAGCCCTATATGGAAGCCAGTCGTGTAACCCCCGAGTACAGCGACAACACATTATCTAGTCTCACATACCTCTGACTATGTTAGCTGCGGCTGCATGAGTAACTACACTTGATACGCTGCATAATCTAATCTGTGCTGCAGTCACAAATAGACCTCCACAATAATACATCCCTATGGTGCAATAATAGTCCATCGCTCTTATACAAGACTACAGAGACTATAAATTATCGCGTTTCTATTCATATTATGGCTTCAATAGATGAGCACAGCTGCTGTCACGACAGATGGATGAAGGGGGCTTCGGTAAAATCCATCCGCCACAACATTAACTCTCGGGAAGCGCGAGTGGAAGAAACCCTAAATGCTTCGCTAGTTACTAATTAATTATTTTGCACGAGACATCATTACAGGATGTCTGCCATGAGTGGTGTTACTCCCCCCCCCCCTTCTAAATAACAAAGGGATCATTGCAGGGCTCATGCAGAACCATCCAGGGGAGTATGGAGGGTCTCACAGGAGCTTTCCTCCTCTCACAGCCAGGGATCACCATCTTCAGCGCGACCCCTCCACATGCCATTCCGCCGCACTCGCACAATAACAGCGGGTAACCACCAACAACAGCCCCGGGGACAGAAATAACCGAGATTAGCCCTAATCTCCGCACTTATCACTTTAGCCCGACCCCCCCCCACCACCACCACCACCACCACCAAGTCTATATCTGTCATCTGTCTGCTTACTGTACTGAGCACACCATGCAGAGGAAACTGGTGGTGGGATATCCCGCTGGGACGGACACGGGATCAAAGCTTGCTTTAACCGGCTGGTTTCTTTCGCCAGGCGAAGGGGGGTTAACATATATCAAGTGTACAAACCAAATTCTGCTCAAAATAAGCAGCAGATGTTGGAGGAAAATAGCAGATGTTGATTTTGTTTGACTGCTGTGGGGCTGCTGAAACAGTCACACCCCGGGCTCAGTAACTGAAGATGACAGTGTTTCACGGCACGTATCCCTCTCCTCTCCTTCCCCTAGTCACTTGTATATACAGCACAGAACCTGCTTCCATCTATATTAAAAACACAAATGACGGAAACACTCTGATTTCCACATTGCGTGCGATTGCGCCTCCTGTCTAGACAAACTATTCCTTCCCCCCTTTACTCCGTCTCTTCCTCTCGGTGTCACTGCCTCTCCGTCTCTCTGTCTTCACTGTGCGGACACGTCCGTTTGTATCTTACATCAAATAAGGGGCCAGACTGAGAGACAGACTGACAGTGACAGGAGGAGATGAAAAGACCGAGGCCGAGAGCGAGGGAAGAGAGACGGAGGTACTCCCGGTAGACGAGTATATACAACATTTTAAATGTCGTGCATCAGCTTACAGTGACAGTGTGATACGAAGTGACCTGCGCAGCCAGCAGAAGCTCGTATATAGGCTGACATGCCGGGAACGTAACTCAATGAATGTGATCTATCAGCGTTTTCTTTTTTCAACATTACAGACGTACGTCAGTTTGCATCTGTTAACCTCTGTCACGTATCAGTGAAATGGGAGTGAAATGCAGTGTTTTGGTCCTGTAAACGACAGAGGGGCTTGAACATGTGACAAACGGCTTCACGTTCAGGAGGGGAAACTGTGTTTAAAACACTACAGCAAGAGCCGGAATGATACTGGAATTTTTTAGGCTGCTGCTTGTAGCTATACTGAGATCTCGGCCGATATTTTTGATTGTCTTTAACCTCACATATTTTCTGCAATGAACCCTCAAATGTGGTTATCGAATCCTTTTCACAAAGATATGCGATGGAGGCAGGATAACCGACTCTGGGATTTAATAATTAAAAATCACTCTGACGATCTTTTTCCTAATTATGTTCCTTTTCATATTGACGTTCGTCATAGCATACCAATTATGTGCACAGAGTATCGGAATACATGTAACAGCAATACGTGACTTGACTGACAAAAAAAAAGGTAACTGCATTCCTTTAGATACGGTTACTTATAATGGAAACATGTAGGTTTTACTGGACATTGTGATATGTTTATGTTTGTTTTTTGGATTTAAGCCTGGAACATTTGAATGCTGACGACGTCGCCAATTGAAAGCCTATTTGCTTATCTATGGTACTGAATCATCCTGCATTAGATAGAAAATAGGATATTTTCTGAGACACACCGTGGAAAATCTCACACTGTCACAACCCTACACAGCAACTCCAGACTACTCTTCTATTAATCTAACCAGCGTGTTGAATTAATGTATATTAGATGGGGATTAGCTGTTAGCATTTGTGTAACCTTGTATCTATACTGATGTGTGCAAAAGTATGCTCTTCGGTGCGGAGCCAGTCTCTGCTTCAATAAATCATGGGAATAAAGAGTAGCCGCGGGGCTGTAATCAGCGAGCTTAGTGCTTTATTTCCTCTCTAGTTTACACCGCGGGTCTGACAATTAACTCTGTACTCCAAACCATATGGTCAAGCAATTAACACTCTCTACCGCGGTTAACAAGACCAACTAGCGGCAGAAGGAGCACCGAGTGACTTGGCGAGGGGGGAAAATGGGTTAAATCTACAGGGGGACGAAGAGGAAAAACTCTTCTTTCTTCCAGGCTGTGGAGTCTGGGATTTTCCGGCCCGTGGGCCAAGAGTGAGCTTCCCCTTAGTGAGCGGAGCGAGAACACGATTCAAGGCACATTATGTTCATCGTCAGAGAGCCGTGTCTTAAAACAGAGAGGACAAGAGCACAGACAGCATGAGAGGGAGAAAGCATTGTTGTCCTTCATATTTTTTTTTTTTGTCTGCTAGACAAAATTGGACTGGAGGAGTCCATTAGGCTGTTTTATGTGTGTGTCTGTGTGTGTGTGTGTGTGTGTGTGTAAGTGTGTGTGTGTGTGTGTGTGTGCTCGCTTGTTTGTGTGTAAATGTTTTTGTGCATGACAGATATGGGAGGAGAGGGAGGGGGAAGAGAGATAATTCTACATTTTGTACGCTTCAGTGTATTTAATGAAGTGTTTAACTGAGTCAGAGATGTTGATGTATGTGCAAAAAGCACATTTACTAAACGCACTGTATACTTTTAAGAGCAAATAAAGGAGAAATCACACATTCTTGTTCAGCGTATTTAACATGGTTGCTGATGAGTGCTGCTGTGACAGTGTGGGCGCCTCTAAAACAGGAAAAGCACCCCCCCCATACAACATGTCAAACGTGTGACAGGCAGATTGTCACACATAAGGACACGTGACGGAGCTCTTTAGGCCCCCAGCAGGCTCCAACTCCCACTCTCAAGACAACAAATGTTTGCTTCGCCTCCCCGGTGATCCTCTGCAGTCCCAAATACAGGGTGGGGTTTCCCATATTTGTTTATGCCCCATGACTGACCGGCAGGCAAAAAAAACCTATCGATGGCAGTCATCCATTGACGTAATATTCAAAGTGGTATGCAATCGATTTGGATGCTATAAAAAAAACAAAAGGCACGGAGGGCACGAGCTCTCCGTCAGAGAGTGAAGCCTGAATACAAAGATGTGAAACACGGTGATTTGTAAGCTCTCTCCATAAAAAAAGAAAAGAGAAAGGGCTGCTGTTTTAAGACTTGCTCAACCAAATGGCATAAAACATGCACAAACATCACTACGGAGCCAGAGCGCTGATGAAAAATGCAATAGGGAAGAAGAGGGAACAGTGAATTCACTGTTCCGTAGCCAAGTGCTTGGCAGAGCTGGACAGAAAATTTGCTTCTGCTCACGCTTTAGCGACGAATGCAATGTGTCCAATTATGGATACTGGTTGGTCGGATCTGCACAGTACTTGTATTTACTGATAATAAAATAAGGTGTGGCCTAGTTTTTTGTATTGTGGTCATATTGTTTGAGATTTGTTACATGTGTACAGTTGTGATTCCAAGTTTAAGTTTCAGAGCCACATTCATGTTCACAAAAGCGAAAAAGAAGGACTGTTCATTTATTATGCATTTTTAATTATTGAAAGTCAGCAGGCGAAGCAATCAACCCACATTCTGGCTGGACTGAGTTTACAAGATGCTATTTGGTGGTAAAAAATGTCTGTCAGGCTCAGAAAAGAAAATCTAAGTATCATTTAATTTGCAACTCAACTTTTGAACACAAGTGCCACTGTTTTTTTTTCCGATTAGTAACTTCCTGTTTTATTTTGTAGATTACATCCACTTCCTGTCTTTGTCTTTTTCCTATGCTTTTTTCTAAGTACTCCATTCATTATTTGATGAGCCCTTGTGTATTTACGCCTGCGTTCCCACGTCAGTTCCCCGATCCCGTTCTCTCTTCATGCTTTACCTGCCTCCCTCGTGTCTTCCTTTTCGACTTTGTTTAGTTTTGCTCTTTCCTTTTCGCTCCCAGCCCTTTTGTTGCCTGTCGTAGTTATTTGGAATTCAGCTTTGGTTCATCAAAGCTCATTATTCGTTACCTCTTCCTGCCTACCTCCCTGTCTGCATTTGGTTCCTGACTACTCTGCAAACCTTAACAACATGTCAGCAGTCTCATTAAATTCTCTCCCCTCGACCTAAAAGACATCACCATAATTACATCGGCTTGGTCTTGTCCTCACTTAGAAAAGGCTTATTCATGCCATTATGTTTCGCCTCTAGACTATAAAATGATCTGTCTTCAGCTAGTGCAGAATGCTGCTGCTCATTTTAACCCAACCCAAGACCAATCTTAAACACAATATCATCAAAATTCTTGCCACCTTCTTTGGGCTGCCAGTTCAATTTGGTTTTAATTTTTACATCTTTTGATGACTTTTAAGACCCACATGGTCTGGCTTCCAGTTCTATTTCACAGCTATACAAATTACAATAATCTGTTGCTGCACCAAAGCCGGTACCAAGTGACCCAGACAAAGCCACTGCTCCATCAGAAGCTCATATCAGAGCTGCATGGAGGATGCATGTGGGACCGACGTGACAGATTTCTCCCACGTAACTGTATCATAATACACACCAGAAACATCCCATTGTAATACCACCACTGCGCAATGTGCAAGTTTATCCCACCTGCATCATTTGCACATTCTTTCCATCGGTGGAGAAATCCCACTCACACCTGCACATTAATGCTGCTTTAATGCATATGCATCACACACGCTGCGCCTCAGATCGCTGCCTCTGTTCAGTAAAATGACACGTACGTCTCCAGGCGCAGAGAAGATGTTCCTCAGTGTCCTCAACGTACCTTCAGGTGAAACCAGACCTTTGTTTGCTTTGCAACGTCCGACGCCTCCGCTTCTTGTTGTGGGGATATAGATGATAAACAACCGGCTGTGCAGCAGCAGATACAGAATCTGGGCCAAACAACACCTGCTCCAAAAGATGAAATATGTCCCCGGTTGTACAACTTTTCCCAGCAGCCCTTTTCTACAGAGCTGTCGTAAATCTCCAACAGCAGCGTGTTGATTCCGTTCGAGGAACGTTAAAGGGTAAGTTCACCCGAAAAATGAAAGTTCAGGTGAAGTTTTGTAGTCCACAGAACATTTCTGGAGCTTTACAGCAAAACAGCGTTGCCTCCTAAACAACTGAAATTTTTAAAAATATTGCTCCAAACAGCTTGTCAGGCATAATCCAAGTCTGCAGGAGCCCTGAGATCCTGAAATATATTTGAAAAGACATTATCTACACCCATGACTCGGGTCACACAGGGTGCAATGCTAATGCTTTTAGCTTTGCAGCTACAGTGAAGATTTCGACTTTGAAAACGGTGTGAATGACGTCTTTTCAAATCAATTTGCGATCTCGGGGCTCTTGGAGACTTGGAGGCTGGATGGATTATTCTCTTTTTCAGACGTGTTATTGTGTTTCATGCAAGTCCCCATCTACTTCAGTTGCCTCGGAGAATGTTGCCCAGCGGCGTTTTGATGTGAAGCTCCAGAAATGTTTTGTGGACTCCGCAACTTCACCTGACTATCCCTCCACATGAGGATGGCTAGATTTTCATTTTTGGGTGAACTTATCCTTTAAGTCACACGGCAAAGATTCTCTGATTAATCTATGTCCTTAAAAGTTACTGATCAGTTTTGACTTGATGTCTTCGAACACTTTCCCTGGATCATCAGTAGCTGCCGTTGCCGCTGTGAACCCAGTCATGGCCTCGGCAGATTGTGAAAAACACAGTTTTTTTTTCTTTTTTTAGGGACAAGAACGATTAGTTGTGCTCCCGAGCTTCCATATGCCACCTCGAGGCTACGGGGTATAGAAATATCCTGCTTCACACACACACACACACACACACACGCACACACACACACACACTACACACACTACACACACACACAGACATGACACATTCCCACGACAATCCTCAGCCTCACACATCACATCACATCAGATCAGATCGCGTCACGTAACGGGAAACAGTTGCATACAGTCATCAGCCGACGGCTCCGCTCCAGCGCGGCTCTCTCACAGACGAGAGTCCTGCAGCCGGTCACATCGCCTCTCCTCGCTACTGAAAATCTGTCCTGCAACTAAATGCCATTTGAGAGAACGCGGTAATGAGGCCAGGATCCTTTTAATTATCCTCCCATAAATGTCATTCGCTGGTCTCCGTGATGAATGCATTGTCTGCTTTTCTTCATGGATTCATCCCAGTTTGTTTGCCGCGATGTGGGTGCAGCTTTTAAACCGGCCGAGCGGGACGCCTGCAGGGAAATGCAAACGGCAAACCCTCCGCTTACCCTTACTTCATTTACAAGCTGTGATTACAGGGAGAAACAGAGTCGACACAATAGAAAATCAATCAGATGAGCATGGTGGAGGAATCACTGCCGCCGCTGATGCAAAGATTAAATGTAACACACACGGCCCGTCCTCCCTTTGTTTCTCCTCTTCCTCTGTTTCCATCTGTCTCTCCTCTCTCCGGCTCTCTCTTTCAACCTCGCACATGATTCAGCACTTCATGATTCAGCACACCTTCTGTGTACGTGTGTGTGTGTGTGTGCGCACGCGCATGTGTGTGTGTGGTCATGCACCTGCGTCCCTCCATGGGACTAGGGCGGAGGCCTCGAGGCACTTCTCAGAGACAGGTGAATCAAGTCCAAAGGACTCTATAAAGCAAAGCCGACTAATCTCCTTTGACACGACACTATCTGTTGCTGAGGTGGCAAATTAGAGGTCCTTTATTCACTTTACCCTGCCGGCACCTTCCCTCAGCTGATTATGTTGATCAGTGGGAAAGTTTTATATTGATATTCCACAGAAAAATTAATCATGTACGATAGATAATCAAGTAATGCCAAACATGTCCTGCTGTCTGGTGAGGATTTTGTTTTCTCGTGTGTCTTAAAAAACTGTTGATGTTTGAGTTTTTGATCGACTGTATTCAGCCTCTGCTCTCATCACTGGGGAAGGTAATATATTCATATTCCTGACATAATTATTTAATCAACAAACAATCAGTAACAAACGATAGACAATCAAGTAATTATTCATGTGCCCAATATATGCTGTTCTCAGTGAGGATTTGCTGTTTTTCTCTGTCTTATATCAGAGTACAGTGTTCATCTTTGAGTTTTGGACTGCTGGTTGGAGAAAACAAACATCTTAGAGACATCACATCGGGCTCTGGGAATGTGGAATTGTTGTTTGTGAAAGAAATCATATCCACACAAGAAATTAGTGTCATTTTCAGCCCCATGTTCAACCTCTCCTCTCGTAATATCTTCAACTAGTGCTAAACTATTAGTTAATCAACAAAAAACAATCAATTATCAGGCTTTATTCAAGCATAAATGCCATATACATACTGTTTTCAGTGAGGATTTGCTGTTTTTCCCTATTTTATATCATAATGATCTGTTAATCATTGAGTTTTAGACTATCGGTTGGACAAAAAAAGCAACCGAACGACTCTGGGAAACTGAAACTGTTGTTTGTCAAAGAAATGATGCTGAAACAGGAAATTTCAGCCTCATTATCAACCCCTCCTGTCTTTAAACCTCACTTCAAATCCCTGTTTTCTTTACGTGGATGCATCTATTTTCGTAAGTGCGCGGTACGTTATAAGAAAAGGTGTGTGCAACTGACAAAGAAAAGCTATTTTTATAACCATGTATATGAAGAAAAACACCTTTTGAAGCTCCATCCTGGCTTTAATTTATTTTTTTGTGCACATGTGAAGAGGTGCAGACAAACATTCACATCCTCACCGTCAGTGTGTTTTGCGCCGTAGGTCTGCTGCCTGTCACACAATAGCGTTGGTTATTTCAGCGGGGACCAAATTTAGCCGGCGTAATGTAGTTACAGTCTCCTCCGCTGCTCCCGCACAGTGAACTAGATACTCGGGTCAGTCGGCTCACATTTTCCGCCCCCTTTCAGATCAATTTACCGGCCGCCGCGCACCTCTGCCAGGACCAGGTCTCCCTGCCGACGCTATAATTAAGCAGATCGCTTGCATCATGCTCTGCTGGCAGCTTTAGCAGATTCTACCTATCTCTTGCAGCTTAAGGGATCATCAGCAGGGGGGTTTTCGCCGTGAATTAGTACGGCGGACGAAAACATAAAGGCAACGCTTCAGCCGTCACTCCAAAGTTAAAGGGCGAGATCTGAGACTTCTGTGTGCACACAAACAGATTTCTTCTTTTAAACTGTGAGCAGAAAATCTGTATTTGTGAACCCTTCTACTCTGCCGAGGTAATCCATCCACCTGACAGGTTGCTGCATCAAGACGCTGATTGAAGAGTGTGAGTGTCGCCTCGGGCTAGTCACAATATGCGGTTGGGAACCAGGATATGCTATTATTCTTGACAGATATGACGAGTGCGATATGATTCCTGATTTAGTGTGAATGATCGCTCCCTCTATTGTTTTTGTTGGCTTTACTGGATTGTACAGCTGGGGAGTGACGGGATACAGGAGAAAGGGGACATGCAGCGAAGGGTCAAAGGTCGGATTCAGATTCAGACCAACTGAGCTACTGGGTGACCTGAAAATGCTTGTTTTTGTCTCCCAGTTTTTCTTTCTTAAAGTCACGATGATGCGACATTTATCGAGGTCTCTACAGAACAAACACGCTCTCTTAAATCTGGAGAACAAGATTTGCAGGACAGGGCATCTCTGCAGCATCACAGTACTTCACTGTGATCCAGTTTGTCACACATTTCAGCTTTGAGTTAAAAAAAAAAAGCCAACAGCGTCCTGCAATTTTGGATAACACACTCGGCCATGTTGCAATTTTTTTTTTTGCAGTTCGACAAACAACACAATGCCTGATGCACATTCCGAAGGAGGCCGCAGTCGGCATGCCGGCTGCAGGACACGGCCGCCGGAGCTGCTGCACTTGGATTTAACGTACACTGCGCCACCATAGGGCGTCTCTGATGTCAGCGTGGAACAATCTGAGCTCGAGGAAGTGACTCAGCCTGTCACATTGATGTTCACAGAAACAGGTTGTGCCTTTGCGCGACAGCTCCGCGATTCTGATTCTGACAAAAGCGGAGCTGCACGCCGACAGCTGCTAACTGCCTCTCACACACACACACACACACACACACGCACACTCGGTCCATTTTTTTGAGAAGAAGAATAAAAGTTCAAAATCGCGTGGGAGAGATGGTAAAACAGATCCGTGTCGCTGAGTCAGGGAAAGGACCCTGCCCACATCGGGGAACATAAAGTATAGTGTGCGTCTGAGGAATGACACCTCAGGGCGTATTTATGCAAAAGAGAAAAAACTCAACTGCGGCGACGACACAACGACATGAGACGATGACACAGTTTCATCGTCAGGGGCACATTCTCAGAAGCATGAATAGAAACCACAGTGAAGACTGTGCAACACTCGGGAAACACGGTGTATGTTTTATCAGTGATCTCACTTTCAGCCCTGAGATTAAGAATACATACTGAGAAGTAAAGCAGCTCCGGTAAGTAGCACTGCAGGTGAAACTGGTAACAGTATCCCGTCCTGCTACTGTAGTTTATGTACACTGACAGCAGAGGGGCGGGTATCATTGTGTAACTCACCGTGTGTGACAACGTGTTACCGCCGTATCAAAATACAGTTGACAGTGCAACACGACCAGGCGACGTGTACTCTGATACACTGCGATATACGTTAACTAAAGAAGGGGAGACGGCCCAACGTCGGAGAGGAAATGTGTCAAAATGCTTCAACCGTAGACGCGTATTGGCGGCGATGGTCGAGTCTGCAGTTGGTGCCTCTTTAAAACGCGTGGACGCACACAAATCGTTCAAATTGAAGGTGC
>CAEMYA010000179.1:13137444-13150777 GCA_903131615.1 Diplodus sargus | reverse complement strand
GGAAAAAAAAAAAAAATGGCCTCAGCTGCCCGAAGCAGAACAGTCGGACAGGTAAATGTCAAAATCTCCCTCAGTACCAGTTTATGAATAAAAATAGATCACCATATTTCAGCTGTTTCTCCCAAAAGACAAGTCGGTATTATATATTATTATGATATCTTCAAACTATTTCTTCTTTTTATATATATCTTTGTATTGATCTTATCCATTTAATTGTCTATAACTCCTCCAAGTTGTCATTGTATCTGCCTCATCTGGTTTCATTTTCTTAAGAAAAGTGCAATATTAATAAAGTTTATTATCATTACAAGCTTAAATGTCAGTGCTCTGGTTGTGTAGTTTGCTACATTAGCTTGTAAGATGACACACTAATGGATTCATTTATATGTTCGAGAAACAATGATTGCGTTCCAGCAGATGTCCTATATTAAACCTTGGGATTCTGACTCATTCAGATTGATGTTTGCCTGTTAGAAAATAAACTCTAAACATTTAAACTTAATTGGAGTGCACAGCCCATGTGTTGTACGTTATACAAACCAGTGAACAGTCGCAGGATTGGTGGCAGACATTTGGATTTCTTGGATTACAGGTTTAATTACGATTCCTAATTCTCAATAATGATTCATTTACCTTTCACTCCAACAGTATAAGCATTAGATCATAAAATGTGCCATTAATCGCAGTGAAACCTAAAGATAGAAAACAAATATGCATGGTTTACTGATTTGCCCCTGACACACAGATTCCGCCCGGGGCTCCAGAAAGGGTACAGCCACCCCTGGGGGCTGGTACGCTGCCACAAGCCCAACCTGAGCCCTTATGCTGGAGCTGGGATCTGGCAGGAGGCCTGGTGGCTGTGATGAGCCAGATGTGGCACTGGGAGCTGTGGGGATTCTCTACAGCAGTTTAAAAATGTTATCCCCTTAGACTGCTTTTGCATTTTTCATTAAACACAATGAACAAAAAAAAATTAAAACCCCAACAGCGGATGGTGGCGGTATCTCAATCTGCTCCTGGTGACACGGATCGCGAAGATCTCTCCAACATGAGCGCGCATCCAAAGGCAGCGGCAGAAGTTGGAGGGGAGAAAAGTGTCTGTGGTGAGCGTAAGGTCATCGGGATAATTAGCTCTGTATCTGAGAGGACATGAAATAATAAGGAAAAAAACATAACACAAAGGAAGCAGGGCTGGAAATGAGTCGGAGCAGGGGGCAAATGTGCCCTTGAAAGATGTGAAAAACCCAGTGAAATTAAAGATGAAAGGGCATAAAATGCCCCCGATAACCGTTCTCATTATTTCATTGAATTATTAAATACTGAGTCATTAAATCTGATTCCCCTGATGGCCACTATAGGTGAGAGTTAGGAACCTATGACCAGGGGATTTGTTTCCGCGCTTGCTGAGCGGGAATTACTGAGCCAGATTCAAGTTTTTATGCTACATACTGTCCGTACCCACAGGGAAACTGGAACTTTTGTCGGGGAATAGGCCACATTATTAGAGATTATCATTATTTCCGTCATACTTTTTCATTTTTATGATCTGTGTTGTTTTCTGCAGCCACCATGGCGTTGTGTACAAGTGGGCGTGTTTCAGAGGAGGCGTGGTTTGCGCAACTGCAACTGCAACTAAACATGCAACTGCTAAAACCAAAAAAAGAAGCTGAAAGAAGCTAAAATGCACAGCAGAGCTAAAGATAAATCTCTGTGGGGTTCACTACAAGTAACACATTTTTATTGCAGTTTAAAAGAAAACAGTGACTTCTCACAAACACTCTACTGTAAAAGAAATGCTTTTGATAGCAGTTAAGTGAGAATCTGTTTTGAAAATGACCAAAATGCTTAAGATCATCTCACGGAGGCGCGACAACGCGCCCCTTCAGAGAACACCACCCCTCGGCAAGAGATGTGACTTCATCTACATTTTCTTGTTGCCCTTTCTGGTGCAGCTTATACAGTCCACACATACTACACAGCAGAAAAATGTTTTACTTGAAATCACTTAACATGTTTCACTTGAGTGTTTACATGACAGCAAGAATATAAGGGAAAAAAACGTCTGGGTTACTTCCAGATGTGTGAACAGTTGCGTTTCCGTCGGCGCCTGTTGAAATTGTGGTTTGATTTGCCGCTCTGCGTGACCTTCACACTGTACACTGCAATTTTCCCTAAGCACTCCGCATTGCTATAATTATGTGTTACCAAACAAATGAATGAATGAATGACTGAACAGACACACAGAGAGAACCGGATACGGATAGAAGTGGCACCGCGTAACAGCCCCGGAATACCAGGAATCACAAGTTCCATCTCGCTGAGGATGTGTACTTCATTAAATATATATATTCTTTTTTGCTATAATTATTTTCCCTCCCTAACTGCCACAGCCAGATGGAGTCACATCCACTACTCCTCTCTAATGAGTGACAATCAAGTGAGTTACTTAAATATAAGATGCATCAGTTCCTATGTGGGCCATGAAACTGCTGGTTTACTCAGACCACAATATCCAGCGACCTCTTACCAGCGAGAGGTTTTGGCAGGAGAGCTGCAACACTAACCACTGCAAACTGTAGCTGCTGTTAGCTAGTTAGCTCAATTAGCCGTGCAGCTAGTGGTCTCGACTGCGGGTTGGGGGCACCAGGGGAGCGTCGGTGTTTACCCTGCCAGCAGAGGCGCTTTGGATCGTTAGCATGCCAACTTCAGTAGATGTATCCCGACACAATACGTCAACATCAAAAATGTTATTCCTTCACATTCTGTCGATAATTTTTCGGTCATTTTTAAAATGTTTTTAAGTAAAATTCTTGCATATCGCACCTTACATCAAAAGACAATCATTCGCAGACTATTTTGATAATCAATTCATAATTTTGGTCATTTTGCTAAGCACAGATGTTTTGGTTCCTGCTTCTATATTGCTTCAATTTGCTGCTTTTCTTTGTCATGTACGATAGTAAATGAAGAGTCTTTGGGTTTTGGACTATTGGCAGGACAAAAGAAGCAAACTGAAGATGTTGCTTTGAGCTCTAATACATTGTGATGAGCATTTTTCAAAATGTTTGTTATGGAGCAGATTGATCAAAAACTAAATTTGCACGAGCACATTTAAAGGTCCAATTTGTGAAATAGTTGATTGTTGAGTCTCATTTTTAACTCATCAAATACTGATGCTTTGGATCAGCAGGACAGACTGGCTACCAAGCCAAAGAACTGAGACATTAAATAAAAGCTACTCATCCCAGTTGTGTCATGTGTATATCCACTATCTGTCGTGCTAAGCTAAGATTCTGCTCCTGTGAGGTAAAAAAGCTCCAGATGCAGCTTCTGACCTTTGACGGGCGCAGAGATTAAGATCTATGAAAAATATAGAGGAACAGCTCCATTCGAGAGTGTTTTGGCGAGACAGCAAATCTGACTTAGCCCAGTTCTGAGCGTCCAAGCCTGCGCTGATGAAATAACGGCCCTCTTTTTGCCTCGCAGATGGAGAGAAGAGATGGTGACAAAGTGAAGAGGGGGGCAGGGAGCACACGACAGATGAACGAGTGACGGACACGCAGGCTGCAAGATGATTTATTGTCAAAACCCACTGTCTGCATAACTAACTGAGTCCATCCCGGAGCTGATGTAACGACGGTTCGCTGCTCGACACTCATTATGATGGCAGGAGACGGCGTTTGTCCCTCCATTAAAGCGCTAATCCCGCGTCCTACACCAAACATGTTACGACAGCTTGGATTTTTTCCACAGAGTGGCTTTTTTTCTCTCCTCACACGTCTCCCGTGGATGTGTCTGATTCGCCGTTGTCCTGTTATTCGGTGTGTCTTTTTTAATGTGCTCGCACTGAAATAACGGCAATCACTTCCTTTGCTGTAATTTTTTAAGCGCGCCGAGGTTAAACACAGCAGCGTTTTTTAGGGGGAGACGGCGAGCGAGCAAGGATGGCATACTGTGAGAGAGAGGAGCATGCGAGGGGAGGGAAACAAGCAGAGAGTTTGATAAGCAGAAACCCGAACGGAGACAAAGAGGAACGACCGAGCATGATAGAGAGAGACTCGGGGCTGTTGTATCCGAGCACTATGACACATCGCTGTATACCCTCCCTGCATGCACACTGCAGATTTTCATTAACCTTGCGGCGCCGTGTTTTCTAACCTGGCCCGCACCGTCTTCATCCTCCCGCTGCGTGCAGGCCCCTGCAAACTAACCAGCGGTATCTTCCACAGCGCCGCCTCTATCTCAAACGCATAATCAACTTCCTACACAGTGTGCACGCCGAGATAATGGCGCCAGGCAACTGCGATCCATATGGTGCTCACTCTTCAGAATATGGCGCGTGACGCTGTGGCGCGCGTATCCGACAGTAAAGTCCACATTTTGGAAATGCTTTTTGCTGAAGCGTGATTAATGCTTTTGTTTTCCAAATGCCACATTATGCGGCGAGGGCTAAGAGACCGCGGCTTAAAAACACACGCTGACAGAAAAAAAAATATAAGCTGCCATAAACACTATAAAAGTCTGCTGCCTCATTGCTACTTGAGCACAAAGATGATCTTTTCCCCCGCTCCGTAAATGTTCACTGATCCGTGGCGTGCCTTGGAATTGGATACGCTGAGCGATTTTGCCGTCTTCACTTAAGTTCTGGGTGGATGTTCACGACTATAGTGCGTTACGTTTAGCTTATATTTACAGGTCGATAATATTTGGTTTGCCAGTTATACAGTCAATTATCTATTTCGCGCTTCCCCGGTTGCCGATATCTCGCTGAACCATACAGTAAACAAAGATTGGGAGCTCGTGTTGAGGCCTGACAGCAGCACAATTTGCTTCAAACAGCCTGGACAGCAGCAGCGATAACAACAGCAGGGAAATCAGACAATAAGAGGAGGGGGCGGACAGGCAGCTGCGGGGCAAGGGCGTCCGGGACGAGGTGGTGTTACGGTCAACCATTTACATTTTTTTTTTATTATCTGAGCTGCATTTCAAATCAAACGTGACCTCAGTGCTTTGGACACGATGGCTAAAAATGCAGCACGGCGTCTTGCTGGAGCGGTTTCGGTCACGATACGGAGAGAAGCAATCTTTCCATCAGGCAGTGTGTAAATGAAATTGTTACCGGGGAGAAGGAGAAGACTACAGCTTCGGTTAAATAGTCTGAGTCAGAGAGCGCAAGGACTCGGTGCAAGGTAATAATGTATCACTCTCGGTTATGTCCGGTGGGGTTTAACCTTGTGGATGTTCACACAAAATCCACCAGAGGAATCGAGGAACAACCACAGCAACAGAACATTAAGAGAGCAGTTCATTTACCCTGGAATATATATCACCTCAGAGGAATACAGTTGATAATATACTTGATTACTTCACATTCTGCCTTTAATCCGAATAAATCCACTTTATGGTTAGACCTGAAGCATTTTGTCCGGGAAGAAATGGAGGCAGTTGCTTTTAATTCCTGATTTTGAATTCATTTCACCCATCAATGAGCTGAGACTGACACGGCCACTTGTTATCCACAGATAAGCCCTCTGACCAGTGGTGATTGACAGCACCTATTAGTCGTACACGTGCACAATTACATCTGTGCGTTAACCTTTCAAGGTTGTTGCCGTGCAGCCGGGGGAGGAAAGCCACCCAGCCAGAGAGCCACCGGGAAACACAAACAACCATAAATCCCTGCATTACTCCGCGTTATTGCCCTGCGCTCTGCCTTCATATCAACGCCAAGAACACACACGCAGACACACACGTATACGCACCTCCTCCCACTGATGTATGTATCTGATGAGTCGGGACAGTCTCAACAGACGCAGAAGACTGAGGATCTTGGTGAAGCGGACGATTCGCAGGGCGCGGGCTGTTTTATAAACCTCCGAGTCAAAGCCTTTCTCCACTATTAAAAAGATATAATCCACTGGAATGGAGGAGAGGAAGTCCACAACGAACCAGCTCTTCAGGTAATTCATCTTGATGATCTTGGGGTCGAGGATGATCTCGGAGCTCTCCTCGTTGACAATGCCCGTCCTGAAGTTCATGACCAGGTCCACCAGGAAGATGGTGTCCGAGGCCACGTTGAAGACCAGCCAGGTGGTGGTGGTCTGCTCTGAGAAGAAGGTTATTCCCACAGGAATGATGATTAGATTCCCCATCATCATGATGAGCATTATCAAGTCCCAGTAGAACCTGCAGGGTGACACACATGAATCAGTGATGCAAGGGAGGAAACATGTCGTAGGATTCACATACGTGGCTGATGGTGTGTTTACATTTCCTAAGAATGTGAACGCACTTCAAGGACGTTGCCTGGGAGCACATGGCTTTCATCAACATCCATCATAAAGCCTGTACGGCTAAAAGTGAGGCTAAAAAGCATTAAAATGGGAGAAAATAAAGAGTCTACACCAGCTCTGCAAGGTTAACAGTTAAATATGAAGTATGCTTTAGCATGCTAACATTCGCTAATGAGCACTAAACAGGAAGAACAGCTGAGGCTGATGGAAATGACATAAACCAAAGTAATGGGCCTGATGATAGCGCTAGATACAAAGTCAGAGGATCATCAGAGTCAGTGTGGTTCATCCTGAGGGGAGTATGAATGTCTGAACCAAGATTTTGTGTCAATGCATTGAGACATTTCGCTCACAACTACAAACTTAAATGAAATGTAAAGGGAAAGTCAGAGGGTCACAAACGACAGCAAGATTCATCCTCTGGGGACCGTGAATGACTATGCAACACAAATCTATCAAATAAATGCTGAGATGTTTTAGTCCGGAGCTACAGTCATGCAGCTAACATGGCTAATCAACTATATCATGGTTGTCACTGAGCCTGTTCTGACTCCCAAGATTGCTATTTTTTGTTGTTATTTTCATCAGACTTATTTCCTGCTGGGGAAGTTTCTACTACCAGCCAGGGCTGACCCAGATACCTGAAAGCTTCTTCTGTTGCGATGGTAATCAACGGTATTCAAATGTCTTCCCAGAGCAACATCGGATTGGTTACGGGTCGAGAGTAATAGCCTATCAGAACTAAAACTACCGAGCCACAGAGATTGGAGCAGCTCAGTGAGCGAGCGGAGCTGTGCGTCGGAGGGAAGGCAGCAGATACTGTCGAGGTTTCGTTAAACATCACATTATTATGCTCTGTGTTTTTCGGTTACACCACTGTAAATGCCAGAAGTCATGGCCTGCAGGATTTCAGTCAGTTGAGGAGAAAGCAACGGCTTTTTAGTCGGTCGTCCTTCCCAATTATTGCACACACAGCATGCGCATCTTTGTCGTCCATGTTTTCATCGCTACTCTGCATCCAGATTTAGGTAGTTAATGCTTCCAAAACTGCATTTCACACTAAAATGGTTTTAACTGCAAGCTGGCATGAGAGAGAGAGAGAAACCCACTTGGATGCAAGTCAGGGCAGAAAAAAGTTAACTATGATTGAAGGGCACCACGAAATGTGCTGCTAGAGCTCACTGGATGTATTCAGGGCCCTGTTAGAATGAGACCCCTCTCATCCATCCTGCCTGTGTTAATGTCCCTGCCCTCTGTCTCGTGATGAACAGAGCCAGGAGTGATTCATCAGCACCCTGCTCTTTTCACGGAGCGTCCTGGGCCTCGATAAAGGCCGAGCAACCATGAATGAAAATAGATGCTTTCAGGAATCCTATCTCTGCGGCTAAAAACTCTCCACTGACGCCATCCCTGCTGACTGACTGCCTGCCTGCCTTGCTGCCCGCCCATTGCTGTCGCTGAAGATGGAAATGGACTGGCTGGCTGGCTGGCTGGCTGGCTGGCTGGTTGGCTGGCTTGCTGGCTGTCTGTCTCGCTGGCAGACTGGCCAGCCGGTAATGGATCTGTGTGAATGAATTAAGATGGGGCCTTGGCTTTATAAATATCCACAGATCATGTGTCCGATAATTGTCTTCACTTCAACTAAACAGCGGTCATCTAGGTGGTTCATTATACCCCGCCACGGGTATTTTTTACACCAGTGGGCTTTGAACTGGAGCCTGAAGAGCGGACTCTTCACGTTCGGAGCCTTGACTTTACACCAGAGCGTACAACACAATGTTATACAGTTTTAACAACATGTTCGTGCAAGAACTAGGAGCGAAACAACGGATTTGATGGTGACAACAGCCATTATCATAATGTGTGTGTGTGTGTGTGTGTGTGTGTATGTGTCACGAGTTATTCCTTTTGTTGTTTGGACTTAAATGTATTTAAAAAAAAGCTACAGTGAAGATTCATCTTTTTAAATGCTTCACAACAAGATACACTGAAAAGAATAATTCATATCTGAGGGGACAAAGGTAAGAAAACCATGATTATGAAAATATTTCTTAGATCGTTTTAATTTATAGAAAATATGTAATTACTTTATATAGCTTCATTAGTCAGGGGTGTAAAAAGAGAGCCATATTAGTAGAAAGAAAATAGACAAGACCTCAAAAAGTTCATGAGAGGAAATTATGGAAAAAGTAACACTACAATGCAGTATCGCAAACAACATTCAATTGATTTCAAACTAGACTAGAAAGCTGAGAAAGGAGTCAGAAAAATACAAGAATGAGGGTCGAACAGGAAAAAAACATCCTTTTCCCACTCAGAAACTCATTATCTGTATCTGTTAAGTTGCTGAGTTTCAAGTCACAGCGAGGTTGGACGTTTTTCCTCACATATTAACGTAATCATAAGCCCACAGAGTGCCCACATGTTTCGATTTCTCTCCTGACTCGGGTAGGTGGTATTTATACTGTGCACGACCTCAAAGACACCCACTCGTCTAATGAATAAAACATTGCTTCCCTTCTAGAATTAAAGATTATAAAACCACAAAACACTGAAAAGACGTTGTTTACGAAGCTAAATCCCAGAAAAACAAGGAGCCTTTCAGATGAAGTGACATTGCTCATATTAAGGCACTCGCCCCCTTTCATCTTTTTTAAAGAGCCAGCCCACAAAGTGTGCCATTGCAGCCATTTCCAACAACCGCACCCATCTCTCGCTGCACCAGCGTGTTAAGCTCTTGCTTCGATGCTCCCACTCTGAGAATGCACCCGGGCCCCAGTAAAACCAGTCGCTGAGAGCAGTGCAATCAGCCGTAACCACAGCAATGCTTTTAGTCACCAGACTGGAAAGGAGAAGCAGAAAAAGCTGCTCTAGAACCCCCCCCCCCAAAAAAAAACCCAGAAAAACCCCATGAAGCACCGATGATCAATGTTGCAGCTCAAAGATCAGAGAACCACCTCCCGCCCGGGCAGACGAATCATTATCGAAACGATCCTGCTCCAAATCAAGCCGGCTCATTTCATCTTGTAGGTTTTTCCCTCCCTACAACAAGTGCTCCATCATAATCAATGCCAGACCTCTCCTGCCAAGCAACAGAGGGAACCCCGCACCATCTTACTCAGCACAGCCCCCGATCCAATCTGCAGTGTAACGAGTACACTGTGCGAGAGGTCACATAGTGTACCGATGCGTACGGTGAGGGAAATATGGAGTGCAGATCACATGGAGAGTACTAGAGTACTCCATCCATAAAGGGGGAAGTCCAGTATTTTTAAGCCTATATTGACACGTTTTGGTGAGTAAATGATTGACACCAAATGTTGTGGAATCGGACCAGTAGATCGCTTCAGCTTGCAGCTGCAACATGGCTGCGATGGTTGCAAAGTAATCCTTTGGGGCAACTACGACCATCAACGCTACGTAAAATAAAAGTGCTGAGGTTGTTAATCTAAGTGTCAGACAAGAGTATGTAAACAATTTCATTTTAAATAATAATAAGATCATTTTTGTAACCAGGACCACACGTCTTACTCAAGGAGACATAAGCACAGTCTAGATGAGGCAACAACTGTAACCGTTCACTTACCACAAGATTTCACAGCAAAACTTCTCCTTGAGTAAGTTTTTCTGGTGTTTCTGGTTAGAAAACAGATCTTATTACTTAACATAAAGGTCTATCTCCTTAGGAACCATTTTCGTAATGTTGTCAGACATTTAGAACAACAACTTCAGCCTGTCGGTGGCAGAAATAAGCACTTTCAGCAACTCTGGCAGCCGAGTCGCGGATGCCAACTGAGGCGATCGACTGGAGCGATTCTGAAACTTGTGGTGAGTAGAAAGTATGTTTAAAAAATACCGTAACATTGTCTCCTTACATAGCAGTAGTTGTTCTAGGTGTAACGAAGCAGCATTATTAAATGTGGCCTTTGAAACAGCCAAACACTTAAATTGAAGAATAAAAACATGTCATTTTCAGTAACCCTGAGACACTGCCGGGAAAGAAATTGCCCCTAATTTCCTGCACAGTACATCCTGGGTAGCATGATTAAATGGCAAGAATAATTATAGCGATCAAAAAAGACCAGCAGTGTGGCGTTTTAACTACGATCATACGTGTCACCCGTCCGCCTTGACCAAACAGATGCCCTCTCTTTAACAGACTCTGAAAAGAAAACCTCACTGAGAGTCTTTCAGACCACGACAAAGGCCTCTCCTTAGCCTGACCAGAGAGGTGTATGAGGCCGTGCATGAGGCCTCTCTAAAAATCTATGAATAATGAATATTACTAACCTGCCATTAATCTTTAAGCAGCCACTGTGTACAAAGAATATGTCGGATATTGAGTTTCAAACACTCCCACAAAAGCGATATAAAGCCCCGCGTGAATGCTGGTGTCATTCATGGGCTGTACTTACGTAAGACTCTTCATTAAAAGCCCATAGAGTTCTGTTTTGTTTTGTTTTGTGGATTCTGCCACAGCATACAAAGGAGTAACGGGATGGTAAATGTTTAATATTAATATATTATTAATATTAATGCTCTTGTAAAGAACTAATAAACAAAATAATTGTGTTGTGAAGCCCAACGCAGAGAGCGAGATGAACTCCTGGGCTAAAGCAGCAAAGTGCACCCATCGCACCCTCCATCATTAATGCACCAGCACGGCAGGTAGCTGTAGCACCATAACCCCCGCAGCACTGTCAAAGCCGGGAGGCGATCTCACTGACATACAGGGGTTGTGTCTTCAAACTGGCTGGAGGACGAAGACTTATCATGAAAAAACAGCCCTTTGTAAAATGTCACAAAGAAAAGGAAGCTTAAGGGGGCCTGAGATAGTGAAACATTCTCTCACACAGCAAAAAAAAAAAGAAAAAAGACAATCTCCTTCAGCAGAGACGACTTGGACCTCACCCCTCCCAAGAGAAGAAGTACAATGGAACGCCCCTCCAAGCCTACGTGTAAACTCGTACTTGATGATAGAACAGTCACCTGACGTCACCCAGCGATGGGCTCGCCCGTGGGGAGGAGGCGGGACGTTTTTGTGGAACGACAGTGTTTCTATTATTAAGATATGCTAGTATAAAAGTCACATAAAATGAAAATGTATAATGTCGTTTTTCCTCTGCTGTACACTTGCCAAAGAGGCATCGTTTTGTGACCGTCAGACAAGTTTGTCGTCTGAAATTCTGACCTCTGACACTGACTGGAACACAGCATAAATCACAAAATCCCCACTGACGGCCCAGTCCGTCTCTTATTCTACGTATTCAGATGTGTATACGCTCCAAAACATACATATTACATGAGCACTAAAATGAAAAGCGTAGTAGGTCTGGGTAATACGGACCAAATACATGATTTATATCCAGGCGATATGGCGATACACAATATGGATCCTGGGTATTTTCTGATACAAAGTGAACTAAATGCTCAGTTTTAAGTCAAAGCCGAAACAGACTGCGACCAGAATAAAAAAACAAGGACAGGATTAACTTTCCCGTTTGAAAGCACCAGCTGTGCAATATACTACATTTGAAAATGAGAAGAAATAGTGTACATTAAATGTGAACAGGCCTGCAGTCTCTCTGCTGCTGCTGCTGCTTCACTTGTTTCCCAACAACGCAGAGACTGTGTGAGCTTTACCGAAGACACCGGTCGTGTCTTTAAACGCAACACCACTCTCAAACGGTTCTGTCTCGTCCCGTATCTCCTTCAGAATAAATACATCAACATGCTGTAAAAAGTCAACAAAAGAAAGGCAGCTCTCTTATTTTGACTTATTCATCACTTAGTAGACTACAACTCCTGCCAGTTTTCTCTCCAGACAACTAATTAATTGCTGGATTAATCATTCATAACTGTTAAGAAAAAAAAAAGAGAAAAAAAAAAAGGAAAGGTATGCATATCAGGGGATTGTTCCAGGCCGTGCCCTTTGGCCATTTCGCAGAGGGGTTTGGGGTGAGGGGGGTCAATCTTCTTACATAATTGTTTTCAGAGATTGTTAAGCTCGCTGACTGTTGTGCCGCTAATCCTTCACCAACCATCATCGTACATCTGTGTGTGCATATGGGCATGTGCCCGTGTCTTTGCATGGGTGAGTTATGTGGAAGCATGTAACGTATGATTGGAGTATGTGGAGGAAAGACATCTATTGTATTCTTTTAGTGTATTACTGTCATACTGTCATTATTATTATTACTATTCCTATGATCTGCTTATTCATTTTTCATTTGTCCGTATGTTTGTAATTCTCTAATTCAATGCAATAGCTGCTGGTTTGAACCTGTTATTGCTGCACATTTTAACCTCTTTATGGCTGCTTTTAATCTGTTGTTGTTGGTTTGAACTTGTTATCGTTGCTGGTTTGAACCTGTCATTGTGGCCAGTTTCAACCTGTAACTGTTGCTGGTTTTATCTGGTTGTTGTTTGTTTTAACCTGTCATTTCTTTTTCTTTGTGTGTCCATTATCTTATTCTGCCTTTGTTGAGCCATTTGGGCTGCATCTCTGTATGAAAGGTGCTATATCAATAAAGTTATCAGCATCACTATTGTTGTTGTTGTTGTTGTTTTACTAGAAGTGCATCTAAGAGCTATCGTGACGTATTTGATCGAAATGCTGAAGTATAAATAAAAGCGTGTGAATAAAACATGCAGTCTAACAGGCCGGCTGAGGTAACTTAAAGTGCAGCGGCTCCTCAGCAGACTCTGAATCAGCAGCAGCAGCAGCAGCAGAGAGGCAGAGAGGCAGAGAGGGCTCAGTGCTGCAGACTCAGGCCTGCTCTGACTTCAGGACCATGGACAGCTCCAACGTGTCCTGGCACGTTCACACGAAGCTTCAATGGAAAAAGAAAAAAAAACGACGGGCATGATTGTCACCGTCAAGCTGTGCCAGGGGACACCGGGGCCAGATGAGATGCTTAATTGGTGATGTGGTGAACTGTAAACACGCAGCTTGTGGAGAGGAGGAGAAACCAGCAGCCTCTCTCTCACTCTCTCTCTCTCTCTCTCTCTCTCTCTCTCTCTCTCTCTCTCTCTCTCTC
>CAEMYA010000179.1:13112586-13135773 GCA_903131615.1 Diplodus sargus | reverse complement strand
CTCTCTCTCTCTCCCTCCTCCTCCTTGTGTGTGTGTGTGTGTGTGTGTGTGTGTGTTTTATGTCCTTCAAAAAACTGCGCGAGCTCCTCTGCCTTCCAGTGCGAGTGCTGCAAACTGAGACAGCGCGCCCGGTGGATCAGGTTTCTTGGGTTACCGCCATCTACCGACGGCCCCGGCTTTCTGCCGTCCAAAGCCTCGTCTCACTTCGCACGGCACTGCGGTTTAACTGGCACATGCCCCTGCACCTTATTTACATAATGTGGCTCATGATAGTCTCCCCCCCCCCTCCTCATCCTCCTCATCCTCATCCTCCTCATCCTCATCCTCCGTCACACCCCCCTCCCTCCTCCTCCTCCTCCTCCTTCTCCTCTGTCATCACTTCTACACATGCCGGCGTCAGAGGCGCGCAGAAGAGGATATATGAAGTTAATGGAACAGATCAATTCATGCAGCATGTGTGTGCTTCCTGGCGGTGAGGCTCGCTCTCCTACTGAGGAGCGATAATAGAGGAACAACACGGTGAAAAACAGATTGTAACGTCGGTGTGATCGTGCTTTTCAGCCACTGGTCGCACGAGCAAAAAGGAAAGGGAAAAAAAAGCTGAACATCTTGTGGAAATCACACCTTTTTTTCCTCCCCAAGGTGTCGCAGACAGGATCCAACATTTAAAGAGTGTGAGTCTATATAGCTGCAGGCTGCAGGAGGCGAACTGTTCGTGCGGAGCCTTGAGCTCCGGGCTTCAGTATGCACCGCAGGTACATCACAAATAAAAAATCATCTGCATGGTGCATTTTTAAAAAGCCAGAGTTAATCAGGCAGCCCGACGTCTGCAGAATGCGTTCTGACGTTTTAATTTAGGGATGACAAACTGCTCCTCTAATCTACCAACTTTGTTAAATCAACATATTAGCGTTTCTCCCTGCTCTGCTTGGCCGGATATTGTAATTGAATTATAGGGTTCATCGTAAAGATAAAAACAGCCACCTGTACATGAGACACCAGCCTGTGTGAAGGAAGATAATAAAAGATCTTTATAATAAGGATACAAGTAAAATAACGCTGTAGAGATCATTCAAAATGATACTTAAAGGGGCACTCCGTAGGTTTGGAGAATACATTCAAACTGAGAATTTCAGTATTTCTAATATTAAGGAGGTAATAATACAAACTCTGAATTATGTTTTTTTTTCCATCACTGAATTGACAAAATGTTCTCAGAGGTTTGAAGCTAGAAAGTGGCTGGGTCCGCCACATATATACAAAGTAAAACAGTATGTCACTGTGTTGTCCTTTAAGGTGAGTTTGTTTATTACTTTATTAAGTCATACAAACAAAGAGTGTTTGTTTATTTAGTCTGTTGAGGAATAAAAAAAGCTCTACTGATTAAAATCTCTTCCCCAAAACTACGTACTGCACCTTTAAAGGGGCGTCCTCACCAGTTATACACATTACAGTGTGTCTAGGTCTTGTGGAGTACTAATGAATAAAAGTAGTGTAAAGCCTTTTGTGGCTCCAGAGGAAGATGCATGTAATCTGATAAACTGCCTCCTGTGATGTCACTCAGTGGCATCCACAAGTTGCATTGTGGGTAACGTAGGCGGCAGGTTCTGAGAAAAGAAGAATAATGTGTGGAATAAAAAAGTTGATCTTATTTAATCATTTGTTTTTAAACTGTTCAACAGTGTTATAGGAGCGTAATGTTAGACGAGTGTGCTTGTGCGGGGTGTGTGATTGGAGGCAATCTGGAAGATTACATGCAGCTTCCTCCACAATAGCGCTCCCCAAGACCTGTAAACACACATTTATACTTCTTAGACTGTTATACTAACATATATTATTATGTTTTAATGTTATTTTTTAAATATAAAATCAGGAGTTTACTGTTGCAGGTGAATCTCGTTTTGAACCATCCTTCATCCTCTGAGTAATGATTATCACGATAATCAATGTTCGTCACGGAATTATTTTCTCCGTAAATTGATTATTGTTTGGTTTGTGAAATAAACAATTACTTCAGCCTACAGTGAAACATTAACAATGTTTGTTTGGTCCAACCAATAAGGGCAAGTGCAAACCTCAAAATGATTAAAAATAAATAAAGCAGCTTGAACCATTATTGCTTTTTATATGAAAAATGGCCGACATGATCATTATTTAGTTGCCAATAAATTGTCTGACTGATTAATAACCTAGTTGTTTCAACTGTGCATTAACTGTGAAGGGTTACAATTTATGACACAACATAATTTATTATGAACACTTTTTATATTCTGAGTGGAAAAAGTCTTGATTTAATAATCAACAAGTAACTAAAGCATATTTTGCATTGACTGAAATAGAGATGAAGAAACAAGTGCCATAAATAATATTTATTTCACACAAATAACTCAACTGTGTACCTAAATATGGAACCTGAAGAAATGTACTTTCCACTCCTGAAAAGTAGTCAGAGTAGAGAGAAAGAGCTGGAGGGGGAAATGAGACTCGAAGAACTAGAGGGAGGTGAATTAAAAAACAGTGAAACAGTTCTCTGAGAAAACAAACCGCGGTGTGAAGTGATGTGGAAGGAATATTTACAACTGAGAGAGGAGAGAGCAGAAGAAGAAGAAGTGGTATTCGAGAGCAACAGAGGATGTAAAGAAGATAACTGTAGAGAAGAAACTATTAGGCAGTTGATACATTTCTGATCCCTCGAACTATCCAACATAAAGATTTTCAGTAACTTCATGTGAGGCACACACGTAGTATTTTAATCACAAAAGGAGATATCTGTGATTTTGATACAATAGGCTTAGAACAAGAATGCTGCTGCTAACATAGAGGACAGAAACCTGCAGGGTTTACGATGCCCAAGCAAATTCAGTTTTTTCATGGCTGGATTAACAAACTGATATTAAAGGAACAACACACACAATTTCATACTGCTACGTTGCCCCAAAAATATTGTGAGGACACATATGCAAAAAAAAAACACAAAAAAAACCCACCAAGGTGGCAGACGGGATTAAGAACAGAAAGGCGAGCGTTATCACACAAAAGCTGAGTAATCCAAACGCCAAGAATCCAACAAACGACCAAGAAGCCTAAATCCTACCAATAAAAAGTTGAAAGACAAAAGCTAAAACAAAGTCTCAGCTAAGACGAGCAAAACACAACTCAGGGGAACAAAAACAAGAGTAACAAAGAAAAGACCAGGAACATACCGCCGGCTGACACAGGAAGATTATGTTTCCTTGGAGAACAGCGTGTTTGTTCAGTTCTGGAAAAGATACTTTTGTTTGTATTATCACCTCATTAATATTGTAAATAGTAACATTGTGAGTTTGAATTTCTTCTCCAAAAACTACGCAGTGCCCCTTTAACTGATTTCTACTATGTCTAGACTCAGTGAATGAATGAGGCTCCAGCATTCTCTCCCTGTATTATCTGTGAAAGCTATGGAACGGCTTTCTGACATGATGTGTCTAGAAAGTATCAACAAGTCGTCGAGATTAAACTATGAAACAAGTTGCTGGTCCTCGATTTGTGCTGTTGCTCGCTAGGTTGCAGCTAACGTACAGTAAAAGAATGCAGTATTCGTCCGTTGAGGTGTAACTACTTCTTTTTTTTTTACCTTGTTTCGGACCATTTTGGACAAGTTACCTGTCTTGATTTGATTGTGAGTTAAAACATTCATTAACATTCTCGGACACCGTTCAGCAGGACTCTCCGTGACATGCCCACGCTGAACCCACGCGCTCAGTCTTTTCATGGCCTCAGCTGGCCGTGTGTATCACTGGAGAGGACATTAGCTCAGATCATTTTGCATGTTTGCTTGTGGATTATTATGTAATGATCCAAATGTTATCATAATTGAAACAGACATCCCTTGATTTTTATTTATTTATTTATTTATTTTTGGTGCTTTTTCTCTCTCAGCTGGGTCTGTGTTGGGTTGGATTAGCTGGCATGCCAACTGTTTTCCCTACACAACGGCTTGTGTAACTTCAGTTACACAGTTAATGGGGCAGGGAGGGGTACTGACAGTGGAGGGGGGAAAAAATATGTTGCATAAGATTTATGGCTTAAAGTAATACTGATATTGAACAAAGTGCAAATCCCAGATGGCCCATTCACGTGTCAGGGAATAAATACAGCAAGAATAAATTTACCAGGTGGAGAACGTGCGTCACGGAAGGAAGAGATGGATTTGTGTAGGGTGAAGCTTCACGTAGGTTTGGACAAATCTCAGTATCATCATGCAATCTGAATCTACGGGACAGCTCCTCTGTTAGGAGTGAATCAGATCAATCCCTGTATATCTTTACACAAATCTGTATCGAAAAACTGCAGAAAATAAAATGTATGAGATCTCGGTGCTGAGATTTGTACAAAAAAATAAAAAATACAGTAAACACTGGAATGTTCTGTATATTAAATCATGTTTGAGCTGATCTCATTGGGATTTAATCCCGCTGTATACCATAAACCAGAAAATCCAGAAAAATGCTGCACCAAATATCCTGCTTTCTGCACAATAAAAAGTGCTCCCGAGTCTTGTGATGTCTCACTGGCCCTGCTGAAATTGCATTGTGTCTCTAAGATTACATCCAGTCATCTCTGTTTACAGTCAATACCTCATCTGGACATGAGGGATTACATACCCCCCCGACTGCCAGCCCCATTGCCTATGCCACAAATAGCATCAGCCACCTACAGGATGGCAGCATTGTGTTACAATGCCCCCCCGGCCCCTTTTTCATTTTTTTGCAAGTCATTCAATGTATGGCCAGTTTATCCTTCCGAGAGGCTTTGTTTTTCTGCTACATTTACAGTGATGCTGACAGCAAAAAATAACAACAAGGCAGTAACGCTTCATATTAAGCTCCTTGTAACAAGGTAAAAGGTCCTTATTAGTCCACGTAAGATGCTTATTAACATTAATAACACTTATGACTTCAGAATCTATTAACTTTAGTGAGACGCTGTTCTTGTTTTGGATGCATTATCATGCATTATCATTGATTATAAAGGCAAATAAAGCATGTTTTAAACTTAATAAAGCAAAAAAAAGCTTAGTCAAGGTTATACAGCGCTAGAATTTGGAGGTAGCTCCAAAAACATAGGGAGCAGCATGTTACCAGAGTCACAGACAACTGCTGCTCTTTGCTATTAGCCTGCCCAGTTAGCCGTGCAGCCCCGTGGCCCTAGAGGACTGAACACAGCCCCTGGGGATATAGTATGGAGGCGATTTACAGCAGTTCTGGCCAAGACTTATGGGATGGTAAGACACAGCAGGCAGGGACAGGAGAGATTAGATTACACATATATCTCCCAGCTGAAACTACTAAGCCTATCAGACTATTGCCTCTTGCAGTTCAAAAATGGTATGATGAGAAAGGACAGGTCAGGCCTAGCTAGTTAGCATGCTAACTTCAGTAGACATCTCCACAACACAACACATAGACGTCTGTGACATAACTTCAAACTGTTGCTTCTTCACACTCTGTTGCTGTAATGTAAGTTCAATTTTTAAGTGTTTTATATTAAAATTGCAGCCAATGTCTTACAAATCTATTCATCATGCTATATAAACAATTATATATGACTTTGGACAATGTGTCTTCAAACTGTTGACAAGTTTCTTATAGCTTCCTTTAAATTTCTTAGCGTAACCGTACAATACATGTTTCTCATGCTGTTGTGTTGAAACTTACAGTCTTACAAATGATACTGTAATAAACAATAAGGCTTTAATATCTATAAACTAACGCTTAATACAACACCCTTAAAAATAAATATTTCCAAAAAGGCTTTTATGAATTATTGGAATAAACCATCTCTAAAATTATAGGTATTATAATATCCATCACAGAGTAAATGTTTCACTAAAAATAGTCACTAAAACATCTGAGAGGCTGAGCTCAATACCTGACACAAATTAAAAAATACAAATCTTCCACCTCCTGGTCCAGCCATGACTACTAATTCACTTGTCCTCTTTGGACCGTTGTCCCATGGCTGACTACTTTAATTAAACCGTGATCGGGGCTGGGACGACGGTAGTGTTGTAACAGGATTGCAAGCTTTGGTCCGTCTCCAGCTGAGACTATCAGGGTATCATGGACCTCAGGGATGAGGCTGTGGCATTGGACGGCCACCAGCTCAGGCCAAGGTTGACTTAATCACACAACTGACGTGCGAGCGTTAAGAAGCTCAATCGAGAAGATGACGATGATAAAATGATGGGGTGGAGGTTTGTAAACGTCAAAATGAGCGTACCAATTACTAGCAGTTACACAAATGTGCAATCCAATTGTTCTACTTTATTACCGGTGAGCAATTTCCCACATTAATTAACTCTTCTTATCCTCTTCCACTTCTTATATATCAATCAGTGTTCACATTATAATATAACAATAATTCTTAATATTTCCTCAAAAGTTAAAAGTCAGAATTAAATTCTCATTTTCATGTTTTTACCTTGTCACATGTTGTTTGGAGGAGAAAAGTTGGGTGGGCTCAAATTCATCAATCATATAATTAAAGCGGTTGCGTGTCAGTGGGGTTAAAGTGACAGTTTGCATCAGCATATCATAATTAGATCCACACAGCTGAGCTCTTGTTCAACCTCTGCAGATTATGCAGCCAAAAGGCTACAGCTGCACTTAACCTTTAAGCTCATATCCATGAATTAATGGTCATCTACTGCTTATCAACATTACATAAGAACGAGATTTTGTTTGCCTCAAGGCTAATGAGCCTTCGGGGCAAAGTCCTGTGAGTGGCTGAAGTAGCTTGGAGCAGCGGATCTCTTCCTCTGGTCAGCCTTTGATAGCTTAAATAACAAAAAATAAATAACATTAACAGGTTTATAGACACCAACCAACAACACACAGAATAATGAAAGTCATTTAATTTGTTCATGCGCGTCACTGGACATCACTAGACGGGTGTAGAGATGGCAGTGAAGGGTTAAAAACTTTGCATGGACATAGAATAGCAGTACTTCTGTTTAATAAGGGTTTGTCACCTTCAATGCCTTTTCAGGCACTAATATATTATGAAACTCTAAGCCAGACATCTGGCAGCCTTCAGAAAAAGTTTCCCAGCCAGTATTATGACTTTGATATTGACATGAGTCAGAAACTGGTGGCTAGAAATAACTCTGATTTGACATAAACGCAGCATAAGCAGTGGAGAATTTGTACTGCTTGTCATGGATTAATGGCAGGTGGTGCACAGCAGTGCTGTGTGTCTACTACAGTTAACGCAGAGTCCAAGTTAGTTTGGAGACTATTATACAGGCAAAATACATAACCACACGACTGTATGATGACATCCAACCTGCATACATTCAGCAGTTTCTATAATTAAACTGACAATATCAGTTCATTGTAATAAAACAAAAGCAAAAGCCCACTCTTTATTAGAACAAGTTTTCTCCCATGTTAGATTATCTTGGGCTACTTTGTAAAGTTTTTTTTAGCAATTATCTGTTCCAAAAGAAAACATCCACTCAATATACACACTGTATATACTGTATATACACACACACATTGTCCAGAATTGTCCACAATTAATGTTAATTTTTGGACATCTAAATGTTCGAGAGTCATGCACACTTGTAACATACTGACAATAGAAAAACTGACATGTTAAATGTTAAACATTTTAAATTTGTTTCACTATCAGTGCTATTATAGAATAACTTTTATAAAAAGATTCAAATAATTAGTTTCCAGAGTATCAAAATGTATGTAGGGTTTTTTACTAAATTCAAACATCATCTTGATGACATTTTTATGTAGACACATTATTTTATGAATACATCTACTGGGGCAGAATAAAAGCATCACTTTTCAGTGAGATGGACACATTTAGTGGCTGAACGCCTTTAAAAACTACGCAAATGAAAATTTAAAAAAAAAGAAAATAGAAGAGCTACTCATTACTGCAAAAAAAACCTTAATGTTTCATTAATTGTGGTGAAAGCACTCAAAGAAAGGACAGTTTATTAATTGCATGAATAACTTGTGAATCATTTGATGAACGACAAAGCACTCTAATTCTGTTTGATTGGCAAAGGAACTCTAAATTATGTTTTACTTTGCAAACATCTTGTACAGTGTGACTATTTGTTCCACATCAATTCCTTGCACAAAAGATGACTAACAGGATTTGTATATAGTAACATACTTTATACAATTAGAGCTTGAGAAACAACAAAGGTTAGTTTCTCATTCAGTATTCCTGGATGCAACCTGGCGTGACCCAACACCTGATCCTGATCAGCTCAGAGGACTAATGTTCGCTATAACAACTTACATCATTTAAGAAGTTGATTATCACTGTGCTGTACACTGTACCTCACCCCGGACGACCTCCTCTCCCCTGGGTCTGTATTCTTAAATCCTTAAAAACTGCAACCTTATTGAATTTACAGACAGACACTTTAAGACTGGATTTTTCTGTTCGCACGCATCTATTTGGCTCAATTATTCTAACAACCACGTTTCTCGTAAAGTGGCACAGATTCTGTAAAGTCTTGTTTCAAAGTGGCTTTGCTGCCCGTTTCCTTCAACCTTTTCATCCCGAGAGAGCTGCCAAAGTTTAGTGTCACATATGGTCAGGTCAGTTGAAGTTGCACCGCTACAGGCACCTTTGCCCTGGGAACGCTCATGCCTAGACAGTGGATCAGGTGTTTCATGCACCATTGACGGCCTTTCACTGCCTAATTCCAGATTTGTGGCATACACAGTGTCCACTTGCTATGCGTAGTAATCCCAAAGGATTGGCAAGTATTTTTAGTAATGGATTTACTGGCGTCCGTTGATCCCTTGATGGGTGGCGTCTTTCAGAACAGTCATGGAGGAGTGGGCCGCCCCAGCCTTTGCTGAGCAAAGTGTTTATCGGCGTGCACGTGTGGGTGTGCGTAGGCTTCTGAGCCGTCTACCTGCAGGGCCCTGCTTGGATAACAGCAGTGAAACTGACAGAGGAATGCAATCGGGTTTTAAGAAAGTTGCAATGTTGCAGTGTTATCTGAAACTCATCAGGAAACCAAACCAGAATCTCAAGAACATCTACTCGGAGTAATGATTGCTTTTTAATTTGTCCGCTCAGCGATGTGGGTTTGTTGGACTGTCCTGGTGCTGCTCCGTCTCTCATCATCATTTCAGACTGATCAAATGTTCACATCACTACAGGGAAATGAACTGATTTTAAAAACATGGTTGTACAGTGCGAGGCTGTCCTCTGTACTAGAGGACTGCATGGCGTTTGGACTGGGACCCAACTAATGGGTTTAGATTTTGCCGTGGGCAGGAGTGAGCAGTCAAAAAATAAACTTTTTGCGGCATGAAAAAAAACGAGACTCTTACAGCCAAGAGCCAGGAGCAGCATTCTTTAATGGTAGCGTGGTAGTTGTTTCACTACATTCTCAAAACTGGCACATTTTATCCTGATCACTCCTGCAGCTAGAGCGCCATTACAGAGGATCGTTTAGTGTCTCCGTGGGCACATCTTGGAAGAGAGATGCGAAGGACCACATGCGGTCAGCAATATTCTCCTCCTCCACGGCAATCTTAGGTAGGCAGACGCTCAATCCCTTTCCCAACTTTCAACCTTTTTCGAGGGCCCTTTTTCCCCCTCGGACAGAGTTACAAGGTGCAGTGGTTTAAATCTCACCCTCTGAAATGATGCAACCCTTCAGGACCCTCGTACAGTGTCGGTATTGAGAACGACTCTCAAAAATCACTGAGCTCTCTTCAGAACCACTTTAAGAGTTTGCCATTACATAGTGATGCTTTTTACATCAGAAGTAAGTCGGGCAACACGCACCTGGTGTTTACGATCTATTCAACCGATTCTGTTGTCGCAACAGCAGGTGAGGAGGCTTGTTGTTAATTACGTGGCTGATGACAACCAACGCTCACTGAGCGACATCGCAGCAACCAGGTGCACTTACAGGTTTGAACAAAGTAACTGCATGAGTAGGCCTCCATTCAACAGGAGAGGTCGCATCACAATCACAATCTCTGTCTGCTGAGCATTTGTGACTGACAGTGGAGGGAGGGGGAAGACTGAGGGCAGATCTGACATGAGTTAATCGATCACAGATGGCATCGCTCTCTCAGATGGATTTTAAAAAGGACAGTTTAAAAAGCAAAAATATGACAGGTAGCCATTAATATACCCACAAAAGTAAAATATATGTGTGGGAAACACTGACATTAGAGGAGCGGCACCAAGTGCAGCAACTTCACTGGTCAACTTACGTTAAATTTTGGGCGTCACATACTACCGAAAGAGGCGAATGCAACATTTACATGCATCAAAATGCAGGACTGGCATCCCCAACTCAGCAGTGATGTGACGTTAGTTAGTTAGCTAGTTGGCTACGAGATATCATAAAACTAGAAGCAATTTTCTTACAAAGAAAAAAATCACCATGACACATTGAAACGACACAGAACTCTCAGTTTGAGGTGCAACAAACCGTGTGAACACTCAGAATGGAGGAGTAGATTAAAGTGCTTCACTAGGCTGTACTTCATTAAGTTTGTTTACATCATGTGATTTATGATCTTATATTATGTTTAAATGTAGAGAACATCAGGTATAGAGATGGTGGAATAATGTTTCTTCCTTGCAGGATAAGAGAAGATATAATATCAGAGGAGCTCTGCTGTGCAGGCAGGAGCAGAACACACAGACTGCAGACGGCTCGACTCTGTAATTGAGGAAATCAGACCCTCATTTGACTCACACATTAAAGATATTACGAGATAGCAACGCTCCGCCTGTAAAATATTCCAAAACATTGCCTACGCTGACCCACATGTACGTATAACAACGCAGCTCTGTGTTCAAAGTGCTCCCCCTAATGCATCGGTAATTGCCCGGGTTCTTACTGAACCATCACACTTTTTTTTTTGTCTCCGTCCCAAGAATCAGCACGAAAATGAGTGTTTTTCGTCTCTCTGAATCTTTGGAAACAATCTTGTCTGGCAATTACTGGGGAGGAAAATAGCTATTTTTCTGTCTTTCTGCACAGTTTAGTGCTGAAAGAGCGTCTTCTTTTACTTGAAACAATATTAATATAAGAAGAAGAAGCTCCTGGGAGGTGTCATGTTTTAGCACTGCCTCTCTGTCTGTGTGGATTATTACTTTCAGTATCTGCTGTCGTTTGTCTCTGAGGCACCTGTCGCATGCCTGGATTCTGCTATAATGTGGATTCCAAATTTTTTTTAAATGTCATCATGTTTCTCTCTTGCATGTTTTAATTAGGTATGATTATGGACATCAAGGACACTAAAAAAGCTGGAACTTGGTTATTTTGTATGTTCCATGTGTGCACCCAGCTGTTTTGTGCCTCACATCTATATCTAATCAGATGTAATAGGGCTCTTTTTAGGATATATGAATCATCTGCGGTTCAGCTTTTGAAACCTTATCATGTCTGAAATGTTGCGTATAAATGTCGGCCACGCTATGAGCGAGTTGAAACCCCCGGAGTGAAGCGGCGGCCGCGTCACGGCTGGCTGGACGATGTCAGGAGTCTGAACGTTAATTATGGCTCCAAAAAAGTCAAATCTCCTAAACGTTGAAAGCCAGAGATTTTGGGGAAAATCCCACAGTAATCCACGGTGATCTTTAGTGCTCCAGCTCCCAGACAGCGCAGACGACAGTCAGCCGCAGACAGACGAGTGTGCATACGCGTAGTGTGTGCACGCTTGTGTGTGCGTCTGTCTGCATTTGGGGCAGGCAACGAGAGGAGGGAATTACTTTAGATGAACGCACAACGTTTTAGGGTAAGAGGATACGACGTGTTTCTGGTCCAAGGCTCGGGGAAATGAACTGAAGAGTGCTCTACGGATACGTAACCTGGTGTGACGTCGCCTCCTCCTCCCTCATCCATCCTCTGCCTTGTCCCACCTTTCTCCTGTCCAAACACTCAGCCTCCCCCGTCGACCGCTCCTCTCAACCCATATTTTTGGCGGTGACACTCCGGGCCCTCCCTTCCTTTCACCCCTTTTTTTATCCTCCTGGCACCTCTTACCTCTTCATCCGTCCTCCCTAAACCCCAAGCCGTCACTCAGCTCTCTGCATTTTTCCCCCCGCGCTGTCACGGCGGCAGGGCTTCCTGGTGTTTTGGTCTGCTGCCTCAGCAGCACAGCAAGGTTAAAAGTCCCCCCCTAAAAAAAAAGCGAGGTTCCCTGCAGCTCTACCCGTTACCACATACAGCGACCTCACCTTGGAATAGCGACAGCGTTCAGGCTTGATTATACAGTTCAGATGTGAAAAGGGTAAACAAAGGGCAAGCACAGAAATACACTGTACATGCGCTACGGCAAATGTCCTCAATGTATCATCAAGGGAGTGTGTTTTTTGTTTAAATAAAAATAACAGCATCTGGGGAGAACAAACTCAAGTGTGCTACCGTTCAGGATCAGATCCGAGTGTCGCAGTAAAGGTGGCGGTGTCAGAGCTCGGAGGCGGTCAAGGAGGAGTCAGGGTCATCTCGCAGTGACCAAGTCTCTTAATCTCTGATATTTCTTCGCCTTGAATTCAGCCCTTCAGGCGGCGTCTAATCCCAAGCTGCCCCTCAGCGAGCTCCACCCGTCGAATGATTATGTTCAGGGTCTGCAAATCCTCGCGAGGGAGCCAAGATTTGTAAGCAGGCGGGGGTGATGTCGCAAGATGCAACTCGTGACAAGGAAAGTCTCTGATGAAGGCTTCGGGGATATATTTGGAGATATTTTCAGCGGGCTTATCCTTCAGCATAACGCACGCTTATATGTTGAATAACCATTGAAGGATCACTTTGACAGTTTAAGCCATACGTCGCGTCGGTAAGAACTTCTAACTCCGCTGGTCGATGCCTCCGCCGCTGCACACAGGTGTCACTAATAACATTAGCCAGAATGTCTGAGCCAGAGTGGGAGGGGCTCGAGTGGCTCTTCAAATTGATCATTATGGTCATTAGTCACACCTGAGCTATTCATGCTATGACATGTCAAAATGTCCGCTACGAGAAAGGCCTATTAACCGTGTGTCATACTGCCTGTCCAGACCAGGAGAGCGCTCACTGACAATCACGAGTCCCTTCAGAACTACAAGGTTTGTTTGAGAAGGAGAGCTATTGATTAGAGAGTCTCATGTGGGCCGTGTGTGTCCTCATTGTCTTCCTCCTAATAGCTTTATTTTGTGACTCTATCGGTGTGCTGGACGTGGAAGGCGTGGACTCAGATTTTGCACAAGTGCTATCATGTGCATATCCACAGAAATATAATGACTGATGCATTCATGTGTCTGTCACTTGTTTGTTGATGCTGATTAGGGAGGTTTAACTCGAGCTCCTTTAACAACCCACTCTTTTCAATTAGCCAGAAGATACCAGCCACTTTGAGAAACCTAACAGCGCAGTACTTGAGTAAATGTACTTAGCTACTCTCCACCGCTGCTGAAATATTGTATTAACAAGGCATTTGCCTATAATAGTTCAGAATCTGACAAATATGGGAGATGGTTGGACATCTTTACCCGCCTCACTGTTCTTTTTGAATGTTTCTTTGGCAGCATCCACGTAGCAACGATGATATTCATTTGAGCTTTGATAAACTTAATTCACAAATCTTACGGTACATTATGGTGAATATTTAACTGAAAGCGAACAACATACTTGACTGTGTGTGGGTTTTTTTTTCCACTTGGCGAAAGTGTATTTTCTTGCCTTGTATTTACGATGAACTGCATTATTCAAGTCAAACAAGATACATGGCTGCTGCTGCTGCTGTATTGAATTTACGACTTTAATTAAGTCGGTTCCTTCTCGTCCTAGGTGGTGAAGAGAAACAAGTGGTGCATTCAGAGGCCCAACAAATAGTTTATCCAATGCTACTTTGTTTACACACACAAAGTAGCATTCATGCTAGCTGGAAACCAACGGCCCAGAGAAGCATCCCTAAGCAGAAGTATAAATGGATCCACGTTCGGGTGACTTTTAGTCCAGAACCACATTTTAACATGATACAAAATCTGTTACTGACGCATTACGTTGGTTTAGATTGCCGTAGCTGTCGAGGCTAATGCAATATTTACGAAGTTGTCCGTCTGCGCGGATCTGAAAAGGGAGATAAGAACCTCCTGGTTGCAGCCAGGAGTCAGGGTCAGGATGCTTTAATGTTTAATTGACCGTTAGGAATCAAGTTTGTCAAGTGCGCGCCGTCCGCTTTTAACAGCCCAGCCCCCGCTTACACATGTCATTGTGACTGCTTTATTTGATTTGTAAATTGTGGAGCTGCTGTGGGGGAACAGGCTGCTCTGATGAGGTTAGGGAGGTGAAATAGTGACCACAAGGCTGCGGTTTGCTGTTAGATGCCTGGAGGTGAGGCAGAGAAAACAACTACCAGCCAGTCTAAGTATTATTTTCTTCTCTGTAATGACTTGGAGTGATGGTGATTGACAATACCTCTCCATCTTTTCAACATTCATTAGGGCCAACAGAGGCCCTGCAGGACAAAGCTCTAAATCCAGGTTTAAGTCCTTTGAGCTCCTCCTTATGAATAATTAAGAGGCCCCACAATGGCAAGGTGCCCCAGTTCGATCCCACGCTAATGAATCAATCACTAATGACTTACTTACCTCATCACTCTTGACACCAGTAGACCAAACATTTAACCAACAACACTTCGGCATGACTCCGTTAGCTCGGAGGTGTCAAGCGCTCCTCTTCTGTCTCATCTCCAGCAAGTCTTTATTTCCCCAGAGGATGTGACAGGGGAAGGACAATTGTTTTGTTTTTTTTTATTATCCAGCTTATTCTTCTAAAATATTGAGACAGGCTGGAGGTTAGATTTAGTGACATAATCTTGTTTTTTACTGCTTTTTAATCCCCGTTCTCTTTGGGTGGATTTGCCTCCTCTGTTTAAGGTCTCATTATTGGTTGCGTGCAATTTGCCGGAGCCTAATGCTGTCCTTGTTTTTTTTGGGTTTTTTTCAGATGTTTCTCAGTCTGTCACGTTGTGCAACAGAATGAAAGTATTGCATCTTTCAACGTACATCTGTAGATTCAATGCCTTCCACCCTCCGCTCGGCACATCGGCTGTTGGGACTCTTTCCAAAAAAAGTAATATAAGCAGTCAATACTAAAGCCAAAAGATTTTGTGAGAAATTAAAGTTATTAAAAGTTGGCGGTTTTTAACATGCAAAAAAAAAACTTGTTATGTTCCCATATGCTTTGAGCTAAATGCTAATGCTAGCATGGCAACTCTCTCACAATGATAAAACACCGTTGAACAGTTCATCGCCTTGGTTTGGCTTGGTTGCATGCTAACGAATGCTAATAAGCGCTAACAAAAAGTGCAGGTTAGGCCGACGGGACTGCTGCAAAATTTAGTTGAAGAAAATTCAAGGGATCACCAAAGGCATGTGCTACAATTCATTCTGAGAGAGCAATGAATGTCTGCACCAACGTTCATGCTAATCTGACCGATAATAGTTGAGATATTTCAGTTTGCGAACTTACATTCAGATCCATGCAGCTAGCCTGGCTAAAAACTGATCAGCTGCCTTATCGGTAGCCTACGATTAGCCACATTAGACTGCTGTCATTGGTAAGACAATAACCATCCACACTCTATTAATATCTTTAGCTGGTAATACATATAAGCTGATTAATGAGCATGAGATGGAGCTGGAGGAGAAGGCAGCAGGAGGTGAGGCGGCTGATCCAGAGCTAACAGACTGCACTGAGGGTGTCTGGTGGACAGCTGACAAGACCCGGTTCCAAATACCTATCATACGTGACTGTATTGTTTGGAATAAAGTCTTCTATATGAAATAACACTCATCGTTTCAGCGTGCAACAAGCACATGTGACCGCAAATACTCCAAATGATTTGTATTCAGTCCGAGAATTAATGCAGCGCTCTGAAACAACACCATTCCAAGCTGTTTCTGGAAATGTTCTCGCCCCCCTGACCGAGAGGTCGCAGGATCAATATTAGTCCCCGTCGAAACCGAAACATTGTTCATAAAACTGTGGGCAGCAGCTCTCAAGCCCTCGAGCTCATACAAGCTGATTATACACTACCTGGACAGCACGAGATGGCAGCGAGCCAAAGCAAACAAGTGGCTGGTGAAGATAGTAGGAAAAAAAGAAAAAAAAAACACTTATTATTTTCCTCCGGAGTTGGCGGAAAAAATATCTCATGAATAAATATCTCATTAATATTCGACAGATAGTGAGAACGAGGGTTCGTTCTGAACGTTTTAGTTCTTTTTCAGGAACAATGTATCACCGTGTTAATCCTGCTCTGGTGATATTTTCTCTGTCCAGGAATGTTTGCAGGAAATAACTTCTACTTTTTGCTCATCGTGTCACGTCAGTACGCGGTTCGCTACGACAGACAAAGCAAACGTGCGTTCCTGTGTCTGCGAAACCTCTCTGTGGCATGGCAAGCTGTCATCCTGTGTTCACGACATTTGATGGGAAATGGAAATTGCTCTAATCTTTTCACTGGTATAAAGCAATTGCCATTTTGATAATTAATCTCTCCGGCTTTCGGTCGGGGAGCGGAGTCTGAACTCACTAATGAGGACCGGTCATGTGGAGGCCCGATGTCAGAGAATCTGTTGCCGGTGTTTGAGGGATGATCACATGTAAGTGTGCGGGGGCCAAAAACATTATCAGTTATGATGTAACCGGCCTTCGATTAAAAAACAGATATTTGTGCTGAATTGTGGTTAGGATGAGACGGTTCCAACATTTTTGTTTTTGCGACGTTGCTTTTCCTCTGAGCCGACAGTTTGAAAAGTGAGAAATCATATCAAGAGCGATATGAGGATGCTCACACGCACGATACATCAAGTCTGTGAAGGATAGTGGGTGTTCCTTTTTTTTTCTCCTGTTATCTATTGCTCTCCCTTCCAAGCGCGCAATAAATCTGCTCTCTCGGGACAGACTATGGATGAGTCAGTCCACCTACTTGCATCACAAAGTCATGCATCACGTGTGAAGTGAAAGACCTTTGGCTCTGCAGCTGTAAAGCCACCGACAAAAAAGCTATCAAGCAATACTGAAAGGCTCCAGCTGAGTGCACGCAAGCCGCCGCTGTATTTCAGGAGTCGGCGGTGGCGGGAAGCTGGCAGCGTCCAGCCGTTGACTGATGTTACAACCATGTGGAGGCTTTCAGGAAAATTAGGTTCCCGACTCAGAACACACGATCACTGATGGATTGCTCTCAACTTTGCACCTTTATGGGTGTCGGGGCAGAGGGATTCCTTCTTCTTCCCGCCCGTCCTTGTACTCAATGCATGAGGTGGTTTGACGGAAGGTCAGAAGTCTGATGTCTGAACGAATAAATAATGGTACAAGTGCCGTGTGTTCTCTCGCTGTGTGTGCGGTGCATCTACAGCGCATTCATTTGGATCCCAAGGCAAAAAAAAGAAAAAAACACTGCGTCCCAAAAGTGGTGATGAAAAACTCGCCATAAAGCTCCTGCAGAAGTGAACAGCAGCTGTCCGGGACATGTGACTGAGCGGCCGCCACACGGCGGAGGAGGGGGGGGGGGGACGAGCTATGTCATGATTGATAAGCCCAAACATCGCCTTAATTGGGCGTATCGGCTGGAAACAAACATACGAAACATGCACATGTGGACTCTCGACTTCACGCATGCACGCACACACGTTTTCTCACAAGCGCTCCCATTTATTTGCAGCTGTTGCGCTCGCTTGTCCGCCGCCGGTTCTACATCTTTTGCCGGGCCTAAACCGAATTCCCTTATGCAACAAACTCACAAAAGCCCCGTCCCGGTGTATTATCTGACCCCACCATCATACTAATAACACAGCCAGTGTAACACGTGGCGAACAGCTGGTACAGCCACCGGTCCTAATGTTGCCGTCGCCACGCCTCTCCACCTCCGTTGCCAGCATCCCCTCGCCCCCCGGAGGTCAGCTGTGTACCATTCTCATTCTCCTCATTTCATCTCATTATGCAATTCCACTTTTTTTATGCTTGCAAACGTTTTGAGTTAAATATGCTTCATAGTGACTCTGGGTCTCTCCCCCCCTCCAGAGAGATTAGGTTTGATCCTGCTGTTTAAAATCTGCCATTACTGATAATTCACGCTAATTTTGAACACGGTTTTCCAACATGTTCGTCCTCTCTCACAGTCAATGTCGGTGTAAAGGGTGATTCATTTCACATCTCTGGTTTATGATGTGTTCTTTCTTGGGACAAATGCACGTGTCTAAACACAGTATAGTCTCTTATGGGGTAAATATAGCGACTGACTCATCTGACTTTCTATCACTGGCGAAGCCCTCTCTTAATCATACGTTAAGGTCATGCGCTGTATCTTCTGTCATTTAAGAGCACACAGCCACTTCATTCTAGAGGTCAGCTCCAGGCTAATGTGTACATACAGTACAATACAGTTCCTTATCAGATCAGAGATAAAGCTGCGTCCCTCCAAGACACTGCGACTCTCGTGTGAAGTCGTGAGGGTACGTATGGGCATTATATGGTGAGATAACTGAAATGATCAACAGAATGTGAAGAATTAAGAGCTTTGATATCAAACTGAAGACGTCGATGTTTGATGTTACAGAGATATCTACTGAAGCCAGCATGGTATCCAGCTAGCCGTGGCCTGAGCTCCCAGTTCAGCTGCAGCAGCTACAGTTAGCCGTCAATCTGGTTACCCCTATTTGTCTGGAGTATTAATTCAAGAGGGGACTGATTCTTACGTATTGCCCCTTTAAACCTTGCAAGGACACATTTTTTTTGTTTCCTCTTGGGTAAAAGTTGTAAACATAACATTGTCAGATAATCTTTTTAAAATGAGATCATTGAAGATTTGCGGGGCCTGAATAATTAAGTCAATGCAGAAGTGTTTTTAATCTGCTTTCTTTCTAAAAGCCTAGCAGAATCTACTGGATTCAAAAAGATGTCTGATTGTATTTTCTCACTTGATTAATTACCTCAGTAAACAGTTTCCTCCTGAGTTTATGGTCTTAATTGCAATATTCAAGTCTAATTTAAGACAGCACGATGTTTATTGTGTGAATTATGGTCACATTTAAAAGGAAATAAAGGGTTAGAGTTGAGTTAGGTTGAGGTTGAGCATGAGCATTCTTTAAGGGGCGTGGCTACCTTGTGATCAGTCACGACCACATTGTGTCTTTTGTCAGCCATATTTAATTGCATATTTGATATATTTCATAAGCTTACATTTTGAATGTATCCAAAGATGCATTTACATAAAAATCATACATTGCCTTGAAGGTAACATATATATCAACATCACTCTTGATATAAGGGAATGTACTATGTAATATATTACATTTCTGGATGGGAATATATGGCACCGTCAAACCAAGAGGAGCTGGTGATGACACGTGATTCATTATAAAATATAAACATTAAAAAACGTCCCGTGTTGCTGGATGAAGATGTACATATTAACTACGATACCTAAACGACAGAAGCTTTCATGAGTCATTTTGAGTTTCCACATGGTTGGAGAAACATGTTCCATGTGTGCACGCTGACCCACTTTAATTAATAATGTTATTCTGTACCTTTTTACCCCGACATGATCGTGACAGCGCTTTAAATCCACTTTTTAATGATGAATGAGGGAGACTTTGCCGTTGCCAGTGGGCGCGAGGGTTTCCTTGTTAGCGCTTCCTGTCTCCAGAGATGCTGCCGGACCTTTTTATGAATGTGTGTGCATCCGTGTATCCGCTATCTGCTCTACTATACATCATTATTAATGATACCTCAGGTTACATTGTTTCAGTGTTGTATGATACATTGATAGAACGGTCTTTCAAAATAACTGGCAGTTTTCCTCCAGGTATTGTACCTTAATTTGATATATTTTTTATTTTTTCTGATGGACTGAGTCTGATAATAAAGATAAACTGAACATTACTGTTTTAAGTCGTCCTCTAGATTTCATTTTGTGCGATACAGGAGCCTTATCTCTATGAGTATAAGCTAGGATCCTTCGCGATTTTTCTGGAAAGCTGCACAGAAGCTCTAAAGTTTCACAGTGCCACTTCTCTCTGTCTGCGAGCTGGGATGTGTTTACAAGCGCAACCAGGGTACCTGACACTTTGTGTGTAACACTAGAACAGCACCCACAACACTCACACCGGCACTGCGGGATAAGATTTGATCACAGACACCTCAAGTGCAAAGAAAGGACAATCCACTTGAGCTCAGACTAAATCTCTGGGATTATTTTCCTTTACGAGCGAACGCTTAACGCTCACTGTATTTTATCATTTATATTGCATGCATTACTGATGTGACCAGACGGATCAATGAAAACCTTGAGCAGTTCCAAATTAAATCCCCTCCGTCATGCGATGTGAGAGTTCTTCACCGTATCCATTCTTTTCTTTGTCTGGCTGAACATAAACAAGAGCGTCGCAGGCGCTGAGGGAGTTGGTTGCATTCGCAGGTTTTGGATAATAGACGAGGCACAGTTCGCTGCATGATTAATATTGCAGTTAAGCAAGAAGCCGAAAGATAAATCACAGGCCCTGCTTAAAATATAATCTTCAAGGCTTTGATGTCAGCACAACTGTATACAAGGACTTTTATGTAGGTCAGGTTGGTAAATTGTATTTTCATGGATATCTCACGTACAGTATAAAATCAGATCTGGGATTATTAAAATCAGAATACGTATATCAAATAAAATAACCGTATCCAGTTTATTAGCCACGGTTTGGTATTATCCAGCTCTGTGAGCCTATAGAACGATCTTTCTCCAGAGGAAACACTTGAAAGGTGAAGACGTTTTTTTTTAAATGAAATGCTGATGCTGTGCAATTTGTCGCACCTACAGTACACCATCCTCCTCATGGGCGCATTTTCTCAGAGCTGGTACATTAACAGCACACTCGAGTGGATATGCGGCCCATCTCAAGCCCTCTTGACCGGCGCTGCTTTCTCCAGCTCTTCAGGCTAATGCCCCCCGATGCAGAGGCCACTCATACATACATGCACCGATACTCATTCATCAGCCCGAGACGGCTCTTTGTGCACGAGACATACATCTGTCAGCCTTTCCAGCTTTTTATTAAGCCATCAGCCCAATATCTTTTGACAAACAATGTATATTCAGTCCAGCAGATGGTTTGATTTTTTTTTCGCTTAGACTGTGAGAATATCCAAACACTCAGATCCTCACTGTGACTAATCACACATGTATCCTTGTGATATTAAAACTGTCTTTCAAAGCTGTTTTTTGTAATTAATGACAAATAGAATGAGCTGTTTTTTTTGCAGTTTGGATGTACTGTAAGCTCGTTCTGAGATGCTGCGGTGCTGCACAGTGCAGAGGCAGCCAGATCTGAAGTTGGCACAGCCAACACCCAATCATTAGAAACACGAGTTGGCCGCATTTATTTCACACTATAACTCTTACACAACTGAAGTTGAATGGGAAAAAAATAGACCTATATAGAGACTTTGGATATAATTTTTGGTGGAGCTGTTGGTCAGTGACAGATTATTAAAGCATACATCTTGCTAGCCAGCTCAGGCCCCGAAATTTAAGTAAAAATGTAAAGATGTCAAAACAAAGGTCTCAGCTTTTTGAGAGGCTGTGTATCGAGAAAGAGGAACAGATTATAGTGTTCAGAGCTGCCAAAGGAAACTTGGAGACAAGCGTTGGGGACGTTCCTCCGGCACCTCCAAACCAACAGTGACCACTCCAGTCAACCCAATCACCAGAATTCATGTTAGCTAAGGGTATTTCTGCAAAACCACCGATAAGTTAAAACTGAACACTTTTTTTTGTTAACCCTTAACTTTTGTTTCGGTTGAGTTTTCTGTGCTTATGAACTATGCTAAGAACAACCGCATGGTTAGGTTTAGTAGAACATCATGATTTGGCTTAAAATGCCTGTTTTGGTCGCCATGATCTCGGATGGAGATGTTGATTTTAGTTTCCACCAAAAAACTGAGGTGTCCTTAAAAAACGCCCAGTTTTGTTGCTTTAATATCCGAAGATACCTTACAAATATCTAGTGACTCGAACTGTGGCTGTAAATAAACCACCTTCATCCCCTCTTCATGATATGCCACATTTGGAACAAATGTCAACCTTACCAACATTTACTGCCAAGACTGGATCCAGGTCCTGCTCCAGCCACAGCCCCTGGACCTTCAGGTTCCTCTTGGCCTGTAACCGTTACAGTTACAGATCTATCTACAGACGAATGTAGACCATTGCAGTCACCACAACTCAGTGTTTGACATTGCACTGCAACAGCTTTGTGAGACAACAACATGGCTTTTTTTCTCTGTCAGTTCCTCACATAACTGTACAGGTACTATATGGTTGCACAAACACAGACTGCATTGCAGTAATCCGCTGCCTCCTCCCCTCCAGACTCTTTGATATTCATTACATTCATTGATGTGATACTTTTTTCATGTTATGTTCTGTGGTAGCTCTCTAATATGCTATTTCCCCCCTCTGTCCTTTTGATTGTTTTCCTCTCGCAAGATAATTTTTTTTCCCAGCCTTCGAGAGCCCTGTGCACGTGACAGAACGATTCCTGCCTGCTTATGTTTATGTCTGCGAGTCCCAGCGTGTAAAAATCATGGATCATGTCACGGCTCGTGTGCCCACACAGACAGAAGATGGAAGATGTCTTTGAGGAAAATAAACCTGAGGGAGAGAAATGAATGGTGGAGATTGCAAAGGAATATAAATGATGAGAAAGGTTGATACACAGCTATTTTTGGTCTGCGTGATTACCCCGCAGACACAGCCTGGCAGCTGCTGTAGGCTGGCTGACAGTTGAATGTGTGAATGCATGCATCTTGGTGTACAGCGCACTGTTTGTGGGCCTGTGCTACACGTGCATTATCCCAGGTGTCAGGTTTATACTGTATGATACAGCCCTACTTTGTTTGGTATTTTAAGCTCACAGGGAGCTTAACTAGGTCCCCAGCCAACGCATCTCGCCCTTCCCTTTTTCTCCTGTGTCATCATCTCTGTGTCCCGACCCCACGGAATGTGAATACAAGGTTGCCTCGGTGGAGATGTATGGGCTCGTGTTGTCCCAGAAAATACATCTCCGAGGGTCTTCGAGCCAACAACACATCAAAGCGCTGCCTCATTTATTTCTGCTGCCAAACACACATGAGGTTTTTTTTTTTTTTTTTTT
>CAEMYA010000179.1:13058245-13112497 GCA_903131615.1 Diplodus sargus | reverse complement strand
CGCAAAAAATAGCTCAGCCTAAACCAACTCGTACATTTATATGTCTCTTTTTTTTCTTTTTTTTGACTAATAATCATGGTCAAGCCCATCAGACAACAACATGGCCAGATGGCATACACCAGATGTTCATGATTACCGAGAATACAAAATGATTCCAGATTTCAACATCATTAGCAAATAAAAAAAAAAGGGGGGGGGTAAGAGGGAGGTGGGCGGGCAAGAGAAATTCCTGTTTCTGGCCCCGATTCAACAAAGCAAGTAGGAAATGCCCTTCGTGTTTTGATCCCACAGGGGGGAGAAGAGGGATGGGCAAGCTGGTGTTGATGTAATCACCGCTGCTTTATAAAAAATAAAAAAAAAGATGGGCCGGTCTCGCAAGGTCTCTTGCCCAGATGTTGTTGCGTAATAGCTCATTGAAAATGAAAGCTTTGTTGTTTAGTATTGGCTTCCATCCTCTGGGAGCAGCAGGGCCAGCTTTAGCTGTATGAAGCTGAGCTGATGCCCATTGCCAGCCGCAGGAGGTAAAGCCCCGGCCATTGATGATGAACAGTCATGCAAGCCAAAGGATGGACGGACGCTCTACTGTGCAACGTTTGTGAGCCAGAGATATTGGACGACAGCTCCGGCTCCATACATTTCAGCGGAGGTGATGTATCACAACGTGGATTTAAATCAAAGCGAATTCACTGAACCTTAGTGGGTGTTTTGTGTCAGTCACAAGGATTTCTTTCATTGACATTAAACAGTAGGGGAAAAAATGATGACGTTGATTGGCTGGCCTCACTTTTTTCAAGAGGGTTGATGATATCAGACTACAGCTCAGTCACACTGAAAGGGTTTTTTAAGGATGCCACCCACAACTCTGGCCGAGACAAGGGGCTGGATGTGTGGCTTGTAAAGTGTGATGTGAAATTAAAGTGTGAAATTCAAATTCAAAATAAAGTAAAAATGAAATCAACACAAGTCTTACCATAAAAAGTACAATGAAATAATATCATTCAACAGAGAATTACTGTAAAAGTACAGCTTGCCCCCCTGTATTCATACATTTTCATTTTAATGTTGAATATTATAATAGATGTGGAGAATTTGGTAGAATAATAGATTTTCATTGAAATTAAAACCGTCTACAATAAGAAACATGCTATCTTTTAAATGACGGCAATATTATGTTATGTTACATAATTATTCAATCAATCTGCAAAATGCATTTTTGTCTTAAGTACTATGTATAAGTATATAGTCTGTATACTGTACGTGTTTTTACAGTGGAAACTATGTTCTTACATTGTTAACCACTAATTTAACATTTAAAACCGTTTATAAAAATCTAATTTGTTTCTTATCATTTAAAGTTACAGACTTTATTTAAACATTGTTATTGTGACATATTTTACAAATATTCCGTTATTCTGAAAAACACAGATTATGTTTTTTTTTAGGTAAGTGTCTGTAAAATATTGTTTTTTACAGTGTAGAAAATATTTTTAAGCACGCTGCAGTTGAAATTGATAAGAAATAGTTTAATGCATAGGTACCTAATTTAAAGGCATATCACATTGTGATTTTCAGCTGGCCAGATACATCCAGAATGGCCTAAATAAAGACACACGAAACAAAAAGATGATTTGAACAGATTTTAACTTCCTCCTCCATTGCTGCAACCACAATGACTCATTCCCTGATTGTCTTTAACCTCAACTAAAACATCAGACTAAAATTAATTCTAAAAGACAACTGAATTGACATCCAGTGTTTCATGCAACTGCCTTTGAGTTTGTACAGCTAAAGCGATACGGCCGAGGAACATCACTCTTTAGATGAGATTAATCTGATGACCCACATGGAGAAATTAGATTGTAGCAGAAGTAATGTTATTTAATGGGAATAAAAAAAACAAAGATAAACAGAATGTACTGTAAATGTTGTAAATGTAAGAGATGATGAATTCAGTTTGTTAAAAAAAGAAATACTGGAAGAGAGTGACAGAGCGTCATGTGGGTGAAACATGCGGCTCCATGGCTTGCTAGTAAATTATTTCACAACCCAGATGAGTCGGTGGATTGTACATGACAAACATGTGATTAGTGGCCTCACCTGAAATTAGCAATGCTGTCCATCAGCATGTAGGCCCTTCTCAGCTTCAGCCAGTCAGACTTTCATCGCAATCCATCCCACAGTTGTTGAGCCATCAGTCAGGATCAAAGCAAACAATTCAATCAAAATTTGGAAACCAATCCCAATGAATTAAACAGGTGCACCTGATACAAGAGATTTTTGAGTCCCCTTTTGATTCATTCCAGAGAGGTCCAGTTGTATTAGGAGATTGTGTTGCCCCTTCAGACACTGTTGCATTATTAATAGAAGCAGTCTCACCAGGTCCCCACCTTGTGCCACTTAAATCCTCTTTAGGTCTCATAACACACCTCACATTTTCACTCCCTGGGCCATCTGAGGGGAAATACAACTAAAGAGCAAAGAGCGAATTGGTAAGAGGCTGCTTTCACCTACTCCGTTATATTAAAATAGTAAAACCGTAAAACTAATACATTTTAGCTGTGGCACACACTTCCCTCACAGATTTAAAATGCAAAAATGCATGTAAAGTAATACTTTTGTAATAAACAAGAGAAACAATTTAGTGATAAATCAGGAATTAATGAGGCAATAAGTTGCAAGAAAGGTAGTTTGTTACCTTGATTGAAAAAGCTTTTTTTTCTTCATCATTATCTGCCAGAAACATCCCATCTCGGGGTCTCTGAGGCCTCAAATGAACTCATTAGTAGTTAAATGTTAATGTAATTTTTAATCAAACTGTGCTTTGTAAGAAAAATGAAAAAAGTCCTGAAGACGGTCACTTTCTTCCTGAAATTTTGATGAGAAAATCCATACCATTCACGCATATCCTATGACTTAATGAAGCTGCTCTATAAACCTACAGAGGGATGAGATGAGGTGAGAGGGAAAAGGAGAACGAAGGGTAATAGAGTGTCACAGGAACACTTAAACCTTTAAATAAGTAAGCATTTTTTACACGTCAGGTTTCCTCGTCTTCAGGTTAATGGGTTTTAAGTTAGATGCCTGAAATAAGGCCCGTGGCTAACATAACCTTAAGGGACATTCATGTTTTGTTGTACAACATAAAAATTAACAGTAAATACCTCATTTGTGTCTTGTTTTGTCTTTATAGGCAGACTTTAGTTGCAAATTAATATGACAAACTTTATAACTTATAGATTAATTAATTTATGGTTAAGTGTGTATAGTGTATTAGGAAGTTTAGTGGCGGTTATGCTACTGCAATGTAGGATAGTTCATTTTGAGCCTAACATTAGCTTTTTGGGCTGGCAACAGCATTTACACTTTACAAAATTATATGAGGTGCTCATTTGAGAAAAATATCTTGTAAATAAAACATTTTAGTATCACAAAATTATGCCTATTTTTTTGTTTTGTCCTTTAGTAATCAAAAAAATCGAACAATTCCATAGGCTTTTTTTGTTGAGGAAACAAGGGAGATGCTAACTTCCAGGTTAGCCTTCAAAGATACATCATCTCTCCCACAGATAACGTGGTTTGTCTCATGCTAGCTTACAGCTAACAGACAAATTAACACAAGTTGGTAAGTTATCTTTTAGTCTTGTTCATATCAAAGTTGGAACAAACATGTGCTGAGCCAAGCTACCTGCCAGCTGTAGCTTCATATCTGATATCAGGGGGTTACTGATCACCCCATTCTCACCAAGTGAGCTTGTATTTCCCAAAATGTCAAACTATTACTAATGATATATTTCTGGTACCTCCAAGAATTTGATACTCAACTAACGGTGAATCAGCCTCAGAGCTGTTCACGGTGTCCTCAACTCCTTCCTGTCGTATATCTGGCACACATCACAACAAGCTGAATGTCGGTTGGCAGGCAGGCGAGTACGTCCATATCACATCACCGCCTGAAACCGTACCACAGTCTTAAGTGTCTCCGAGGTACATGGGTCACACACGGCCTGTCCTGTCCTGTAATAAGAGAAGAGAGGGTGCCAGCCAGGATACTCAAACAAGCCCTGAGCAGCCCAGGCACACATCACATCACCACGTTACCTCATCAATTCATTGACCCGCACCCAAGTGCCCTTGTTTTCACAGCAGCCTTCATCCATTCGCTGCGTAGATGAAATGAGCTCCTCTGATTTTGGAGGGGGAGCAGGAGGAGGGGGGAGGAAGTACAGGTGGGGGGGGGATCAGGTGACCAGTCACTCCTGTGTTGCCTCAGTGAGAATATGTAGGTCACACCCTGCTTTGACTAATTAAAAATTCAGGATGGAGAGACCTGCTTCAATGTCAGGAGCCTGGCATGAAAAATGTGTTATTACAAATGAAAATTTTAAAAAAGTGTGAGTTCAGTCAGGCGACCAAATGTGTGCAGGTTAACACTTTATAGTGACCGTGATTGATAAATGTTAAGTTTACACAGAGTTCAACAAAACAATGGTTAATAATAACACTATTCTTTTAAATCACTGATTCACAATCATTATATTTTTAAGGAGATACTTTGTAGAAGCTTTGCATATATATAAAAATAAAAAGGTTCGTCTACACAGAAATGTTGTTATTATGACCTTTAATTTCAGGACATTATAACTTTCAAATTGAAGTGTTCATCAAGTGTTATATAATAGTAATCAAATTACAAATGTTGCTGAATTAACCTAAAGAAGGATGCAAAGAAATTACTTATTTACCTGCATCTGTCTCCATAAACACCTTTAAATTAGCCCTTTGTGTGTGTGTCTGTGTGTGAAAAATTAAAAGAATAAATTTGAAGTAATATTGTGGCAAAAGACCTTAAAATAAGCTTTTCTGTTCTATTTTTGTTTCTTCACAATGACTAGAAACAGGGGTCCCCACTTAGATAGTCGAGAAAAGTAGTGCCCTGTTGGCTATATTGGCATGTTTGCGTGTGTGTGTGTGTGTGCGTGCGTGCGTGCGTGCGTGTGTGATACATCGAGTGACTTTGCACTTTCTTCTGTGATATTAGAATTTTATTTGGACATCCGAAGATAATGGCAAGCTCAGCGAGGCGAGCTCAATTCTGTTTTTAACGCCTCGGGTTATTTTTCATATTTATGAAACAGAAGGGGGGGTTACTGTCATCACGGTGATGTTCTGCTGCGTTAATGCGTGAATCTGTTTATAATACGACTCAAACGCAGCAGAAAGAGGGGACGCAGAATTTTGCAAAGACATTATCATCGCACCCTTACACAGGCACTTAAATGTGGACGGACCATCAAACATTTGGTTAAATCATATCGTACAGTTACAGAAGAAATAAACAAATATCTGACGTTTCTTATGTACACTGAACGAACACTGACTTGATTAAACCACAGTCACGTGTTTAGAAAAAAGCCTGATGTACTCCACATTATTCAGCTGGACTGGGGCTCAGAAACACGCCAGGTCTTAATGACATTTACTGGCCCTGGGTTAGTTTAATAATCTGGGAGCACCAGAGTTTCTAACAGGGCTTCTGCTGATACCATTTAAGGAATATTTCAACATTTAATGAATTAATTGTTTTGGCTTTTTAATTCTTAGAGTCAGAGAAGAGAATTGCGATACTTGTCTATGTGATGCTCGAGGCTGAGACTAAAGGATTAAAGCAGGGGAAACAGCTCCCCTGGTGACGGGTTGACTGATTTTTCTGCCTGAAGACAAATAGTCCAAGAGACTATAGTAACCGAGCCCGACCCAAACTTGACAGGAATTCAGTTTTTTAGGTCCAGACTCAATCCATACATCCATACTTATCTACATACTCATACAGACCTGGAGCTATCCTGAAAGATCCCAAGCCCAGTCACCTTTTCCAAATTTTGTCCGAAATGGTCAGAACTCTTCATTTGTCTTCAGGCAATTCACATTTGATTTCAAGTGTATAAATATCAAATGAAAACACTCGGGGCAGTTACTATCCGTGCTCTAGCCTGGATCGGTCCAAAAGTAAAAAAAACAAAACATAATGACCTTCTAGCATCTCTTATTGAACATTTTATCTAATTTGTTTTGTACGTATAAACCCAAATGACATAATCAGAATTTGAAGTCTTCCATGGGGGTTATGCCCTGGATATCAAATTAGATATTCACATTAATTCCTGATTATCTGTGCTGGTATGCAGAGTTTGTATTTTTACTGAAAGCAATATTGGTTGGTGTAACAGTGACTACAGATAAACGGATTTTGAGCTTTTTTGAAAATGGGAAAAAAAAACTACTTTAGAAAACAAACAAACAACAAAAAAAACGGCGCTCGTATCGCACACATTCACAGTACAACATCCGCACACTCCACCCCGTCTCATTAGGAGTGAAACACACACATACAAATAACAGGATGCAACAAACTAGGCTCTTAGTCTGTAAAATATGCTAATAAAGGTTGTCCTTTGTGTGAGGGAGCGAAAAAACTCATCAGCGCATCCTCTCATAGCATATTTTAATTTTCTCAAGTTGGAGAAAAACACATCCTTTAGCCTCTGTGAGACAGAGGGAGGGCTGGGTTACAGAGATTTCAACTGTGGGAGTTAACAGTGTCTGGACAGTGAAGAAAACAAGTGGTTTTCTTTTTGCACAGTGTTTATTCGAAACTGACTCATCTGGGGTCACAAAGATGGAAATCAATGGGCAGAGATGTCGATGGTGTTCCAGTGTTGTAGGCAGTCACCAGAACAGAAAGCTAACCCTTCCCTGGCTGTAAATTCTTATCTAACACACAGATATGAGCGCGGAATCTACTTTTAATTTAGTCTGGAAGGAGAACAAACTGACAAACTTTATGTGTTAAATTCCAATGGACTGTTCTGCGTTGTGTTGTCTTGGATGGTGCTCTTGCTGCCACTCCTCTGGTTTGTTTTCTCTTGTTTTGTTTTTTTTTTCCGTTTACCTGCCCAGGGACAACAGATGCTAATGTGCCGCAAGCTAACTTTGGTGCAATTACTTTTAATTGTGCGCCCTCCCTGCAAAAATAAACAATGCTTCGCCAGCAAAATAAAAAGTGTGTTGCCGAAAAAAATGTCAAGCTGTTCCTCACATGGTAACGCCGCATGTCACCTGCCTACGCCGGTTGACACTGTGGTGGGCTGCGGAGTAGCATTTCTGCACGTGGGCTCAGGAATGTGATATCAAACGAAGGGAGGCTCATAAATAGACTGAACTTTAATCAAAATTCATTTCAACATTGCAGGCGTAAAAAAAAAAAAACGAGGCAGGACGCTGGACGCACGCTGCACTGCCACATCAGTAATTGTGCTAAGTTGCTTCCACGCGGCGCAGCTAAATTATTATGTCAGCCCCCCCTCTGTCGCTCCGCGGGGCCGCCTTAATTCATGTAGCCCACTTTATAACGAGCGCGCCATCGCTCCTCGCGCTGCAGGTCACGGATCAACCAAACATCCTGCCGAGCCGGCTTCCTGTGATGTGTGACTGACGACAAAAGAGTCGGACCAATTAGGAGATACCATGTGCGTTTTTGAACCTAAGCAAAGACATTTTTCTTTTTTTTTTGTGAATCGTACCGGGGTTGAAACAAATCCTAAGCGGCCTAGTTAGAGGCATGGTGGCACGCAAGCACGTAGTTCTTGTTTTTTTAGGATGCAAACTAAGGCCAGCTGGGCCGATTTGACGGCGGAACATCCAAAGAGAGGCACGTTACTGAGGCTTTAAAAGGAGTCATTTGACCACATTTTGTTTGTCATCCAGCGTGTTGTCATCCATTTGTAATGATCAAATTAGCCAACTGGGAAGAAACATGGTGACGGAGATTAGCTGACAGTGAAATGCATCATCAGCAATACAGGATCTGTGTGTGTGTGTGTGTGTGTGTGTGTGTGTTTGAGTTGGTGCTTATTCTCAGTGCTCTCTTGAGCTTCCTCTGTGCAGCGGTACGTCAAAGTGCAACAACCAGACTGCCCTCCTGTGGGAATTGGATGAATTACATATTCACAACCAGATCAGTTCACACATGATAAAAACTGAATCCAGTCAGACAGTATTGATCAGCTACTCCTAATTACCCTGCAGCTGAAGGACTTTTGTATCGGTCTCAATTAAATATGAATTTTTCAGGGCTTTAGATACGATTGATATGGAGTGCTGGTGAGTTCATCAGAGGCTTCACATCACTAACGGAACTGGAATATTGGATACTGTTAGAGTCACTGGCAGAAAACATCAGCTAATCCAGATGCACAGAAGTCATTTTAAAGTCAGCTTTGCGACAGCCTGCGTGAGCAGCAAGTAGGATTAACGCACTCACTGCTGCAGGACAGAGATGTGACAGTAAGGCCACGGGCTCTTTCTCCGGAGGGTTCGAAGGTCAGATAATTCCTTTTGGCAAAGACGTCTAAATCTGATTAAATAAACTGTTCTTGCATGTAATTCCAGCCAGGATGCTCCGTTTGATTGTAGTTGTTTTTTGTTGTGGGCGGATAAACGTTACAACTTTGTGTGTTGTGTTGTCCTCTCCGGTCTCCCCGGGCGACCCCTGAGCCACTCGCAGGGGGATTTACGATCGGGGATTTATTTCATTGTCATCAAGGCTGTACAGGGGAGTTTATTTTGTAATTTCCGAAGCAACACACGCACAAAATACTATACAGACTGAGACATGAATTATAATCAGAGTCAGAAAAGTACGTAGAGGAAAGAAGCTGCTCTGTAGTCTGGTGGTACAGCAGAGGGTACTTCTGTATCTTTTGCCAGACAGCAGCAGGGCGGGTGTTGTCTTTAACAGCTGAAGTAAACGAAGACTGCGGTGACCCAGAGATCCCAAACTGATTCAAGAAAATATGCTTTTACGTTAGCAGCTATTTCCTTAAGACGCGGCCGGAGCTTTTTCCTTTTTTTACTCTTCTTGTTTACCATGAGAGGTCCTTTGTGATGTTGACTGCTGAGGCATAAAAATACTGAGAAATAAGACATTAAAATACTGAGAAATTTGTCAAGATTGCATTAAAAAAAATTCTAAAACCAAAAAAGCAAAATTAAATCACAGTAGAAATATCCAGCAGAGCCCAGGCAGAATAACTCAGCTGCACCAAACACTTGAAAACAAATTCCTTTTTTTTTTCTCCTACTTGTTCAGCTGATGGATGGATGTTATATTTATACCTGGCGAGGGCTCTCACGAACATCCCTCTCTCAGCTGCGGGGCCGCTGCTGACTGCAGGTTGAATTCTGCCTTACTGGTCGCAGCGCGCAGAGGGAAACAGATGGGTAATAAGGTCACAGCAGACGTACCTCGCACTAGCACAGACAAATTGCAGACGCGCCAGCTGTGCTGACTCAGGACAACATTAGCGTCAGGGGAATTGAATTAAGATCTCTTTTTGTAATAAGGGGAGTTGTTGCTTTGTGTGTTATTCGCCTTGATGGATGTGTAATAAAAAGGCTTAAAGGCCATTAAAATATATCTGGCTGATCAGCTCGTTCATTCTGAATGCTGGTTTTCATGCATAATCACAGTATTTTCTGCCCTCTGAGTGCGTTTCTCAGTGCTCTGCTCACTGGAGTGAAGTGGATGTGACCTCTTGATGGGCTTTTAAATCCAAATAAAATAAAAATAAAAATGTGCACTTCTTCAAACCCATACTGTCTTCACTGTATAAGGCATCAGCTTCATTTTTGATTAAATCTTCAAGTACTTTTTTTTCCTCACTTTTAATTTGATTGCTGCTTATTTAGTCATGATTATCTCTAATTAGAGGAAATTACTCAAGATTTGAAACCTCACATTCAATCACATATTGCAAGATTTTTTATTTTTTTTAGCATATTTAAGCAGCATGATAATGTCAGTGCGTTTGTCACGACTTTGGTCCAGACACTTTGTACCGACCTTCACGTCCTCTGGAGGATGAATCCGTCTGCGTTCGGTAATCTTTTGGTTTAGCGCCACATTAAGTCGACATTTGTGATTCATAGAGCATTTGAACTGTGAAGTTGGAATTTCCAAAGTTTCAAGTTGGCAATCTGAACTACAAAACGACCCCTTGACGTCAGATCAACTTTCACACTCATAATCTGGATGTAAGCACTTGGAAACTTGATCCTTTTCAAACAAAAGAAAGTAAAATTCTCATTTGGAAGCAAAGATTTCACACCAAAAATCCTTATTTAAACACTCTTTAATTTACAATAATACTGTCCGTGTGTGACAGGTCATTAAATTATTACATATTTTCAAACAAACAGGCACATTAACTTCTTTATTGTGGCTTATTCACCTATATTTTGAAAAAATCTTATTCTGTATCCCTGTAGATTTGATTCAGAGTAAGCACTGCAATAATTACAACACCTTGCACAGTTGGGGGCGAAAAAAAACCAACAAAAAACAAAAAAACTACACATATCTTTGAATCAACCGACATATAAACAGTACACTACCATACAGGTTTGGCAAATAAAAATCAGTGTTCAGTGCATAATGTGCATGGCATGGGAGAAGATACATTCATCACCCTGGCGGACTGAAGGCGGCTGCTTCAGTCCTCTGTGTCGGAGCTGTCTGCTGGGTCGGTGTTGTGGGTCAGCATGTAGTTGTCCATGTCGATGGAGGGGCAGTTGTGGATGGAGTAGCGCAGACGCTCGGCGAGGATGGCCTGGCTCGTGTACGGGGGCAGGCGGAAAAGGAAGAAGCAGGTCTGAGCTGTCGGGAGGCCGTTGACGGGCTGAAGGGAAAAGAGAGAGGGAGGAAGAGTTTATCGTTTGTGCTAATAGTGAGAACAGGCTGGTTCATTCCTTTCAGCGTCCTCACCCTGTCAACCTTGATGATTTGGAACTTCTGCGTGATATCAGCCGGGTTGGAAGGCAACCTGGACCGGCCAGAGACGAACCGCAGGAAAAGCACCCGCTCCTCATTGGTGAACTCCTCCAGGCTCTGCCAAAACCAGCCAATGAGCTGGTGGCTCTCGGTGATGTCACGGTAACGCACCAGCTTCTTCAGCATCTCGACGGAGACCTCGGGCAGCCCACAGACCAGCTGCTCCAGCTGCTGCGCGGTCAGCAGGGAGAGGAGGGGCACGGGGATGATGGTGGACATGCCCTCTCTGACTGCTGCCACCTGGACACAAGGGAACAACGTCAGCTTTGATACTTCTGAGGGCGAGATAAAGGGAACAACAACAGGAGAACAAACAGGCTGTCTAGTGAGCACTAATGGAAACTGGTGGGCAGACTGGCTGTTTAATATGGATGAAGAGTTTCAGTGGAGAGAAATCCACACCAAAGTACAGTAGAATTGTCTGCATGGGTCAAGTCTGTTCAGTGAATTTAGTTTTTAGTTTTTTTTTTAAAGCAGCCACTTTACAGTCTCATCTTTATGCCGGGAAAAGTGTTTAGACTTTTACTATGGCAGCAACTAACAACCATTTCCATCTGTTGTTTACTTTCTCAGTGAATCATCTGGACTGTAAAATGTCAGAAAATCATAAAAAATGGTCAGCATGACATTCACATCTCTTGGTAGTCTAAGTATACTTACATTTGATTGGCTGGAACCAGTGAATGTTTGCTTTAAAAAAGACTCAAATACATTTCTTTTTTTGACTGACAAATGGCCTCAACAACTGAGTGTTTCAGCTCTTCTACACTTTTGTTTGTGGCACTCTAAGAGAAAAGGATCTATTTTCTAGCAGTAAACAGTGAAAGCTGCACATTCTGTTTAAGATTTTATGAATCTATTGATTGATCTAGACAATAATCAGCAGATTAATCACTGAAAATAACTGTAAGGTACATCCTTAATAATGTAACTTGTGGCAAAATGTTTTAGTTTTGTCTGTCACTTTTTGGACTGCGCTCAGTTTGCTGATAGAGAATTTAATGTTCTTTCCCGTCACAGCTGGAGTAATGACAGTCTGTCTGCTTGCCTAAAGACTGCTCGACGGGGGCCGAACGAGAGCTAATGACACAGGAAATAGACTTATTCCATTGGTGTGTCCTCAAGAAATCAGTATTCTCTGATGTTTAGATGTGTAGCTGTTTGCATGCTTAACAGGTTCGCTGAATAAAACCCAAATCATTCTCCAACAGTTCAAACCTGGGAATCCATTTCATGCAGCCTGTAGTCCAGCGCTCTCTCCACATATTCATTTCGGTTGGCAAAGGTCAGGGAGAGGTTTTGACCTCCGGGGACCACAGGCACCAGCCTCCCATCTGCACTGTGGGCCATAAAGGAATCCAGGGGGATCATCTTCAGAGGCCGGCGGGGGAAGAGGAGAAAGAGAACGGAACAGTAGTTTAACATCTTTCAGGCTAGAAAGTGGAAGATGTTTTATCATTACTGAACTCTCTGCACAGCATCTCACCACGTGGAAATTATCCTCCGTGATTCCACTGTTTTCCAGGTGCAGGATGCCTTGGAGGGTGCGGTAGGTGAGCAGGTCCACCTCCTCCAGGTCAGGCCCTCCCAGTGGCATCGAGCAGAGCTGTTTCCACACCCACGGGGCCAGATGCAGGTCCAGAGGTTTCTTGGTGCGGATGGCGACCGCCATGAGGATGCCCAGGAAGCGAAACTGGACCATGTGATCCTCCGAGAATGCCGCTGGGTTCAACAGAAACCTGAGAGCAATGTGAGAGGAAAAGATCGTTTTTTATAAAATTTGATGTTATACTTTCAGGATAATGCTTGGTGATCAAATGATGACTACAAAATGTGCACCTGTCAGTGTTACTGCCCACATCTGCAAAGCTGTTGGGAGTATGAATCAGAAGATCCACCACACCAGACTGCAACTCCTGGCAAAAGATTGTTTTTTTTTAATTTACAAAAAGGCATACAAGAGAATAGAGAATATTTTATAGAACATCCCAGGCAGCTTTATTTCTATCTCCTTTGCTCTCAGACGTTCTCTCCGTGCTCTTCATCCTACCTGGCACATCTCTGTGATGGTGTCATCAAACACTCCTCCGGCATCGTCAGCTCCCTCTCCGACAAGCTTGACCTTCCAGGCTCGTGATGGAAGCCGCAGCTCCAGAGGATTCAGGCTCACCACTTGCTTGGCGATCTGCACGAAGATGGGTTTGCTCGAACGCCCTCTGTGGGAGTGAAAAGTACCAACAGATATAAAACTGAGAGAAAGTCTTCATGAAAAAAACAGTAGAAAGAAAAACTTGCAAAAGAAACAACTACAGTGGCAGCAGACACAACTACTGCTATCCTGCAGGAAAAGCTGAGTCTAACTGAAACTCGTGGTCGTTCTCACCTTGTGGAGATCCGTTTCACTGTGATCTGCGGCCCATATGTTTTGCCCTGGGTCATTGTTCTGCCAATGGAGCGCACTAGAGGGAGAGTGTTGACCTTGGGTGACAGAAGGCCCCGCAGCTCACCTCGGATGATGGCGGTCGTACCTGAACTATAGCGTGAAGTGGACACCTGGAAAGAGGGAAGGACGGGGAATAAAAATAGGAAGGGGGTGAATGAGGCATCACAGAAAGGAATAACTATCTATCTAAGCAGCAGGGGCAGGATTATTATCAGGACTTCAGTTATTTTTTATCTAAGATTTATTCCTTTAAAGGGTTTTTTGTGTCTAAGTGACCAACACCTATTTAAAACTGGTCCAGTACTGAACATGAGTGTTGCAACTGGACAGCTGCAATTTAATCCTTGTGGGCAATCGCATAACTCTAATTTTTTCACGTTACATGTAAAAATATCAGGAGAGGAACGAGAGAGAGTCACATATAAGAGAAGAGGAGGGAAACAGCATGCAGTGCAGGAATATTTTCATATCTAGTGCGGTGAATTAAGGGTTTATTTCAACCGAACCAGAGTTGGTGATTGCTGAACAGTGGATGTGAATCAAGATAGATTTGGTCAGTTGTGTTTTTTTTATCTGACAGGTTTAAATGAATAAAATTACTGTTTTTTTTCCAAATGGAAGCTGGTGGCTTTTGAAGTGGCTGTTTCTGGTTGAACAAAAAGATCTTAATCTTTATCAAAAAGGTCCCTCTCTGTGGGAATCATTTTCATAATGTAGTCAGAGGCTCAGAATAACAATCTGAGTCTGTCAGTGGCAAGAACCAGGATTTTAAGTGGATGTTCTGTAAAGATGCGACATCGCTCCCACAGGGTTTTAATTGTAGCACTCTTGCTCAGTGCTGATCAGTGCCTCATCTTAGATTAACACATTAACAATCTTGTTCAAACCTGTTATTTAAAAATCAGAAATAGTGTGAAGTCAAACCAATGCTACCCAAAAAACGGTTACGGGTTTAGCACCAACACTGTGGAACAAACTCCCCCCAAAAATCACATCTGCTGAGTCAGTGCCTTAATTTAAAAAGCTTTAAAAAAATCACACCTGCACTGACAAGCATTTGGATAATGGTTAATCTCCAGCTTCGCACTTATATTATATGGTACTGTATTTAATTTATCACCTTGTAACTCTGGTTTCAGCATTTTAAACATATTAAAAGGGGCATAAAATTGGATAATTGCTTACCGGATTCTTGGGGTCCAGGTTGAGCAGCCTCCAGGATTTGTACATGAGATCAGAAAAGTTGTAGAGAACCCTGAGGCGCATGCTGAGGACACCGGGGCTGCAGTCTTTCAGAGTGTTGTATTGAGGAGGGACTGACTGGGGAAGGCCGAGCTGGAAATTTCCAGGGCCACCTGCAGATAAATATTACAGATTACTTTAGTTTTTTTGTGGCTTATAGGCACAAAGAGTTTCTGCATGTGTATAAATCATATAGGACTGCGTGAATACCTGAGATTTTCAGCGAGGTAGAGGGGGTGGTCCATGCAGAACTGTGGCAGCGGCCAGCAGAGATCTGTCTGATGTTCTTCCCTTGGAGGGATGTTATGAGCGTGGGCTCCTTCACTTGGTTTGAGTGTCCAAGGCCAAGCTGGAACACAAAAACGCAAAAGGCAATAACACAAGCTTTAGAGTGCTTCTGATGTGCGCTGAAAGCAAACTTCAGATTTTCGAGGTGAATAAACCAAAGGTTGTTTGCTACCTGTCCCTCACTGTTGCAGCCCCAGGCGTACACGTCTCCAGTGGAGGACAGAGCGAGCACATGCTCACAGCCCACTGCGATGTCTTCGATGAAGAGCCCCTCCAGAGACGGCACCACCTGGGGGCAGGATCTATTCTTCAGCATGGAGTCCGGCAGGCCGATCAGGCGCTCTGAAGGATGAAGAGAAGGAACAACTAAGGAACAGTAAGAAATGATAAAGATGTTTAAAAATATAAATAGGGACCTAGTATAACAACATTTTAATTAATAATGCAGAGATTCTCATGATCCACTTTCACAGTAAATTGTACCTTGTCCAAATGTGTAAACATGTCCGTCACAAGCCAACGCCACCGAGAACTGCGTCCCGCAACAGACTTTCTTTATTCCCTTGTTGCAAAGCTGCTCCACTTTCTGAAAATAGGAACAGCCACAAATAAAAATGTCATCAACAATACATTTATAAAAGCACTTGTTCAAAATAAAAGAAATACTTCAACAATTGAGGAAATGAAAATCATGACTTTGGTATTCCTCATTCCATTCTCTATTGAGCCAACCAGGTAAACAGAATAATGACCTATTTTTTGGTCTTTTAAAGGATTCCTAATTTTGAGTCTTTGTCACCGTTAACTCACCTGAGGATAGTACTTCGCTGTGGAGGAACCAGTTCCTAATTTGCCATAATCCCCATCTCCAAATGCCCACACAACCATCCCATCAAGGGAGAGCACCAGTGTGTGGTTGAGACCACATGACACCTGAAAAGGGTAAAGAAGTTATCTTTGTTAAGTTACCTTTAAATAATTAGTCTTACCTCACTGTGGAGACTCTTATCACGTTCTGAGTTGAAGAGTGAAAACAAACATTTCTCACCTGGCCCACATGATATCCCTCAAGGGCGGCCACCCTCTCAGGCAGCATCTTGTTGGACGTTGACCTTTGACCCAGACGACCAGATTCACCGCTGCCAAAGGTGAACAGCTTCCCATCTGCTGTTACTACAGCTGAGTGCCGGAAACCACAAGCAAGCTGGAAAAAACAAACACAAGCCGTATGAAGCTACAGAGTTACAGTTACGCTGATGTGTTGGTGCCCGATTTTCTTTTGGTCTCTTTGACATGTTGCTTGCTGATTTTAGATAATGTGTTTTTTACAAGCTTCTTACAAATATGAGATATTGAAAACAGCTCATATAGAAGCCACTTGTTTAAGACGCCTCTGTATATCAAGCAGCCTTCCTTTAGAAGTGCACTGAAGGATCAACAGCAGCTGTTTCATCCTGCCAGTTAAATAACAATAACAACTTTGTTAATGCTTCCAACAACTCAGAATAAAAGTACAAAACTAATGCCTGGACCTCAAGGCAAGTTTATCTCTACCTGAACAACATCTTCTCCTTGTAAGGCCTCTATCTGTTTGGGTCTCCTCTGCCTTTCACTGTTGCCGTGACCCAGTTTCCCAAAGTCTCCGTCTCCCCAACTGAACACCTCCCCAGTCTCAGTCAGAGCCATGGAGTGTCCGTCGGATCCGCAGGACGTCACCAGGTGAGTCACCACGTATCCTGCCGACAGATGAAAGAGGCAGTGAAGCTTAACTTCACAAACAACCGAAAATAATTATTTCTTCCCTTTCTGTTGGGGATAAATAAATTGTCTGAGGCAAGGATGAAGATTTGTCACAGCATAAAATTCATAACAGCTCAGACATGTTTTTTTCAGATCTGGATGAATGTTGTACCTTGAAAAGCAGAGATGATAGTGGGGACATAGAGATCATCTGAATTCCCTTGGCCCAGTCTGCCATATTGTCCTTCTCCTACAGCCAGTACTGTCCCATTGGACTGGACCAGGAAGGAACAGTTCTGCCCACAAACAACCTAAATGACAATGAAAACACCCACAAAGGCAAAGAAAAAATTACAAAACAGTAGCACCCAAGGGTGAAGGCTGCGTCCCTCCTGAATGAGTAGAGCCACTACCTGTTGTGTTTGTAACAGAGAGGGTGCGAGAGTGGGAATCATGAGGTTGGTTCCCATTCCCGCCAACTGTCCGTACCGTCCGTTCCCCCACAGGTAAACCTCACTCTTCCCACCTTGTTGCCAGTCCTGAGAAACACAAGTAACAATCTGTTAGAACACACTGGTTGAAGGATAACATATAATTTCTTGTGCGAATTAAAGAGAATGATGCTGTCTTCCCCATTTGGTATTCATGACCTTGGAAGCAGAATTTTTCAAAAAGATTTGATGTGCTGACATTTTCTAAATTTAATGTTTTAAATGTATCCTGATTTTGAAGAAATTTCCTCAAGGTTGAAAATGCTGATATTCCCAACTGCCTCATCTTCTTTTATGCCTTTTGCATTTCCTGCATTTCATCGCCTGCTTGCTAAATTGCTAGCTTTGGTGGCTTTGAGACACAATTGCTTAATGTACACAACTTCCCATGACAGCACTACGAGGCCCCCCTGTTCCATTTAAAGGCAGTTTTGATCAGTATTGTGGTTACAAGTTGTGAAAAGGGTGTACTGTTAGAAGGCTGAGTTATTACCTCTGGTCTGGAGGTGGCCCATGCCATCAGCTGTTCATCCATCTTGAAGCTCCACTTACTGTTATCCTAAAAGACAGAGAAGTGTTTCAATAGATGCCTTAATTAAAGACATATACATATCCTAAACAAACAATAGCAACAAGATGGATTGTCATCACTTACCAGCGCCTTGGTGATTTCAGTTTCATCCACCTCCTGAAAGTCTGAAATAATGAAGGATTCTGGGAAGACAGTACCACTGGCGATAGCCTCAGCACTGCGGACAGTAGTGGCGTAAGTGGCCAGCCAGCTCCACTCTGACGGGCAGGAGTGGGCATCAGGACAGATGTGGTGTGGGGGGCGTGGGAAACGGCACAGATGCTTCTCTAAGGACAGACCGACAGACAGGGAGGACAGACTCTGCAGGAAGGCACTGTGCACGAGCTGGTCACCGGCCGCGACGTGGCTCTGCGTTAAAGATTTTTAAAAAATCAAAGTCTCAGGAGAGGCTGACAGAACAACACACAAAACAACTTTAACATTTAGTTTCAGTAATGACCCGCTCATAGCTGTACTGGTCCTGCAACAGCAAGGGCAGCCTCTCCAGGAAGACGGCCAAGCAAGGTGCCCGATTTAGACCCAGGATGTTCTGGCTTCTGAGGACCATACGGCAGGAAGCCAGGACGTGATTCTGACTGATCCAGTCTGGGGTGCAGCAGATCAGCAAAACATCCTGGGAAAGAAACAATGAGAGAACAAAACTGTTGAGGTAAACAAGAAATATATATGGGTACTTAATTTATCAGATCAAATGGAAGCATAGTTTGGCACAAAAAATGGACACATGAAAAAAAAACAAAAAACAACCTAGTCTGGTTCTGATAAAAGCTAAAATAAAATCTTTAAGCACCTTAAGCTGAATAATAAGCACATTATCCATATATAGTAAGAACTGATGTGTGAAGTTGTGGCGGTCTCCCCCTGCTTGTAATATTTGTGCTAAGCGAAGATGACCGTCTCGTGGCTGTGGATCATTATTGAAAGCACAGATCTGAGAATTGTATGGATCTTCAAATCTAACTAAAAAAAGAGAAGTATTTCCTAAAATGTCAAACTATTCCACTAATGTTTGATGGAAGTTAAAGCTTGGTGTGATCCAAATTACCTTCGACCTTCCAAAGCAGGCAGCCACACCCAAGTTTGGTATCCAGGTCGTATTGACGACTGAACCCAAACCTGTAACAGTCTGTGCGACTGAACCATCCTGCAGGATGAAAATTGAGACAGATTTATATTTGAGTAACACACAAGAATAGTTTAATTGACTGGCACTGTTGGTTGGGAAGTGGAAGCAACAGTGAATGATGTATGCTGACCTGTAAGGACCAGATGTTGAGCAATCCCCCAATCCCTCCAGAGACGAGAGCCAGTCCACTGGAGCAAAATGAGAGCGACTTCACTGCTGTGATGTGGCCGTGAAGTACAAACACACACTTTGCACTCTCCTGCTGTAGAAAGAAACAGAACTAGCTGATAAACATGAGCTGAAACCAGAGGCACAACTTGCCAAAACCAAATGAAGGGAACAGATGAAGAGATTTCGTTATGACAACATTTTGAGCTATCAGTAGAACCAGGGCTGCAGACCCAAACTGACCTTGACATCAGAGCTTTTATCCTGGCTCAGGGGGCTGTTCAAAATGTTGGGCAGAGATACAACAGTGCCCCCCTGTGGCAGCGTCCAGACATGAACAGAGCCATTCTGACAACCTCTAAAGAAACATGGAGAGAATTTATGAGAATCTTGGAAAAAACATCTCCAAATTAATGTACCAGAAAAAATCAATCATTCTCCTCTTTGTACTGTAGAGTTATTAAAGTGTTTGATGTCAGGTAGGAGATTAGGTTATGTAAACTCACGCAGCCAACATGAGTCTGGGATCAGGTGCTCTGCCAGCGAGTGGGCACCATTCAGCGACGTTAACAGTGCTGGTGTGAATGAGGGTGTGGAGAGTCACCCAGATGCCCGAAGAGCGTCCCAGTATCTTCACCACCTCTGACCTCCCCAAGCAGAGCAGCAAGTGACCCGTGGGGTCCCATTTTAGAGAGCTCACAGCATCCTGTACAGAGAAGGCAGTAAGAGTGGAGTAGTCGATAAGAAAAGTCCCATATGTAGACTGACATGGGTATGAAGAGCATAAGATTGTGTTTTTTTTCCTAAGTTCTTTAGCATACTGCTATTATAATGAGTACAAACCTGGAAGACACACAGCACTACAGGCTGCTCATTCTCATATGTCTCAGTTGAGGCCAAGAGGATCTTTCCATCAGGGTATCCCGCTGCAAAAGGTTTGTCCTCAGTGTGCCAAGCGACACACTGGGGAGCTAGGAGAGATCAGAGGAGAACAGTTTCATAAACAGATGGTTCAATATTCTGAAGGATACACCTCATGTGACTCTCAGCAAGAAAGCAAATGGAAAGATCAACGCGACTCTCACATCTGAACGCTAAAAAATATTAAGCTACAGCAGCTCCAAGAAGTCACGACAAGTGGCTCAAAAAGAATAGCAGCAACATTAAATATGATGAGGCAAATACTTTGAATACGATCCTACACATTCACACTAAGAGCCTATAATAAACCTGATTTGCAAGTGGGAATATCTGGTGGTACATTTTATGAAAAATATTTAATCTCCTCACCCTCGCTCCTTTGGCAGTGGGTGAGTTCGGTGCTCTTAACATGCAGGTCGATTTCCTGCATTGTGACCTGCAGCCAGCAGAGGGAGCCATCCAGCCGTCCCACCAACAGGCTCTCAGCAGGTCTGTTCTTACAGGGCACCGACTGGTCGAGAACCCACAAGCTGAAGGCCTGCGCCCAGCAGAGGGCTGTGACTCGAGACAGCTGAGCCTCCACATGACAGTGAGATCCTGTTAAGTCACAGAAATGTTCAACTTGTTGAAACTAATCTGAATTATTAAGCACCTTACAATTTTTTTTAAGTCGCCTTCTGATTAGATCTTGTGTGTTTTTACCTCTGATGTTCATTATGTTTATGTGTTTGTTCTCTGGAGCAGCCAGAAAGTTGCCGCCTGTGCTCCAGTACACAGGAGACATGTAATGACATCTACCGGCCCTCTCACTGCTTGACCTATCCGTTTTACTAAAGAGGGAGAAGGTCACAGGAAGGAGAAGTTAAAACATAATAAATAGCAGCTCTTTAAGAGTGTGGATATCATATCTTCAGAAATATCTAGCACTGTTGCTAGCACTGTTGCTAGCACTGTTGCTAGAAACTGAAACTTTCTTTGGATAAAATAAATGTTTTGGCAGTGAGTCACTAACCTTGTCTTATGCCATAGGGTCACATCAACTTTAAAACGACTATCATAAACTTAAGCACAGCACGCATGATGTGCAACAACAATGAATAGTAAAAGCCTCACTGAACAAAACACAACAAAAACAAGCAGACGTAACCTGGTAATACAGGAGAAGGTGGTCTGTAACTCCACATTGTTCTGGCTGATGCTCCATAGTTGCACCACCTTGTCCTGTGAGCACGTAGCCAGCAGATTCTGATCACTGTTCCAGGAACAGCTGGTCACCTGAACACAACAGAAATAATGGAAAGCTTCTTTAAACTTCACTTCTCATGATAGGGTGTGAAATACCAAACTTCATCCAGCTTTGCTAGATGTTTTACAGGCATTATATTCTTTTTCCACTACTTACTGCTACACACAGTTATGGTTAGAGCTGGGATTAAAAATCGTTGTATTGTCAAGTTAAATTTCAAATTGCTGGATCACTGTTTTTTTGGGGAGAAAATAAATGTTAAATATGTTCATGTGGATAATATATGGCCCTGGTTTTAAGATACTTGAGTTTTGATCTCAATCTGTTGTGAGAACAAAAGTAAAAATTGTTTGGTCAATGAGGTCACAGCAAAAAGGATAAAAGAAACAAACCACTGCAGATTGCACAACTGATGAGTCCCTCACCTTGTTGTAATGTCCCTCCAGCCTTTTGAGAGGACATTTGCGCAAATCTCCCGCCAGGTCGCTGTAGGTCTGGGGTCGATTGGGACTGTCCCTTCCTGTGGCAGCCAAGGCCTGCACCAGCTGCTGTGCTGCCCACTGGCGGTGTTTACTGGTCAGCCTGGCAGACAGGACACATGCTGCCAACGCATTAGCCAGCTCCAGGGGACCCACTCTGGAACTCAGGTGGGGTAAAGGGGAAGGAGGCAAGGATGAAGAGGACACCCCTTTGTTTCCTGAATCTAGGTCAAACAGAAAAATATGCAGAGAGCCACTGTGAACAACAAAAACCGGGGACTTCAAACACTAATTAATCATTACACCTAATGACACAAAAAAACTTTCCCTTACCATTAGCCTCGTGTTCAGCTCTGTCTGAGCTGTACCAGTGAAGGCCCTTCTCAGTGAGCAGGGACACCAGACTTTGTGTGACCAGGAATGTGGGGGGCGTCTGATCAATGTAGTCCTTCTGTTGCTGGGCTGCCTGGGCTGTTAGATTGGAGTTTAGATATCCTCTCTGCTGCGGGTCACTGATTGCCCCGATGTTCACTCCTGTAGCTGCTGCCATCAAGTCCTAAAAGAAGTAATATTGGAAGGAGACTTAGTTTTTAGACTTTGCAATTTTTTTTTAGCAGTAAACAGTTGTTCACAGTTCAATATTTCTTTTAAACCAGGATATTCACATGTGACATTCCACAATGTTTAATCAGTAACGCTGTAGTCAATTCAGACATACAGTATATATCAAAATATGCCAAGTGTAATTAAGTTTTGTACATGAAAAACATCTCAAATTAATTGTTATCAAAAACAAATGCGATAGTATGTGACCCAAAAGTGATATCGTATTTCCTCAAATAAAAGCCGAGTCTCTAACAATGGCCTGAGAGTGTGTGTGGTCAGATGAACAAATAAAGGCCAGGACGGGAAAAAAAACAAGGGTCGATGAACTCCTGGTGCCTGTGTAGTGTGCATACCATGTAAATATAATGTACAATTCCATCACTTTCATGTGATAAATTCAACAATTTAAACTTGCTCTTTTTAACACTTTGTTGTTGCATTTCAGTTGCTGCAGTTGTATTCGTGTTAACATCCAGGCCAACATTATATTTTGTAGCATTAACATTAAACTTCAACGGGGAAAAAAAGACAAGATTTTGAAATAAAGGCTTCGTACTAAACTATGACCACATATATTTAATCCAATTCCAATAAAGCCCCAGCACCCCCTGCAGTTGAAGTAAAAAAATGCCATGGTCACTTTTTCAGGGACTGTGGTCATAATAGTTATTGTAATGTACTTAAAATTACTGGATCGACCAAAGACAACTGACCTGAGTGCATATCTCCACTAGCTGTCTGTAAGCAGCAGGGCTGTGGGACACCACACTGCCGATGGCTGAGGAGAGGAAGCTTAGACAGGTGGAGTTGCTGCGCTCTGCCGCCATCCCCTTCACACCTGGCTGTCTCTCCACACATGTGTGGGCCCTGCCCCCTGCTGCTAGAGTCATTAAACGAACCAGGATGCGGATATCTGCCAGACCCAAAGACTCTAGTCCGTTAGACTGGCTGCACATTGATGCACTGAAGAGGAAGAAAAAAGGAGACTCGTGAAACCCAAATGAACTGTTATATATATATATCACATAAAAAAAAGATATATCAATAAGACTTTATTCTAAACACACATACCTGGAGGCAGTCTGAGACAGTGCTCTCATCACCATGCTGTAAGCTAGCAGAATCTGGGCTGTGGAGCTGACTCTTCTTAAAGCTTTTAGTCTGTCATGTGAGTCCCTCAGTGACATCGCCTGCTGTCCAAGGCTCAGAGAGGTCTTCTGCTCAACGAGGGCGTTCCCTTGTGAGGAAAGACACATATCGAAAGTCATCTATTATGCTTTTATGCATCCTATTACATACTCACAAAACTCACAGTTTTAGAGCAAGCCACGCTAATCCATCTGGTGTGGGCATGCAAAGAAGTCAAAACACTGGATCCAATGGGACAACTGGGAGTACTTTGTATGTGTGCTTCAGATGCCAAGCTATGATAGATGAGTGGTGAGTCACTGTGCTTGGCCGTGGTTGGATTCTCCAGCTGCCAACAAGCACAGAGGGAACGTGGGTGTGTGTTACAACAAGTAGGCTAAATCTTTCAGCAGAGATCAAGTTACAGAAACATCCTTTGCAATGTGAACGATAGGACAGTAAGCTATTGAGTAAATGCAAACTAATGCCCTGTACATGGCCATCAAGTTAATATTTAGACTTTTTGGACAAGAGAATTTTAATTATTGTTGTTTGGTGTCACACTGTTTCGATAACCACTTTTGAAGTGTCTTAAGATCTTGAAAATGTGTTGAAATGTCTAAAAGAGCAGCATGCTGGGATAATGCTGACTGGTGCAAACGTGTGCATTTTGTTCACATGAGGAACTTTCTTTTCCACGTGACTCATTCTAATCTCCACAAATCCTTACATTGCTTTTTCTCAATATGAATGCAACATAGATGCATGACTTGCTGTCTCATATTTAAGGATTTACACTGTCTTTGTAACAACTGCTGCACTTTAACCAGGACATCTTTTATTTTATCTTTCAGTTCTGCACCTGTACATATCATGCATCAGTGGCACAAATGTCAGAGGTCAACATTTGTCTTTGTGTTATCATCTGGAATTAATTTTAGCTTAAACATTTTTTCTAAACAGCAAGTCAAGCATACTAAGACAGTTTTGAGTGCTTAAAAAAACCCAACATATTAATACCTTTGGGAGTGACTGTTTTCGTAGGGTCAGCTGAGCTGTAAACCAGGGATCCGAGGGGATCTGCCTCCATGAAGGCAATGGGGTCCGGCACCAGCTTCTTCTCAGTCAGCCCCAGCGGTCTTAGCAAAAGCCCAAAGTCCTCCAGTCCTGTCAGCTTGTCTGTATCGCACTCGTCTTGGTGGCTTATTTCCCAATCATCTGAGAAAACAGAGCAACCGTTCATATCATTAAATTCATTGTAAAATCATTTGTAAGATTAAATTCTGACATGATATGACCTTCCCTACCATCAGAAGTGCTGTCCAACTGCCCAATCAAATCTGATGTCAGACCTTTACCCCTGCAACGAAAGGCAGACAAGAATGATAAATAACAAGACACTTGAGGCCCCATTGGTTTTTATGTGTATTGTGCATGCATCTATTGCTTCCCATGTTTTCTATACCTCTCATATTTGGAGCTTGGGTCATTCAGATTTGCAGCCAGATACTTTTCCCTGCAGGTTGTGCAGAGGAGGTAGAAGGGGAAGTTGGAGCCACACTCCCCTTTGAACCAGACGTCCACGTACGCCCCGGTGCTGTCGTAACCCTTCCGCGCAGCACTCTGACCGCATCCTGGGTGACGCTTCTTTATGTGATTGTTAAACTGCAGGGTAAGGGTGTTGCATAACTCACACTTCACCATCTGACTGTGCTCCTCTCCGGCCTAAAATTGGGGTAATAAGATGGATCATGATATTTCAAGGCAAGGACATATATGCTTCAAACAAACCATGATCAAATCATGACTTGTATATTAATCATAAATATAATTGTATTTTAGTTCCTGTGTCACCTCCACTATCTGCAGTGTGTCTCTCTCCAAGCTGAAGAACGAAGGGGTGAGCAGGTCCTCATAAGTTTCTTCATGGTAGGGATCATCCATGTAGCCCAGCTCTGACTCCTCCTCTGCAGAGTAGGGATGGAACTCCACCTGCTCCGGCCAATCGCTGACTGATGCGTGCTGCTGGTACAGCTGCGGGAGGGGGTTGGGTGACGGCAAGTCTGTAAAAGATGAAGTTTGCTTCAAATTGAAAAGTGCACTATAAAATGTTTTAGTTACTGAAGCCCAAAGAGGCAAGTAAGATGTAATCTATGCAATGTAATCTATGAAAACAGGTTAAAAAATGTTTTGGCCAAGATAATAAATAAAGATAGAGATATCATTTGTTTTTGTAGTACTCATTTTGACCACAAGAGGCTGAAGTGAACCACGACCCCATGTTTTAAGGAGGACTTAAAGCATTCATGTTTTCCTCCAGGTGAAGTTTTATTTTTCCATGCACTCTCTCTAAACACAAGGCACATTTATTGTGTATCAATAAGCCATTTAACAATACTGCCATGTCTTCTGTTTAAGGTGCATGGAGAAAATGAGTACAACATAAACAAACACTTGAATGATCCTGACAAAAAAGAAACCAAAAAAAAAAAGAAAAAGGATCACCAGAAATAAAATTTCTTCCTTGCTTCTCAGGGATTCTGTATCGACTAGATGAGTGATTTTTTATATTAAATATCACAAAGATTTCATTAAAAGATTTTATCATGAGTTGCAGCACAGTTTGATTCATTCAGATAATGGAAACCTGAAATCAGCCTGTAGACTTTAGTGTTATACAATGTCTGATCTAAAACAGCTCATTTTATTCCTGGTTCAGTGCTGTGATTCTGACCTGCCCTTCGGAAGGAAGTCCTCTGAGTCGGGCCTGAGCGTCGCCTTCTTGCTGGAGGAGGTCTGTTCCTTGTGAGGTGGACGTCCAAGAAGTTTTCCCTCTCTATCCAGTCGAGCCCTGGCAATAGACTATAAACAAAATAACACAGTCCATCATTCTGCTGTCCGTATGCCAGAACAGTACAAATGTCAGTATCTTCCTCGAATCCCTGACCTTTCAGTGGGCTGACTGATGGAGCGCTCAGGACATTGCACGGTCTCAGGCCCATCTGGCGACGGGGTGTCAGGAGCACCCTCAGGTCTTGATGACTCAGCCACTTGCTGCTCCTCAGTCAGGGGGTGCTCGAGCATCCAGCTGGCCAACACCTCGATGGTTTGAGAGTCCAGGTCACCTGCTACATCTGGGAGGGACCACAGGGAAGTTGAACTGTCAGAGTTCAAAAAGAAAAGACAGATCATGGAGTGCTGCATCGCTAAGTCATGTCGGACACCAGCACCAGATGATCATGCCTCTGTGCACTGCCTGAGGTCAGGCTGGCACATCTGGGAGTGTGTGAGGAGGGTGAATGTGGGAACTGTGTGACACCGTAAGTGAGGGAAGGACTACATTTTGAATAATGTGGGGTGTTTATGTGATTAAAAGAGGTCATGCTAAAAACATTACAATAAAATGTGTACATTTGAATTCACATACTTTGTGTTGTTTACTTGTCAATAATGAATACACAATCTGTGCCGTGTGTGAGGACTTTAACCACAGTAGAAAACGTAGTCTGAGAAGCCATTACATTAAAAATTAGATTTGCATGGAATTTAAATGAGCTGTTGAAGGAATTTTAGTTGTGCTGAACAATTGGTTGAAATATTATCAAAATCGCAATGTGGCCAAATCAGAGGTGCTGCAATTATTTGATAAAAGTAGTCAGAACACACCAGTATAAGTGAAGCATTATGCGACAGAGACCCTCAGCCTACAGGTAATTTCTCCAGATGAAAGGGATAATGCTTGTTTAGTAGAAATCCCAGCAAAAAAAATCACATAATTTTTATATTTAATCACTGAAAATGACATTTAAAAACTCTCCATAAAATCATGACTCACATCGGCACTAAACCTGAGCCAATGAGCCAACTAGAAAAGTGTCCTTCAAAGGCAAAGTAAAGAGTAAAAAGAGTACTTCAGAAGGGAGTCTCTGAGGTACAGATTGTTTTGAGGCTTCTGAGGTCTTTGAACAACATGTAAAGTGTTATACAACAGCGAAGCCTCCTTTGATTTCCACCATCACGTCGCCAACAGCATCTTGCTCATCCTTAAAATAATTAAAGAGTCTTCGATCTCACACTAAATATAACGCATTTAGACTTTTCTGTATTCCAAATACTACAAAAGGCTGCAGCACACGGTGAAGGACAGATGTTTAAAATATAAAAGCACATGAAGCAACAGATTTAACGATATCAGACACACTCCACAAAGCAGTACCTGCTGCCTCCATGGCCCAGTAGATATGTCTCATAGAGAATCCCATTTCTAGCAACCGACTGGTGACAAACATTTGTGTCCGCTCTGGTGGTTGAGGAGAAAAGGAAAAGTACACAAAAAACAGAAAACAAAAACAAACCCACAGCTCCATTGTGAAATTGTCATATGTGTAGTGAAATTTATCAAATTAACTAATAATTTTCACATTTTCTTGATTTTTTTTATGCAAGTATGCCCTGCTTTATTAGGTTACTATAAAAAAGCAACTCCATGTCAAGTAAACCTATTCAATTTAGCTTTTATATTCACAGCGAATGATTCAAACTACCAATACCTTGTTAGTTCTAATGAAAGTCAGAGAAATGACCTCGAGTTTAATGCAGTTTCCCTGGAACTGTTCAAAAAACATAACTACTGATGAAACAAATGGTGCCATTCAAGCATGTGAGTGCACAAACTATGTCAAGCATGCATTTAACAGTTTACATGTTGTGTCTGTCCCGCGGCAGAGCAAAACACATGCTGTTTTGAGCAGCAGATCAGTTGTGAGATAGCTGAACATAAAAGACCATGCAAGAGACAGACACTTCCCACTGAGAAATCACGTCACTCTTTGTGATACATCTTGATTTTTTAAATGTCATTAGTAGCATGTTTGAGTATGAAGGCAGCATGGGGAAAGAGTTAGTTAAAAACTGAACTGACCTGCAGGAGAGCAAAGATTAGCAAATCTATTCTCTTTAAGGAGAGACATTTGAATTAGATTATTTTTTTGTCTTTTCTGTGGACTGACATCTGACAGCTTTTCCCCTATTAACGTCTCTGCGCTTTTTCTTACCCAGGCTGCTTCTGGCCTGTGTGCTGCAGGGACCTGGTTCCATGAAGCTAGTCTGCTGCTCTGTGAAGGCATCACAAGAAGCAGAGCTGGCCAGGCTGAAGCAAGGGTGCAGCACGGGGGGAGTGCTAACCAGGCCGGTAAGCGTAGGGAACCGAGTTAAGACCATGTGCCTAGAGGGAGTGAAGATACAGTATGTACAGTAATAACACAGTGCAAGTTGTGCTACACGGCCAGTTTTCTGTCTCAACCAAACAAACATTTGAGATATAAAGCATTTTAAAGCAGAAGGTGAGCTGTGTTTAACCTGACGTTACACTAAAATCACATTAAACACATTAAACCAAGCATGTATTCTTTGAAGTCAGTTTGTTCAACCTAAACGTCAAGCCTGGTGATTGTTGTTGTGGTATCAACTCACATCCAGAGACGGTGGTACAATACGTGCTATGTGCTGCAAGAGAGTCTCTGGCAAATAGCTTGGTGCTATTCTTATCAAAACTCTCCTCCCTGAAGGGATTTTTTTTTTATTTCTGCACTGAAGCCGTTTGTTTGTTTGTTTGTCTCTTAAAAGCAGGAATAACCCTGACGCTATCAGCTGGCTGCTGGGTTAGGAGAAGAACAAGCAGGCAGAGCTGCAGCGTAGGTTAAAGACGGTGCAGGCAATATCCTCACTCTCTTCTTTCTTATACGTCCTAACTCACCCATTCCCTGGAGTTCAGAAAAGCTGCTGTTGCTGCCAAAAGATACAAGTCTGTAGTAATCAGTAACAACATGAGAACTGATGATAATTTTCGTTATCGTGTTTGTGTCTAGCCAACATCCTTAAAAGTTCAACCAAACCTTCCTATACTTACTGCAGGAGGCTGATGGGAAAGAAAGGGTTGAAATGATCGAGGCCATCTGTCTGCAGGTTTGTTGGCAGAGAAGATGCCAAGTCAGTGTTAGAGGAAGAGGCCGAGGCTATGTTTGACTGGCCGAAGATGGCAGTGCCCTCCGAACCCGCACTGTACAAGGAGACAGAGCTGGAGGACTTGGAAATTGGCTGAGACGTGTGGTGGCCAGATTCTGCAAGGACAAAGAGGAGAGGAAAGTTAGAGCCAACCACACATGTATCATTACGCTCTATTTTTACATTGAAGACAACAAAACAAGGCTGATTTTAAGCCTTTCAGTTCACACATCACGTCCTTAAGGATACGTTTCAAAGGCATTTGATGTGTTAGCTAAATGGGCTAAGCAATAATAATAGCGTTGGTAGTATTCACTTGATAGAGTTGCTATTTCAGAGATTAACAAATGAATGATACGCTGAACACAACACAACAAGGATTAATACAAAAATATAATACATTTAACCAACTCGTATTTCTGGTGCCAACTAGCCAGGGTTAATTGTCCACATTCCTATTTTCTACTGTTGTTCAGACAAAATAAAACAGTTGAAGTCATCTTCTTATCCTCCGGGACATTGTGAAAGGGATTTTTCATCATTCCAAAAATATAAATTAATACAGAAATCAATCAACAGTAGCAGCCCCAAAACAAAACAAGTAATTCAAATGCAAATGCCTGATAAAGAAATATTTATGGTGTGTGACTAAGCGATGCCTCGATGTCACTATCTGTCACTAATTTATTTCTTGTTTTCAGAATTTACAAGGTCAAAACTTGAAACTTAAAAAGTCTAAATCAAGTAAAAAGAGAGAGTTTCAAGCTTTCAGCTCAACACTAAAATATCAAAGTGTCTTCAGTCTAATCGATAAATCTTGATACCTTTGTGTTCTTTGTCCTCCTGTAGTCTGCTGATGGCTCCTTTGTAGATCATGACCTGAGCCCTCTCCAGGTCAGCGAGAGACACACTCTGTTTGATGGGACAGGGCCTGACTGCCCACTTCACCATGCTCTGCACCACATACTGCAGCACTGATCTCAGCTCAGCACTCTCATCCCACTGTTTGCAGCTGGCTTTGCCCTGGTCGGGGTTTGGGCTGGACAAGGGAGTCATCGAGGAGTTGGAAGGGTCATGTTTAGGCACTAGGAGCAAATCTGACAGCTTCTCACAACTAAAAACGACAGTTAGGGATTTCAAAGCTCCAATGAGGAGGTATGAAACTCTAACTGCTCTCAGTTCAAGGGCAAAGGCATCCACTTTGGAGTTCTGGGATGTTTGGGCTGGACAGGGCAACTCCTGATTGTCCATGGTCTTTGTGGAATCTTTGGTTGCAGAGGGTGAAGGGAAGGGGTCTGTCTCAACCTTTTGCTCCTTAAACTTCTTCCTCTCATCTTCTGTCAGCCACCTAACATCAGCAGACATGTCTTCATCCTGCATCTCACTCTCTTTCATGTTCTCCTCTGATTGTTTCCTTTTGGGGGCGGGATGAGCCCCAATCCATCCCTGCTCCTCCAGCAGCCCCATCAAATAGATCAGATCTAACAACACTGTTGGTTTGAGGCCTCCAAGAGGGGTGACACTGCAGCAGGATATGTCGCAGGGCTCCAACGAGATGATCGGGGTGTCGCTGGGTGACCAAGAATTCATGGAGCTTAGTTATTGGGAAGGATGGGAAGAACCCACAGATACAGCATGGAGTGACACCAGGACGGATTCAACAGGGATTAATGGATGTAAGAATGAGGAGGAAGAAGCAAGAAGAAAGAAAGATCAGGGGGGTAAATGATGAAAGTAAAATAAAATGTTAGACAAATTACAGAGAAGGAAAAAGAAACACTAACAGAAAAGAATCGTACGGAGTTATTAACATGCTGAAAGGACCAAGACAAGAAAAATATAAGAATTGTTTAATGGGAGTTAATGAGAATCATCATTTAAGAAACATACAAAGACATTCTCTTATAAACAAAAGAGCTTTTGAATATGTATTTGTAATACCTGACAGAGAGGTCAGCCTCCTCCCACTGAAGCTTGGCCAGGGAGCTTCCTTCTTTCAGGACTCCCAGCAGAATTGCCCTGCGCCCGCTGGGCCTGTGCAGGCACAGACCTCCGGCCCGGAGACCATTGTCGACTCCTCCGATCAGGGCCAGTACCGGCCACACTTCAGTGCAAAGAGCAGCCAGCTTGGCATCTGACAGAGATCGGCGATGTGTCAACAATTCCCCTGATTCGTCAACGACGACATCTCTGTCTCGTGCATTCTCATCCTTCTCAAAGTGAGCTGAAGAGAGACCTGTAAGAAGACAATATGTTTTATAAGGATAATACACCTCATAAACTTCATCTATTGCCTTCAATGTTGATTTTCAAATATACTGGATACTTTATAACAGTCACATTGCAACATTCAAGTCTCAGATGTACTAAATCAGTTTTCAGGTGGTTTTTACCCCGTTGTTCTTCACACCAGCAGGATTGTGGTTGTGGTTGTGGTTGTGGTTGACAGGGAATTGCTAAAAGACTCCATCAGTAACTTAATTTCAGTTCCACATAATTGAAAGATAATGTGAAACCTGATTTAGCCAAAGAGAAAATTAAACTGCGTGCCTCAGGGAGGTTATCGTATATCTCTTAAGATGGGAAGGTTGGTAAAATGAGGGGTAGAATCTATGTTTACTGACAAAAAAAGTTGTCTGTAAGCGACTGCTGTCGAAGCTGACCTGGACCGAAGCTTCCCAAGTCATCCTCTCTTAGCAGTGGACCAATGAGCTCCAGGTGAGTATGGATGTACTGGTTGATGTGCGAGGCCCACTGGTCGCACTGATGGAGCCTGCGGAGAAGCTGCACTGTTGACTCCAGCAGCACTGTGGTCCGAGGGCTGCAGAGAGGCTCCCCGGGGAGTAGATTACTGGGCATGCCTCGCATCTGGAGGTCACGCAGAGCCACCTGAGAGAAATACAGAGACACACTGTTGTTAGACATAACTTTTACACTGAACTCTGCAAAATAGCACCTTGTCTTATATATTTCCTCACGTTCCCCCTGCAGTCATTGGACTATAACATAAGGTGGGTATGAGCAGTTCCTGGGTTTTAGCAATATTATACTAATTAAACTAAAATGTTTGGTGACGACAGCACAGGATACCCTATGCAGTAAGAGTCTGTAGTATGTCCAAAATATCTAGTACCTTCTCGCCAGGATTACTGCTGTAGAACAGCACACACGGGTACAGTTCAGAGGCCACCACTCCTTCAAATGCCAACTTTGGCTCCTAGCAGAAAAACACAAACAAGCAAAAGAATGCTGAAAAACACATCAGGCATTAAAGATCGAAACCCTTGAATAATGACAGTGAATATCAGGTCAGACCTTGTCATTCTTAGCAAATGATATGGTGTGAGCCTCCATGTCCAGGATGCAGGTGATGGTGTCACCCTGTGTGAAGGAAGGAAGCGTGCGGACCAGCTCTCCTCCGTGGTACAGGTTGCCACTGTAGGCACGATACAGCCACATGTCAGTGGTCGTATGGTGGTTGTGATCTCTCACTGGCCAGCGGGAAACACCAACACATGTGCCCTCATTGCCTCTGTTCTCTTTGGTGATGTAGAACTGAGGAGAGAGGTGAGGCAAACTTATTAAACATATTCTGTCAGCACAATTCAGTGGTAAAAATGCATCGTCCTTACCTTCCATATGAAACATCCAGATGTGATGCCGGTGGTTGCGAGGCCGTAACCTTTCCCTCCTGAGCCATGGGAGAGGATATTCCCACTCTCCAAAGAACAGCACATTATCTTGTGTGGGTCGAAGGAAAAGTCTCCAATGGGAATACATTCGTCATAGCTGCCAGGATTCTGCAAAAAAAAGACACATGTAAATACATGAGTGCTTATTCAACACAATCAGACACATAATTCATTAAAATTACAAATGCCACTAAAATCCTAAAATTGTAAAACCAGAGTTACAGATGTATGAAAACAATGAACAATTATGACTAACTGGCTAACAATTCTACTGTAAATAAATTACCAGCTCCTTGTAATTTGACACTAATTAAATTTGCTGTTATTTTTCTATCCTCTCACCCCCCCTCCACCACATAGAACGGGCCCATCTGTTCTATCAAGTAGCCCTGCTGTTTTCAGTCTTATCACTGCCATGAGGAGTTTCACTTTTTCCTAAAACGCAGACCCGGATCACTGGATTCACTCACTGTTGTCAGTTTTTAAGAAACCTCAACACCTTTTGTCATTTCTACTTTTTAAATAGGGTGTTTGCAGTGATGACTTAAATAAACAAATGTAAACCTGCAGTGTGGAGTAATTACACAAACACTGTCAATGTGCTCCGCTCAGAGCGTGATCGATAATCAATTTTAAAGATAACGATATCAGGGAATGAAATAAACTGAAACGATATTTCAGCCGATATACACAATTTCTTTGCAGTGATCCCTAAAATGTGGATAAGTATAAAATGAAAGGTAAAGTAAACTGAGAAGTAAACAGTGTTGTTAATGTAATACTGCTGTATTACCCCCTTGTGTTTGTCTGGTGTCTCCTCGTGGCTCTTCTCAGCTAGCGGTTCTTTCCACATATAAAAAGACAAAAGCTGAAAAAGCTGTTTTACAATCTGAAAAACAGAGAAAAGGAGATGCATTAATTTCCTCTTGAGCTACTTAACTTTCCTGTTTTTATTCATATTTTTTTGATATCATACCTGCTGAATTTGAACAGGCTCAGAACAAGCAGGTAACAGTCTTTCTAAAACATGGAAGGCCAAAAGCTTAGTGCGAAGGTTCTGGAAGCAGGGAGATCCTGAAAAAAGAGGGGACAGTGGAGGTGAGCAGGGACTGAAAAAGGAACTGTTGTTTACTGTAAACAATATTGATGCCATTTTATGGTTTTGAACTGTCTCACCAAAAGAGCACTTGTGTGAAATAATGGCCATTAGTGGATCAATCCATTTGACAAAAGTAGAAAGTCTTTTCATCACTCTTAATGACAGCACACGCCTCAGAAACACCAAGAAGTCTGCAAGCTGAGATTCAACCACTTTGCTGTTTTCGACTCCTAAAACAATGAAAACAGAACGGAAACTGTTTTAAAAAAGGGAAGGACTATAAAAAAGAGGCTTTTAAAATGCCACACCTGCACAATATATTTTATCAAATTGAATTACAAGACATAGTTAAAACTTATTTCAGTAAAGTTTAAGGTCGTTAAATTTGCAATACCAATTAGATTTGCACTCTTGTTGCTGGTGTCTGGATCAGTCTTCTCCGTTGTTCCTCTCTCTGCTGTCTGCTGCTGGTGGAAGGTGTACAGGATATTTTGGAGCTGCTCACACATCACTTCCATTAGAGCATGGGATACTTCCAGCGGCAGCAAGTCCTCACAAGAGCTGAGAACACAGGCTCATTTATTACAGAAATGCAAACACTAAAGTGTATTTTCAATCATATTTACAATCTCTTCATCCTCACCTTGAAGCCACAGTCAGAATCTGAAGCAGACGAGTGCACGCAAGTTTTACTGCCCCACTTAGCAGCATGGATCCAGATGTAGAGGCTGCAAACCAGCCCTGGTTCATCAGTGCACAGCTGTTGCTGGTCAGCATGGAGAGGATTTCCAGGATGCCACATTTGATGACCAGCACCAGATCAATTGGTTGGTAGCAGAAATTCAGTGCAAACATCGTGGCTAGGAGGAGGTGTTGGCAGGAACCTGGGTGTAATAAAGACAAAATCTCAACAACATTCAAAATAAGATCCACATTTGAGTGAGTAACCAACAGGGAGTAGCACGAGGCACCTCATGTGAAATGTGGGACAAAAATCAGCAAACCTGGATGTTCTCTTTCCATCGCAGCCCTCTGTTTAAGAACACGCACCACCTGCTGGTAGAAGGTGTGGGCTGCAGATTGTAGCTCTCTTTGCGTATCCATAGAAGCTGAATGTGTACCAGACTGGATTGAGATAGGATGGATAGAAGAGTAATTAACACAACCAGTGAACACAATATGCAGCGCTTCTACTCTTTCCATTGGGATAGAATTAAACCATGATTTATTAGTTCTTTCCATTTTCACAGATCATAAACATCTGCACTAACATCATGATAGCATGATCATTATCTGTACCATGTAATGCTGCATCTCGTAATTATTTCCAGAGTGAGAGCCGATGATTTGCGTTCCCAGAGCGAAGCATCCGGAGAGGAACTGAAGCTGCACGGACTGCAACAAAGCGGGAAACTGAGGGGAGACAGTGAACCCGCTGCTCTTTTCCTCCATCTTCGACAGGAAGGATGACATCTGACACAAGGCCTCCAGACGCAACTGATCACAACAAAGGGAGTATTTAGTAGTGTAGTGCGAGTAGATAGTTCGAGTCATTTTCAGCACTGTAATTTGTAGATTTTTGTTGCAGGTTTTTAATTATTCCCACCTTTACCTAAAGATTCACAAGGTTTGGATTCAATTCAATTTCAAATTTGACTGAATTCGATTTGATTCGTGTCGATTCAGATAAGGATGTTTTAGTTACAATTGCAAATTTTGCTTAGATACGCATTCTGAGAGAACTCATGCTGTAAAGGTATTCTCTGACCTGGTGCGATATTTGTGGTCAAACCCTGCGTGTGGAGAAATTAACAGGATATTGTTATGATTTTAGCATCTAATCAATAAAAGTGCTCCAGTGAAAGAACAAAAAGCATTGACAGAAGTAGCTTGCTTGTAAATTACACTAAAACGCAGTACAGACTCTCAGCGTAGCTTTTAAAACGCACTTTGGTATAAACATTTAACTGTCAGTGTGGTGGAGAGACCTCACCAAATAGTAAATCCACCAGCATTTGGCACTCGTTGAGTGTTAATTTCGGACCCTGACATGAAATCCACAGGAAAAGTCCTCTCCTGACAGATCAATTTCAGGATTTTGGGACTTTAAATTGTTTAAATTGTAAAGTTGCCTCTTTAACCCCGCCCTGCCTATACTTGGGTCTATGTGGCTGATTATTTTCTGCCATTACATAAATGAGACATAAACACCACAAATATGATGAAACCAACACATTAAATAGCTGCAGCTCTAATTCCTCAGCAGTAATAATTAAATGTTTGCCTGTAATGCTGTTTAAGAGGAAAACTCTATTACCTCCGCTCTCTGTTGCTGCTGCAATATGGCAAAAGCAATGGCCTTTGGATCTGCCTGACTACAACTCTGTCCACCCGGCAGCGTCGGTGACGATGGTGACAAGTGGATCAGGCTCCCGCAGACAAAGTGGAACACCTGGTTAAGAATAGGCAAAGTGCTGTTGCCACAGTGGGTCATAGAGGTGGACGGGCTGATACACTGTCGCAGGCGATCCCAAGCGTCCTTCATAATGCCCAGAGAACACAGAGGTAAACCTGGAACAGACAGACCAGGAGAATTAGGGCCTGTATTCTCTCGGTGTTTTCTGATATTAATTTTGATTATGATTAACACCTCTTACAGTGTTAATTATTCAGTGTGAATTTATGTATGAGAAAATAGTTGGTGTGATTTTTCTTGCTAACAAAAGCAAAGTCAACTAGGAATAATCCAGTAAGTGACTCACTTTAAAATGTTTAGCTGAATTCTTTCTTATAATGTAGACTTGAAGCACAATAATCTCTACTGAACCAAACAAACAACTTAATATCATTACACAATAAAAATATTTTAAAATGTTGGATGTCACAAATGCTTGCAGATTTTGGGATAAATTATTATATTTTTAATTGGTTTCCAGCAAAGCGAACAAGGCTGCTGGACACATATGCAAGTGATATTTATCTTCTCATCTAACTCTCTGAAGAAAAGCAAACTATATGTTGAATACAGGGCTACAGGGTATAACTTGTCTTAAAAAAATTATTGCACAAATATTCATCAGTAAACATATTCCACCTACCCATTTTATTCTTGGACTGGCCCAGGGAGTTTTTGGATTGGTCAGACTAAGTAAGATAAAGACAGTACATTAGCACTGATAAGGTGGTGTGGGGTCACATTTTGTCATAGTAGAAGATTTACCTGTTTTCGGCCGTCTACAGACATCGTAAAGAATTCTGCTGTTGGTTTCCTGTAAGTAATACAATGCAGAAAGTTCAGAAAACACAACTACACTTTAAAAATAAATTCTGTCTGACACAAACTCTACCTTGCTCCGTTGTTCACAGCCTGAGTATCCTCCCGTTCGCTTGGGTCCACCCAAGCCGGTCTGATCCCCAGAAGGAGGAAGAGACAGCGGGACACCACCAGATGGCAGACAGCAGGGAATGACAAGCTTTCCTCGGATTCCCTCTGCTTGTCCCACTGCTGCTTGGGATCCAGCTCCCTATCTGGGCTGATTGGGCTCTCCATGCTGCTGGGGAGGGTGGAGGTGCCGAAGGACTCGTAGACCGTCACATTCTGCTGCACTTGCATGGCCTCCCGGGTGGCCATGAAGGATTCAAGGACTTCTGCGAGAGACAGGACAGACATCTGAGGATCAGATGTGTTATGGGGACCATTCGTGTGTTTGTTGTCTGGGTCTGTTTGCCAACAAGGTTTAAAAAAAAAAAAAGAAGAAAAAAACATTTTTTTACCATTTGTTAAGAAAGGGTAAAAAGAGAGGTACACATTTCTAACCTGACAGGTACATACGACTATTGCCAAACGTGTCCTCCTCTGTAACCTCTTCTTGGTTGTGGTTTGCTGTGGGGGTTGGGGGCACCTGCACCTCGCGGCTGCATTGACCTCTTGGTTGCTGCTCATGACTTTTTTCCACCACCTCCATTGAGGTGCTTGGCTCTGGCCTGTCTGCATCAGGACTTTGGGGAGATTGATTTGTCTGCAAGTGAAAAAAACGTAATATTCAACACGTCCTTTTTAATATAGTGGTAACAATAGTAAAAAAAACCTCTCTTGAACAGAAGGTAAAAGTAAGGGTACAATAATTGGCATTTTTTGGTGTAATGCTGTTGTTTTACACTACAAATATTAAACTTTGTGCCATTTTAAATAACTCTGTTGTGCCATATGAAGTGTTAAACTTTGTCAAAAATACACTGTTGCGTTGCATATACACTTGATTAAGACATACAGTGGAGTTATTTCAGTAATGGTACCTGTTTGGCAGCATTCTGCACCTGTGACGTCCTTGGGGAGTTTTTATGTGCCAACAGAGTGCTTCTGATTTTATAAACTGTCTCGTAGACATCTAGCAGCATCTCACAGGGCTCATATCTGTCTCAAAGCAGAGTGGATGATTAGCAGTACACTTACACAACAACAATTATCTAAAACCATCCCTCAAAAATGGCAGTTTATAGACACAAACCAAGAAGTAGCCATTAAAGATTTCAAGATAAAATGCCTTTCAGTAAATATTACATCTCTGTTACTGACCTGTCCTGCCAACAGGCTTCATTCTGCAGCCCAGTGTGTTTCAGAAGGGCAGCCAGGCTGCAGCGACAGACAGTCTGAAGCAAACAGTCGCCTGAAGAGCCTCCACTCTCCCATTCTGCTCCAGTGGCAAAACAACACAATAAAATCAAAGTCACAAAAAAGAAAAATATACAACAAAAAGACCAGAATTCTTCAAATGTGTACAGCTGCATAATAATCAAATGTAAAAGTACCTTTGCTGCGAGCATACTCCTCCATCTTCCGCCACAATCCACCTGCTGTTCCTCTGGAGGATCCCAGTGCGAGTTCCAGTAAAGTCCTGGTTTCCTCATTCACACTGAGTTCTGCCAGCCTGGCGTCACTACTGCCCAGCAGCACCACCTCAGTCAGCCACACCATGCTAGAGTCTACAGGACAAAGCGTCACATTGGACATAAGCCAGGTGAACAAATAAAAACATGAATACTACATTTAGAAAGATTAGTTTATATCCTCTTTTACATATTTGTAAAATCCTCTTTACCCATTGACTATAAGAATATTTGCTGTACTATCATGCATAGTAATGTAGCAAACAATATGATCTTATTATTAGCAGTTCAAAACAGAATGTGAAAGCATTGGTGTGACTTTATTCTTGAACATCATATTCAGTTGGTATTATTTTTCCAAAACATTAGCACACACGACCGATGACAGCATGCAGTATGTTTTCCTACCTAGCTGTTCAAAGTCCATCTCAAGGCCGTTCCTGAGGAGGACATTTGATAGCCAGAACTCTGACGTTTTCTCCTGAAGTGAGGGCGGCGGGCCCTGCAGCATACCACCGAGGCAACGGCCGACTGCCAACGCTACAGAGCGTTCCAGATCTAGCAGCCAAACCCACTTGCACTCCTCCTCCTGTTGCTCCTGTCCAAGGCATGTGCTTTCTTCACTTTTATCTGTAAGGGAGATCCCTTGGCATTGTGAAACCAGTCTGTTGTGTTATGTGAATAATATGCCATGCTTTGACTGAAAGTGTAACACTGCTGTAACCACTGATAAGAAAAATAATGGAAGGGAAAATCTTTGGGTCAAGTCTGGTAGACCAAAATTCCACTGACCTTTCTGAGCCTCAATCCCTAGTTCCTGTTCCTCCAGGAGGCCTGTCTCTGGGAGCAACCTGTTGAAATCATTGAGGTTCTCCAACAAGCCCAATAAATGGCTCAGGAGGGGTTGAACCATGGCCAGGGGCAGCAGGAGCAAGGAGTACATTACCTGGCACAGCAGGCTGCCAGCCACTGAGTTGTACAACACCACTGGGACAGGGGTTGAGATGAGAGAGGGGGAATAGAGTGACTGATAAAAATAACTGAGGAATACAGATAGGCGACACATACAAAAAGCAAAGCAGAGGATTAAATCATAGATCTTATTATACGTGCCTGTCATCAAACCAACTGACACCTCAGTGCTGACCCAAATGCTCAACATACATATGTATACATGTTTGACACTGTCTACTTGTCATTAAAACATAAAAAAAGGGAAATAAATCATTCTAGGGAAGATATTTCACTTCATCTGAGATCTGTGCAAACACTTGCATATAACAAAGAAAAAGTGGGACAGTTGGGTATCTTGGTTGCGACAACACACACTTTTTAAACAGCCATTATTCTTACTGTGCAGTTTCTTTGTTATTTGTTTATCCAGGGAACTCTCCTTCAACAGTTTGGTGGATCTTCTGAGTGTCTCAGCTGCACAGGGGAGCAGCAGGTAGAGATGCTCTCGAAGCAGCGTTACACTGCTGTCATTCTAAGGACCAGAGAAATCACTGTGAACATTTCATGTCTGTCAGGTCATCATATTTTGTAACGTGTTTTTGTCTGTGTCAGCATTTGTTCAGTCAAAGAAAACATATTTTTTAATTCCCCTATGGGTGATTGTAACTGCTAATAGTATTAAAAAATAATAATAGCTGTGTGATACTGTATACTGTGATATTTTGAGACGGTTATTGTACCCTGATGATCTCAAAACTCTTGCAACCCTACCACAGAGCTCTGGGTAAAATCACGTGTAGCCGATTGAGCAATGTACCTCAGGGCCGGAATGGATGTAGCAATGGGCAAGCAGGTGTTTGTGAAGTCCGGACAGCAGCTGGTGGAAGTGAGAGGGAGGATCAGTCTGTCCCTGACTATCACTTGATAGCTGTTTGTCACTGTTTTTCTCCAGTTCCCCAAATGCTCGCTCCTGTATGAACACAGAAAGAATGTGGAGGAGTCCATCACTCACAACAATGTGCACCGAAATATCCGACGTGTGAAAACAGGCAACTCGATTTGACAGAGATAACAATGCACTTCTAGCCAAAATGAGGAAATTCAACACAAACATACATACAGGGTCCTCTTTTTCATACCGTGTAAAAACCAATACTGAGGAGCAGGGTTCTGAGCAGCACTTCTGCCAAGTGCAGAGGGTCATAGGATTCAACAGAGCTGGATGAAGAGGGTGGCCGGACAGTCATAGCTGGTGTCAGAGGGGGTCCCAGGGCTGTCACCTCCCCAAAATTGCTGTAACCGAGTAGAGAAGCTACATGGCTCTGATCCTGTAGGCTGCTGAGGACCATGTCTAACTGCAGACGCTTTGAACAAGAGAAGACGAGGAGAGAATTGTCTGGCATTTGATCATTTAAATGTGAGGTTAACAAGAGGAAACACATTTTCACATTCAAGCAGTCTTCAACACATATTGCCTAGCAACGCTCAAAGTTGGCACAAGCTTCATCCATGTTCTAGCCAACTATCTCGATCAGAGTCGTATTTAGAATGAGGTAAGGCAGAATACTTTTCCATGTCTGTTTAACTTAATTGTCTCAGCCTTTATCTCCTTTGTTTTTGACAACATTTTTCATGAAAACCCACTTCTGACTGATGAATGTATCGAGACACAAAAGCACCATAACTAGTACTACTACATGTATGCATATGCAATTTTTTAAATAGCACAAAAGATTTCCGCATACCTGTCCTTTGGAGAGGATATTTAAGCTCTGAGGGCCCTGAGGGAGGAGGGACAGGAGCAGTTCTGTCCGTTCCCTCAGTGGAGGCAGCAACAGGGACGCACCAATGGACAGCGTGTTCAGAACCGCCTGAGGTATCAACACAACGTGAGAGGACACGTGGATATCAAGGGTTAGCATTTACTGCAAGCAATAAGTAACTTGAAATTTGCAAACATGGGCTCATTCAATTTTACAGTTATAATCCAGACAGACTGTCAAGTGTACCTGCTGTATGGAGTCTGGCATGTTGGTATCTATGAGCCTGAAGAGCAGGTTTCTGAGGGGCCTGCCCTGAGCTCCCAGAACCATAGCACCAGTACCCCCCGCATGAGCCAAGGATAAGTGGATGGACAGCAGCTTCATGCACAGCAAGAGAAACTGATGGTGGTCCCTGAGGAATACAGACAGAGAGCATTAGGAGTGTCTATTGAGTAGATCGGAGGGGAAGTGAGTGTGTGGGAAGTAAACGTGTCCTCCTGTTATGCAACAAGTTCAAAGGGCCAAACACAACATTTTCTGCAGATGATTCTATACCGAACAAAGTTTTAAACAGGGGTCATAAGATAAAAATCTTCTGTAAGAAGTTATACAGTATAATCTGACTAAGTGCTGTGTTCATTTGATTTCATACCTTTTAGACAAGAACGGGGCAGGGGGTGTGTCATCGCCGATGCCATCGCAGTAACTTTCTAAGAAGTTGCGTAGGTAGGTGAATGTACTCTCTTCCAAATCGACACAGAAGGGTCTGTGCCAGGCCACCAGTTGCCTGGAAAAAGCACACATGTGTCAGGACTGATAAGGTAGACCCACAAATATGACAGGGGGTGAGAAAATAACAGTTCAGCAGTTTAGAAAAAAGCTGGGCACTGAAAAGCTGCAACACAGAAATGCCACTGAGACATGTTTATATTGTAGAGGAATAAAGTGATCTTCACAATACAAAGGGGACACAATCATTACAAATAAGCAGACTTTGCTCACTGAGTGGACTGATAGTTGGCTGACAAATTAGTTTCAAACAAGATGAGGTTTTACCTGTCAGTTGGAACTGCAGTCCAAGCCAGGCTGTGGGAAGTGCCTGCAGTGATTTGCTGGATCGATACACCCTCCAGACCAAGCACTTTCTTCGGTTTGGTAATCGGCGTTGAAGTGTGGCCTTGCCCACACTGGCCCATGGTGTTGTTCCCCCAAGCATACACTTCATTCTCTGATGAATGGTAAACAGCGCACAGTCACACTCTCAGTAGCCCCTTAACAAACTTATACACCAAATTAAGGAAAACATTCTGAAAGCAAGGTCACAAATTATCTAAATAACTGTCTATTAACTCCTGAAGGTCTCTTACCATGAGACAGAGCCAGACAGTGGCTGTCTCCACATGAGATATCAATGATCTTGGTGATACTCAGGTCTTCTATGAACCTGGGTCTCAGAGAGGTGGTCTCAGAGGAGCCACACCCTAAACACGAGCCACAGCCCCATGCAAACACCTGAATAAATAGGATTAAACACAAACGTATGAATTATTGGAAAACATATTAATCTTGTCATGTCTTTATCTATGTATGAGGTGATGTTAATATGCGCTTTCAAAATAAGGTTTTACACAAAGAGAACATTGAGTTAGCTTAAAAAAGTTAAAGGTTTGTTCCAAATCCAAAATGCTGCATCTCACCTGTCCTGCAGAGGTTAGGGCCAGAGATGACTGGCTGCCAGCACACACTTTCCTGATGATGAATCCATGTAGGGCCTCTATGACCTTGGGGCGATACACGCGATTGGTGTCTCCATGACCTAGTTTACCTGCAAGTGTGAGTCATGTATGAGTCCCAGCATTGGTTTAAAAATAAACAAAGTGGGAGTTATAGCCTTGAAATCAGATTCTTGCTCAAGCAAATTTTTATATTCTGTAATAACAAAAGCCTACCAGTAAACACAGCCATTGCAGTATGGGCTTCAATTAAACTGTATGTCACTTCTCAACGTACCATTATCTCCTCCTCCAAAGGACCACACAGTGCGTCCATCTTGCGCCACAGCAATGGTGTGGGAGCTGCCGCAGGCCACCTGCCCCACGCCACTGATGTCCTTTACTAGTGTGGGCATGTTTCGACTCTGACTGTCACTGTGACCTGCACAGAGGAGGAATAGAATCAGTTGTTGCTTACATACCAGAGGAGGGATTTCACTGAAAGTGTTGAGACAAATAAGCACAAGCAACTTGAGAAAAAAAATACGTACCAAGTCTGCCAAAGTCACCTTCTCCCCAGGTGTAAAGCTCTCCGTCATTCGTCACAGCGGCACTGTGTCTGTAGCCAGCAGACACACAAACAACAACCTGCCGGAGACACATTAATATGTGATAGATTGTGTTAAATCACATGGCTTTCTCGTGGTAAATTTTGAATCCATCTTCCCTCCCAAAAACAGGGTTTTCTGCTTGCTTACTTACTTTGCCCAGCAGCGGTCCTTGTATGATTTTGGGGTATTTCTGTGTTGCACTGTTCCCATGGCCCAGTTTCCCATATTCTCCATCACCCCAGCTGAACACCTGATAGGAATAATGGAACATTTTACAATTCATGAGAAAGTAAAGACTTTCTGCTATCTGTTACAATTTCCCTCACACGTGGAAGTGACAAATTAGAAAAATAAAATATGTGAAACATGTAGCAGTGGTGATTTAACTTCTTACCTCTCCCTCTACAGTAATGGCCAAAGTGTGACCATCAGAGCCCTTGGAGGAGGACACCTTCTTCATGTTCCTGTGTGGCTCCAGCACAAGTTTCTTGGGCATGGACTGGTTGTTGGAGTCCCCCAGCCCCAGCCGGCCATAGCTGCCTTTTCCACAAGCTTTCACTGAGCCATCTGCAGACACCGAGAAGGTACAGTACTGGCCTGCCTCAATCTAAAAGAAGAGCAAAATGGATACAAGTAAGGACATTAAAGAGTGAGATATAAAGCAGCAGAACAGTACAATTCAAAAAATACAACTTAAAAAAATAAAGGCTTTACTTTCTGGCACACTGTCAATTTTTCCCACCCACGCGTTCAGAAGTCAATAAAACAGATTGCAGTGATTCTTATATAGGTGTTTAAAATGTGAAATTTCTGTCTTTCTTCACATTTTTATGTATACTTCACTCCACTGTATATTCTAAACCGTAAGAATGATAATGAGTTTAGTACAAATGTAAGTAACCCTGAAAGATGGTAAAAATGCTGGTCCTTATTTTATGCATAGCCATACCATTTGAGCATCACTAAAGCCCTGAGTCAGCTTTGGCAGCAGGATTTTCTCCAGGGTTCCCTCTGCGAGCTGGTGGCTGCTGTTACTGCCCCACACATACACCATGACTGTGTCGCTTTCCGTGCCAGGAGCTGCTGCCTCAGTGCTGCAGGAGCACAGGCAGTAGGATGCTAGATTACAAATCTGTGAAAAGGGAGGATTAAAGTCAGTAACCACAAAGCATAAAAGTTCCTAATAGTGGCTATATTTTAGGTGTATGTGAGCATGTGACTACAATCTCTTTTACCTCCTCAAACAGGCAGAGAGCTGCCTGGGAGAGTCGACAAAGTCCATCTGCGTCCTTCTTCAGCACCTGAGTATTAACGGAGTCCCCACGGAAACCCTGGAAAAAAGACTTATGTTTAGCCTTCAACATAGATGCAAACAATTTCATGCACCCGTATTTTTTTAAACCACCAGTAAATATCAGAACATGAAATGCTTTAGTGATATGTCACTGCATCATAAGGCAGAAGGCGAAGTCAAGAAAGAGGAAAATGTAAAAAAAAAAAAATCCTAGTCCTTAGACGCAGAAACTTGTGTTATTGCTTGGGGCTTTCTGTCTAAAATTATATGTAGGAAACAGGAAAAAATCTGTCACAATAATGTTGGCAATACACAGCCATGATTGTCAATTGAAGAAGAAATATTGCGAAGCTGATTAGCCTGCCACAGGATGACTCAATACACATATCAAGAGAGGGCAGTGAGACTGACTCAATCTTAATCCTTATCTGCACACTAATGCATCACTCCAAGCTTCAGATGAGGCCGACAGCCTGCAGCAGGGATGGAGAGCCATTTTCCTGCTTTCCAGACAATGGGCCTCATTTATCACTGCCAATGGAAATGCATTAATGCAAAATTACTAACAATTAAGTAACATAGCAAGGCAGAGCAGAGCAACCACACAGACAATCTTAATGGGTAGAGAACAACTCAGTGAGTTGTCAACATATCTGACCTTCTGAAAGGCTATCGATTGCGTTTCTTTATGAAGCTCTGTTAAGAAATAAGACTTTGCCATACAATCAGAACAGGGATGATTACTCCAGGTGATGCCATGTTATGGCCCCAAAAACAGATTCATCCAAATTACCATATGATATAAGGACAAAGGTACAGGTAACAGACACCAGTGGTGTAAATAACAACAGTGATGGATTAATAGCTAGTAGTTAATGATGTTTAAAGTCAAAGGAAGATTATTTGAAACTGGAGGGAAACAACAGACACAATTTTTTTTTTTTTTTTCAAATTTGAAGAACAAATAACATACCGAATATTGCCTCATTTGGAAAAGTGTTTGATGGATCACATCAAAGCCTACACCAGATGATTGCTGGGGGCTCAGTGAGGAGGAGGAAGACAGTGAAGAGGTGGGTGAGGACATAGAAGCAGCCAAGGCTACCTCCACCCACTCCAGCAGAAACTTTAGAGAGCCTCTCTGCATGGCCAGGCCGAGCAGCAGCTCCAGTGCTAGCCTCCGACCGGTCGGGTCCGCCCCACCGGTCCCGCTGCTCACTGATGTCTTCTTCAGGAAGTCAGCCACCTGTGCCAGGCAGTCCAGCCCGACTGACGGGATCTTATTCTCATTGGCCAGAGAGAGCGGTGGCAGAGATGTCAGTACCGAGGACGCCGTGGCGAGCACGTCATTGCAAAGTACCGACTCCGGATGCACTGAGGCTGCATATCTCCAGTTCTGCTGCAGTAACGAGAAGAGTAGACTCAAACCTGTCCTCACACCCATCTCGATCAGAACATCTGTACCTGACTTTACTTTGGATGTTCCCCCTGGCAGGCAGGGCTCTGAGGCCAGCTCAAGTTGCCCACATTCAGTGCCACTGTCTGTGGACTGGGAGGGTAGCTGCACGCGGAATTTGTCATGGTATTTGCTGTGAAGTGCGTAGTAGATCCTTTGGAGAACTACCAGCCTGTGATGGAGGCCCAAGGTGTAGGAGGTTTGCGTCAGCATGCGGTGAGCCAGCCATCGCTGGCTGTGAAGCAGGGATGACAGGTACTCTTCCTTCTCCGCCGAGGCACTGGACTCACACTCGAAGTCTGGCAGGCGTGGGCCGACGAGCTCTTGAACAGGTTGAGCTAGAGTCACCACTTCCTTGTTGTGAAGGAGCTTGTTGTAGAGCACAGCAGCTCCATGCCTCCTGGCTGTTTGTACACTGTCTTCAGCCGCCCAGGAGCTATTGAAGTGCTCCTGCCACTTCAGCAACACATGGGTCTGACAAGGCACCATGTCTGGGCATTATCTAAAGTCGGATGTACACCTGAAAAACAGAGCGGGGAAAGATTTAAAAATTCACAGGTACCATTTCTTAACACTTGATTTACATTATGAAATGGCTTATTTTTATTCCCATGTCATTTCTCATCGTTATTATTTTACAGGCAACATTCGCTGCTGGGAGCCAATCTTCTAATGCGTTTTCCTGCCAAGCAAATTCAGTGTAAAGGTGTCAGGTTTCTCCCTAGTGTTGGCACTTCTCCAATATACATTACATCCGGGCTAGTGGCATAAACCCAGTGGGTATCACTGAAATAGGTCAGCTCACCCTATGATTCTGTAACAGCTAATCAACACACCCACACTAATAATGAGGGAGACTTTTGTCTCAAACGCTGTAATGCCACACAATGCAGAGGGTTTGATTTGGTTTATTACTATTAGCATCATAATAGGGTCAGTCAAAGAGTGAAACCTGCTTTGAGAGATTAGGCACATGAGTGATAATAAGCTGATCCCCCTTGCTAATTCATTCATATTCTCCGTCTCAGTCGAAATGAAGTAATCATAGCGAGCATCTCCAAGTTGGTCACCTGATGCTCTGAAATACAATCCCATGTAAAGACCACTGAGGCTCCACCTAACCCCGAGTCTGTCTGACTGCCTGTCTGACTGTCTGTCTGTCTGTCTGCATTTTTAGTCTGCTTTCTGAAGAAATAAAGAGCTAGTCTGCTGTTGCTATTGAGTGGAAATGATATACATTAACAGGAAAAGCTTTCCTGGATCAAAGAACTACAGATTTTGGATTTCCCATTTAGTTAATCTACAAGGGTTTGCTGAGTGGACTCTTTCAAAACCACATCAGCCATACAGAATGTGATAGTCCCATGCCATGACAGTCACAATATGCTAGTTAGCATTCCTACCTTATTGGGTGATTCATGGGAATAACACTTGCATGACATTCCCATGGTAAAGCACATTCATCCTGGTAAAATGTATGAAAGAGTAGATTTAATAACAACTAGGGTAGTGTTAAACTAACTGGTAAAATCTGCTGTTTAATAAAGAAATCTACATACTTTTTGGTCAAGGCTGAGACTCCTTCTAGGTTTAAAATGTGTGATAGACAGCTAACAACAGGCTGCTAAACATGTGAGCATGCCACTTCTTTGACCACAGTACACACAGTCACTGAGCCTCATCCCTCCTGCCTTGCCTGAGGCCTGTAGGGCTATATGGTTTCCACTCTGGCCAAAAATAACAGCAAGCATTGATATAGTAATAGGCTCTTCGGTCAGACGACCACTGCAAGCAACCACCATGAGGCGCAGTCATCTCTATTAGGGATTGTAGGACTGTGAAACCACAGTTCACCAATATCAGTCCATCTGGGGTATTTACAATAAACTGTACACACAAAAAACATAGCTAACTACCTGTTAGTGATTACAGAAAACAAATTGTGCCAAATGTCCCCAAAACTTGCCAGTGAGCTATATAAAATAAAATAAAAACATAAAGGTTCATGACTGGGCTCATTTGCAGTCCTCGAGGCTTATGTTGAAAACATTCATATACCAAAATCCACTGTCAGTAAGTGACATTGAAGACATGCAGCCGCATGTGTAATCAGAAGACAAGTCAATTTAAGTGATATCAGGGAACAGCGGCAGTAAAACTGGCTCACATCTTAAAGTAAAGTGGATCGAAGGCAACACACACACCTCTTGGTTTATCTCTGTTAGTGGTGCAGTGAATCAAACCCATCAAAAAATCTAATTCAAGAGAAAAAGATTAAATAATCACGCGCACTTATCACCTCTGCGTTAATAGATTTAATAAAACAAGGTCAAAAAGACCTTTTCTTAGACATGCTGTCTTCTATTTTGAGACTGTACAACATGATGTCTTGAGAAAGGTGTCTGTGACAGAAATGCTGACATTTTTTCTATAAATCTATCACCGCAGGTGAAAAGTGTGGCTGGGAATTTACTCTTTTTTGCTGGAATCACATTTAAAATAACACAGTTTGTCACAATACGGATGGCTGGTTACTGTAAGTGAAGTAAGTAAGTGTAGTGTTTGTGATTTGGTTCACAATTACTGAGAATGATAAGACTGTAATGCAGTCTTCACAGAAAATAACTATTAAAATCATAATGGTGTGACATCGGATGGGGTCTCTAACAAACATACGTTTTCTCACATATGGAGAACAGGATTTGTAGACCAGCTCATATCTGCAGTACTACGATAACTCATTATAATGCTGTTTAGAAGGGCTGGGAGATATGGCATGAAAATGATATTGCAATATTTATAGGCTACATCTCAACATTTTATAAATCCCCTCAAAAGCACTTCATTAATGCTACAACTGGGAGACAAATACCCTCTCTGCTGTGAGGACAGCGGTGACATTTCATTTTTTTCATAAATCATTAGCACAATGACAGATAAATAGTCATCAATAATGTTGATATAATGACTAAGTGGGTAAAGACAAGCACTACAGCATGCAGAAGAGTATGGTACATTCAGAAAATGAAATCACTTATGTAATGCAGCCTTTAAAACCAGGAAAAAACACAGTTAATGCTACATCACGACTTAACGATAAACAAAATCTAAGACAATATATAGTCTCGCATCACGATTACGATATTATATTTTTGTATTGCCAAGCCCTAGCACTTAGCCACATTGCATATTTATTATATATCAATCAATTGTGCAGACCTGGTATCACAAGTTCTAATCGGTTAATTAAATAATGATCATATATGTGGCCAAGAAAAAAATATATATAGAAGACAGCTGGCCTGAGTCTAGAGGACAACGAAAAGCTCAGCTGTTGGGGAGGACCTTTCTGCCATCCTGCTTTAACTTTACTAAAGCCAAGTCAAGGTGTTTTAAGCACCTGGGGGCCCTTTGGTGGCTCTCTGATGGAAGGGGGGCCCCTGAGGCTATATCTCCCATGGGTGCCATCCAAAAATGAGCTGGAGGAACTCGCCGGTCCACAGGACGCTTTATGTTGCCACAACAACACTCCACCACAATAAGCGGGTAGACAATGGATACACACAGCAGATGACTAAATAAATGAATTATCTGATTATGTCAGAACTGAACTGGTGATATTAAAAGGCTGTGTATGTATCTTAAAATGAGCTACATAATGTCTGACAGCTTAGTTACCTTGAGCTGCAGGGGGAAGAAGAAGAAGGCAGCTACCGTTAGACCGTTAACGACCACCGACAATGTCATGTTGTCAGAAGTTAGACATCGACTCGGACATTTAAGCTAACGACGTTAACCGACAGGATAATTGCAATAAACACACAATAAACGACATTATCCAGCCATGCTATCCGTCCTCTTACTTACAAAAGCGTCTGTCAACATTTCGTAGCATTAACGTTGATGTGGTTTTTTTCATCTCAGACGTTAGAAAAACGTTAGCGAATTCTACCATGGAAGCCGTTAAGCTACGCGGACATTAAACAGCCAGATATGTGAATTTAAGACACAGCCTCCGCCGTGTCATTCACAAACACCGGTAATATTATTCTGCATCTGCGGTGACAGCTGAGCTAACGCTGGCTGCAGTGCAGTTGCTAGTCTGCTTCCATGGCTGTCAAAAAACCCGACCAAGCCCCTCCGCTTGTCGGCTGACAGCTCCCAAAGCAAAACACTCCCGCGGCTCGTCGGCGTTGAGTCGATACGTTCAGGTGGATATCATGAAGATAACACAGACGGCAGACAGGTAAGTTACCTTGGCTGTAAAAAAAAAAAAAAAAAAAGACCCGCAGATAAATGGTTTGCGTTACCTGTCCCGTCCCAGTGAGGTCTCCCTTGGACGTGAATATCATATCAACCTTCTCCTCTTTCCTCTTCTTCTTCGTCGGCTTTACGTTCTCATCACTCCTGGCAGCCGGTGCCGCCATCTTGTGTCCAGGAGTGGTGACTGTCATGTTTTGTTTTTTAGTCATATATCTTTTATTTTTCCTCTATTTTCAGACTGAACGCACTCCAGTGTGTGTTTACTGTTTTACAAATAACCAAGAGAGTAACACAAAATCTAAAAGCTTCTCTTTTTTTTATTGATATTAAGTGCTTCTGCACAGAATACAGGAGCAAAATAGGCCAGGCTATTTAAAGGGGCATTCCACTTATTCTGCACACGGCTGAGATATTTTGATACCACTCTGCTCGTGAAAAAAAGACGCTTAAAGTAATAGTTCAGGTCTCTTGATGTGGGGCTGTGTGTTACCTGCAGTAGATGGCGGTCGGGAGAGCTGACGGTCTTCCACTGCAGGTAACACACTCACTAGGGATAAGTACCTCATGAACTATCCTTTAAATGTCCTCTGTGGCTCTAAAGAGAGAGAATTGCATTGTGGGAAATGTAGGACATAGTGTTTTTGGACCTAAAAGTCTGTGTAGAGAAGCAGCATACCAGCAGCAATACATATTTTAGCCACCTAAAATAATTCCTACCTAAAATATTTATATCCTCTTTGGTGTACTCGAATTTTGCCGTCAAACAGCCTTTTCCTTTAACACTACATTCTGCTTGTGCGTAGAAAAAACAGACAAAAAAAGATAACAGATAAAAACATAGCATACACTTAAACATATATTAGGTAGGACTTAGGTGGCTAAAACACATCTTGCTGCTGGTACAGTTTTGGCTGCATGCCGCTTCTCCACACAAGAAGAGAGTTGACGGTCATCTACTGCAGGTAACACACTGACTAGGGATAAGTACCTCAAACAACCCCATATCAGAAGACCTGAACTATGCCTTTAATGTCCTCTGTGGCTTTGGAGGGATCATTGCATTGTGGGAAATGTAGGACCCAGTGTTTTTCAACCTAAAAGTCAGAAAATGTCAGCCTCTTCCACTTAGATTTTGATTATTTCCTTGTAGGTCTTCTGATAGTTCCAATTCTATAAAACTGCAATGCTCCATTTTTTGAATTCCCCATTAAAGCAGCTCCAAATAGGTCTTATTTGTAGCCAGTTTGTGTGTTTTATCTAGACCTGCTTGTCAATTTTATGCCCTATACTGAAACTGTATTTCTTGATGCATTACCTTATCAGTTCATTGGGAAAAGATGTGAAACATCTTTACTTGTCTTTGAAGTGACAACATTTTAAAAAGGAAGATGACAAATAAAAAAAAACATCAACACCAATACAGGACAGACTCTTCTCAGGAACTTTAAACACTCTGGAATCTGAAAATGTGGTCACATGTTACAAAAGACAATGTGCCCTGGTGCAATTTGCAAGATTTTGTGAGGAAGTGCCCTTTATGGTGTCTTTCAAGTCTTTATAGGTGATTTGAGAGGGGCGGCAGGTAATGCAATCCCTCTCATGGGCAAATGACCAGAATGCTTCCTAGTTAACCTGCATCCCCTTTTCTTGTAACCAGATATGTTAGTCCAGACTTCTTTAAAGGGGCGCTATGGAACTTTCTGTGTTGCAGAAGCCAGTCATTTGTTATGTTAGCAGACTCGTGCATAAAGCCAAATCTGTTGGACTGTTGCAGAAAATCCGACCCGAGTCCTTTACGAAGAAACTCACCATGTGGCAGCAATAAACAACTTGAACAAATCTTCCAAGGGGTTGTATCGGCAACCGAGACAGACAGAGGAGGTCTCATGTTTCACCTCTCACGTATAGTCGATAAAAAAGTTATTAACACATGTTAAACACTACAAATTGCTACATAGAGCCCCTTTAAACTTTTATCTGACTGAGGTTTGTGCAAGTTAGAATCTATGGCCCATGCTTCCAAATATCATTAACTGGGATGTGTATTGATCAATTCATGGCGCTGTCTCTGGTGCTGAAGTAGCAGATGGATATATAATCTATCCAGGTAGTCACGAGAGAGTGAGAGGATCGTAGAGACACTCTGCTGCCTCTAGTGTTCCCTCTGTGTTTTTAGCTTCTGCTGCAAACAATACACCCTCAAAACCAGGCTACCCCTGTCACCGAATCTGAAGGGAGATATGATTAAAGCTCAAGTGTAAATCACCTATAGGTAGAAAGCCTACCAGGGCTGCTCAATTAATCCACCTATAGTCAAAATCACAATATCCAAATCAAAAGAAACTGCAGGTTCTTGGTGATAGCAGGTGTGACAGCTGCAGACACAATGCTCTCCAGATGTAGAAAAAAAAAAAAAAAGCAAATGTCACATCATCATGATTTAAGTTGGGTTTATTTCAGTGAAAATTCAAATTACGACACAAAAATAATCATTCACACTTATTGTCAATCATACAGCAGTCACAATACAGTCAGAATGCTTACAATATGATTTTTGTTTACTTGTTTTATTATATTGTGCAGCCCTACTGTCTACTCCCCTCTAGAGGAGAAAATATGATGATATGCACTGATCCAGTGCAGGAAACGTGACGTAGGGCCCTCTGTGCGGCCCCTCAGACAGCTGGAGTCCGCCACTGGTCAGTTCTTTATTGTTAATAATAATTTAAAAAAAGAAACAAACAACAAAAACGTTTAATCATATAATAAAACACCAATTTCGACTCATTTCTGAGATGAAATGTCAAATAATGAATTTCCCTTTAAGACAGTATACATCCTTAATTCAAGAAAATGACCACATTCATGTTAATGTTTTTATCTTTACGATTCAGTTGAAATTGGTTGATCTTTTATTGTGTTATGTTGTCAATACGACTTCCAGTCATGGGACGTTGTGAAAACATCCTCACATAAACCCCTCCACAGCTGAGCCAGTCACGGCAGACCGGCTGGTTCGGGGGGTTCCGTCACTGCCTAACACAAAAACAAACCAAAGATAACTTATGACATCAGGTCACACGAATTTCAATTCCTGGATGGCGGTCCAGAGTAAATCCCACTTCCAAGCCGGATCTCTAAAAAAGGGGCCTGACTGACA